>PVIW01000951.1:24271-363897 GCA_004026585.1 Noctilio leporinus
AAGAGGGAAGACTCCCAAACTCTTTCTATGAGGCCAATATTATTCTAATCCCAAAACCAGGGCAAGACACAACTAAGAAAGAAAGCTACAGGCCAATATCTCTGATGAACATAGATGCTAAAATTCTCAACAAAATATTGGCCAATTGGATTCAGCAGTATATTACAAAGATCATACACCATGATCAAGTGGGCTTCATACCAGGGATGCAAGGATGGTACAACATTTATAAATCAGTAAATGTAATACACCAAATCAACAAATTAAAAAAATCATATGATCATATCAATAGATGCTGAAAAAGCATTTGATAAAGTGCAGCAACCATTTATCATAAAAACCCTCAGCAAAATGGGAATAGAAGGAGCATACCTCAACATCATAAAGGCCATCTATGAGAAACCCGAAGCCAACATCATACTTAACAGACAAAAACTAAAAGCTTTCCCCCTTAGACCAGGAATAAGACAAGGTTGTCCACTTTCTCCACTTCTGTTCAACATCATCTTGGAAGTTCTAGCTATAGCCATCAGAGAAGAAATAGGAATCAAAGGTATTCAAATTGGAAAGGAGGAAGTCAAACTGTCATTTTTTGCAGATGATATGATAGTGTACATACAAAACCTGATAGGCTCCCCCCAAAACTTACTCAACCTAGTCAGCAAATTTAGCAAAATAGCTGGGTATAAAGTCAATATCCAGAAATCAAAAGCATTTTTGTATATCAATAATGAAACATTAGAAATAGAAGCAAAAAACAAATCCCATTTACCATAACAACAAGAAAAATAAAGTACCTAGGAATAAACTTAGGTACTTAACTAAGGAGGTAAAAGGCCTGTACTCAGAAAACTACAAAACAATGATGAAAGAAATCAAGGAAGACACAAATAAATGAAAGCATATACCATGTTCATGGATGGGAAGAATTAACATTATTAAAATGTCCATAATACCCCAAAGAATCTATAAACTCAATGCAATCCCTATTAAAATACCAATGACAGACTTCACAGAAATAGAAAAAATACTTCAAAAATTATTTTCATGGAGCCAAACATGCCCACAAATAGTCACAGCAATCTTAAGAAAGAAGAACAAGGTAGGAGGAATCACAATACCAGACTTCGAATAATACTACAAGGCTACTGTCATCAAAAATATCTGGTACTGGCATAAGAATAGACATATAGATCAATAGAACAGAATAGAGAGCCCAGAAATTAACCCAGGACTCTATGGTCAATTAATATTTGACAAAGGGGGAAGGAACATAAAATAGAGTAAAAACAGTCTCTTCAATAAGTGGTGTTGGGAGAACTGGACAGCAACATGCAAAAAGATAAAACTAGACCACCAACTTACACCATACACCAGAATAAACTCAAGATGGATAAAGGACTTAAACATAAGCAGTGCCACCATAAAGGTCCTGGGGAAAAATATAGACAGTAAACTTTTGGATATCCTATGCAGAAATATGTTTACTGATACTTCATCAAGGGCAAAGGAAATCAAAGAACAAATCAACAAATGGGACTATATCAAATGGAAAAGTTTCTGTTCAACTAAAGAAAACATCAGCAAAATTCAAAGGGAACCAACTGTATGGGAAAACATAATCAGACAAGGGTTTGATGTCCAAAATTTATAAAGAACTAATGCGACTCAACACCAGGGAGACAGACAGCCCAATTAAAATATAGGCAGAAGACGAGCGGTTAGCCATTAGAGCCCGGCTTAAAAGGGAGTACCTGCTTAAGTACAATGACCCTAGCCGCCATGAGCTCATCGAAGATCCTGCTTTGATACATTGGACCTACTACGCAAGATCAGCAAATATCTATCCCAATTTCAGACCCACTCTAAAGACCTCACTCTTAGGAGCTCTGTTTGGATTTGGACCCCTCTTCTTCTGGTATTATGTTTTAAAAACTGACAGAGACAGGAAAGAAAAACTTATCAAGGAAGGAAAATTGGATCAAAAATTTAACATCTCAAATTAAATCTGGCAATGATGACTATATGTATCATTGTTTAAATAAATCTTCTATTAATCGTTAAAAAAAAATAGGCAGAAGACCTGAACAGATAACTCATTGAGGAAGGTATACAGAGGGACCAGAGGCATATGAAAGAATGCTCAACATCTCTAGCCAACAGAGAAATGCAAATTAAAACCACATTAAGATACCACCTCACACCTGTCAGAATGGCAATCATCAACAAATCAACAAACAACAAGTGTTGGCGAGGATGTGGGGCAAAGGGAACCCTCATGCACTGTTGGTGGGAATGCAGGCTAGTGCAGCCACTATGGAAAACAGTATGGGGTTTCCTTAAAACACTAAAAATGGAGCTGCCTTTTGATCTAGCAATTCCACTACTAGAACTATACCCAAAGAATCCTGAAACACCAATTCGTAAGAACCTATGTACACTTATGTTCATGGCAGCCCTATTTATAATAGCCAAGTGCTGGATACAGCCTAAGTGCTCATCAGTGGATGATTGGATCAAAAAACTTCAGTACACTTATACAATGGAATACTACACAGCAGAAAGAAAGAAGGAACTCCTAACCTTTTTAACAACATGGAACTAGAAAGTACTATGCTTAGTGAAATAAGCCAGTCAGTGAAGGACAAATACCATATGATATCACCCATTACAGGACAATAATGAACAAAACTAACAAGCAAAACAGAACCAGATATATGAATACAGTGAATAGGCCTCCAGTGGGTAGGGGAAGGGGGTTAGGGGAAGGAGGGAGGAAGAGGCAAAGAAGGGGAGCAGTTTAGATAAGAACCTAGTATGAAGGAACCATGGGCATGGACAACAGGTGGGATTGACTTTAGGGGGGAATGGGTGGGTGGAGAAGAGGACAGAGGGGAGCAAATACAACAATAAAATTAAATTTAAAAAAATATTGGGCTCCTTTATTTTATTCTGAGACTATTTCTGGTGGTTATTCTTAAGTGTGATTTAAACTACATAGTCTTCATCATTAAATGAAAGTGTCCTCACGTTCCCATTTCCATCTGTGAATTTATTAGGAATATGTACTGATGATCAAATTCCTCTTTCATTATTTATTTAGATGATTATTTTTTAAAGTTCAGTCCATTGATGTGATATGCCAATATTTAAGCACCTTCTGAAACTGAACTTTCCTTCCATTCCTGAGAAGATTTTAGTCATGAGAGAGCTTATGATATGATATTGCATTAGTTACTGGTATTCCATGTAAGGTGTTCACATGGTGATGCTCTGGTTTTCTTTGGGAATCAGGGATGTAAGCAATATATTAAACAAGTTGATTTTTTATAGAATCCCAAACTAAAGTCAACAGAAGACAGGAACAGCATAAATGAAGGACATATTCATAGTGTTGCAGCAAGAACCATCTGATTTGGAGTGGCCCCAGGAAACCAGAGTCAGAAAGGTGGCTGCACCCTCCCAGGCCTGGGTCAGGCACTGCCATGTCAGACCTTCCTGGTCAGGCTCTACCGCTGTCTACTGGAACAGAGCCTGAGGAGACAGCGACATAGAACCACAGAACCTCGCTATCCAACTTGTGGAGTACTCCAAAGATCAGTTTTCAGTCTTTCCGGGCATTCAGTGTAGTAATAGGTCATGCTCTGATGGAACACAGCTTCTGAAGATTTAATTTGGGAGTGCTGTGTTCTGAGCATGCAGGGGGATGGATGTAGGTCATCTATCCAGGGCCTGGTGGCCTGGGCCTCTTCAGCTCCTGCAGATGAACTGTGAGATACAATTCTTTTTTTTTTTTTTTTTTGAGATTTTACTTATTACTTTTAGAGAGAGGGGAAGGGAGAGAGGCAGAGAGGGATAGAAGCATCAATGTGTGGTTGCCTTTCACCTGCCTCCAGCCTATGGATCTGGCTGGAGACCTGGTTATATGCCCTGGCTGAGAATCTAACCAGTGACCTTTGGTTTGCAGGCCAGCACCTAGCCACTGAGCCACCAGCCAGGGCAAATACTGTTCTTCTAATAACAGTTCTGGAGTTTCCCACCTTTGCTTAGAAAATGTTGCCCTAGGGAGAAATGCCTGAAAGCTTTCCCTGAAAGTCCTTCCTTGAGAGGAAATTATTTTTTTTGTTCTGTGGTCATTTACTAGTTTAAAGTACATTGCTTGCTAAAAGAAGAAAGAAAGAAGGAAAAAAGAGAGAGAGGAAGGGAAGTATGAACCATTTTCCCAAAGTTGGAATTTCCCATTGGCTCCTACAATTTTCTGTTTAACAGCACTGTCAGTTGCTTGCTAAACTCTTTGGAGAGCTATAACAATAATATCAGCGAAAGTTATTGAACATATACAAAATACTAAGAACATTATCTTGTTTAATTTTCATTGCAACCCATGATTCTGTAATCTTATAACCAATTGATAAGTGATTCAGAAACTCAGGTGTGTCAATTACATCCCCCTTAGTCACATGGCTAGTGGGAAAAGTTTCATTAAAAAGAAAGTTGCAAGGGAATGAGGGGAAAAAAATAAAGAGAGAAAACTCATATGCTGCACAGCAGGGACATCAATCAGTGTGGTGATTGCCAGCAGGGATGGAGGTGGGTGAGGGAGATAGAGGGTGTGGGGGAGGTAAATGGTGAAGGAAGGAGACTTGACTTAGGGTGATAAACACACAACACAGTGTGTGTTTGGAATTGTGCAATTCCTGAAAGTTGTGCAATTTTCTTAACCAATGTCACCCCCAATATATTTAATAAAGAGGGAAAAAAGAAAGTTGCTTGCTGAGAATGAGGTTATATAAATGGTGGAAGGGTAAATTAAATTAATCCAATCTAAGGAATAGGTATTGCACATCCTACATGAACTAAGACCATGTTAGATTTGGTGATAAAAATCTAGACTCAGTTAACAAAGTAGGCAAGAATCTTCAAGGTCTCCACTCACCTTTGTGCCCTTTTCCTACTAATCTCTTTGCTTTCTCCCCTATCTTATGATTCACTTTAATAAAAATTATTTTTGAGCACACTGGAAGGTTATAGTAGCAATAATGGCAACAATAACAGAAATCACTAATATCTGTTGATCCTGTACTTTGGGCCAGCCACTGTTATAAATGCATTAACTTAATTTACCCTCAACAACCCACTGAAGTCAGCACTATGATTACTGTGCAACATTAAGTCACTTGCTCAACTTCACATCAGTGGAGGTATCAGAGCCAGGCTTTAAACATGATTTCGTTTTTTAGTCACTAGTGCCTGAGCCAGGGCCCCAGCAATCTATGTGCTGTATGTACATGCTAGTACGGTTTCTGGAAAGAATGAAGAGCAGAGGTCATGCAGTCAGATAATGATACTCTTTTCACTTTTGTACTCTATAGTAAGGAAGTAACATGAAGAAATTAAACTAGAAAAGTGACAGCCAAATTTTAAAGTAATAAATAGGTTTTGGGGGGGGCATTATTTAGAGTTTGAATTGTTTGATATATGGAAAGTTGGTAGAGAAAGAACCTGAGTGTTTTCAAATATACAAAGAGCTATGTGTCAGGAAGGGTTTTTGACTAGTGAGTAGCCTTTTCTAGAAGGCATATTAGAAGAAATAGCCATCTTTAACTAGAAGAGTTAGAGAAGATCTGAGATAATACATATTGACAGTTAAGAGAACTACTGGAAAATCTGCAAAGGGACATAGGGGAATTCATAAGATTTAGAATGAGGGCACAAATTGCAGATAGTGTCACTTTGTCAAAGATTTGGATAAATGAGTGGTTTACAGTGTTCTCTGTGCCGATCTAGCAATTAATTTACTCTCTCAATCTTTATTGAGTATCTCCCATTTGCCATCTAGTAGGCCAGCTGTCTGGTTGCAGTGCCAAGGGGAAATGGATGTGGATTCAGTCTTCATGGAATTTACAGTCTAATGGATAAAATGGATTAAAATCCAATCACCCCCTAATAATAGAAAACTACTAGACTAGATATCTTGGTGACGCCCACCTCCTTCCTTGACCCCTATATTTCCCTTCTGTTTGCTCAGCCAAGCTAGAAGCCCAGGTCTGCTCATGGCCTCAGAGGAGGCAGGGCAAGGAAGTGAACCCAAAAGTTTCCAAAGCTGGCTACTTTTGTAAAACAAAAACAAACCCTCAAGGTATAAATGTTCTCTGGAGTAGAAGAGTAGAGTGGACCCTTGAATAATAGGGGTTAGAGCTGCATGGGTCTACTTATATACACATTTTTTTCAATAAATCTGAAAATGTATTTACTCTTCCTTATGATTTTCTTAATAATATTTTCTTTTCTCTAGTTTACTTTATTGCAAGACTACAGCATATAATACATATAACATACAAAATATGTGTTTATGTTATTGATAAGATTTTCGGTAACTACTAATGGTAGGTTGTTAGTAGTGTCAATGTAAGACACATTCAAACCTGTAGAGAATTTGTGAGTTTATTTGAGCCAATCTGATGACAATTGTTGAGAAGCAAAATCTCAACAGAATGAGAAATGCGCCAGAGAATGACAGTTTAGCACCTTATAGATTACAATATAAAGAAGAGGCATAAAGAAGTTACAAAAAATCCACTGGTGATGGATTAGGGATGTGGGATAAAGGGATTAGGGTTGTGGGGGAACCTCTTGGATGTGTCCTGACTGGAACCGAACCAGCAACCTTTTGTTTCTCAGGCTGGTGCTCAAGCCACCAAGCCACACCAGCCAAGGCAAGAAAGTTTTAATTTCATACCATTCTATGTGGTTACTTTACATCTCTGAGTCAGTAACACTGCCACGCAGGCCTCCCTTGAGCTTGTCAAGTTTTGCATGTGGCCACCTTTTCTTCCACACAACCCCCTTTTGGTCATAAATCAATCCAAAGGATGCATTGATGAACAGCTTCTTGGTTGGATGATGAGGTTCCATAGTTTGAGGAAGGTTCATTCTTAGGATGTCTCAGTATCAGCGTTTACCTTGTTGAATGGTGAACCACTGGGGATGGGGCAAGACCATAACCTTAAATGGAAGTCTAAGCCCAATTTTTATTTAATAAAGCCTATGAGGCTTTATTAAGAAAACCAGGATCATTTCTAACCTATGAGCTATCACAATCCATGTTTTGTTGCCTGTCTTACTTTTCTCTATTTTTCATGTAGTCTAACATTCACTTATAGTTTGAGGGACACCATATACCTTATTAGTTTTCCTATTCTTACCATGAGATAGGTTTCTATTTATTGTGGCCCAGTTACTTCTCATTAAAAGCACACAGGTACTGTTATTAATTTGATTTCCAATATTTGTGCAGTTGGAAGCTGTAACCTTAAGTTTTAATCAGGGCCAAGGCTGTAAGAGAACAATGTTTTAAATTATAATTATCATCTAAAAAATCTTCAGAGCACAGGAGGACAGGAAAAGTTCTATAAGTAAATTTTCTGTGCCTCAGCAGCAGTTATAGATAGCCTTGTTTTTATAGTCATTTTTACTTTTTATCTGAATTAAGTAGTTAGCAGTCTGTTGGGGTAGGGGTAAGCACATTCATGGCAAACTATTTCCTTTTAACTTTTCCTAAAAATGTATACACATCTCTTTCCTTCTTTCTGAAATAGAATTACACCTAAATTTTATTTTATTTTATTTATTGTTTTTTAAAATGTCTATTTTTTAAAAAGATTTTAATTCATTATTTTTAGAAAGAAGGGCAGAGAGGGAAGAAGAAAGGAAGAGAAACATCAATGTATGGTTGGTTGCCTTCCATCTGCCTCCAGCTACGGACTTGGCTGGAGACCTGGTTTGCAACCTGGTTATATGCTCTGACTGGGAATCAAACCAGCAACCTTTGGGTTTGTAGGCCAGCACCTATCCACTGAGCCACCAGCCAGGGCTATTCCTAAATTTTAAAACAGAAATAATAAAAAGATTGTTATTGATCATAAAAAATTATACACCTTTAGCAATTAATAGTTGGGCTGCATACATAAGGTTTGAGAAAAGTCTAAAGAACTACTAGTACTATTATTATTGTTATCATCATCATCATTATCATCAGACAAAGAAATCAAAGAAATTAATTAATTTGTAGGTACATAGGTCTTGTCCATGTTTTGGAATAGCTGTCTATCTCTGGGGTCTGTGGCTTCTCATCCCTGGAAGCCTTTCATCTCCACTTAGGTGGAGGCAAATGTCAGATGCTGGGGCAGATGTCCATTTCCAGTTAAGCCCCTGATAAGGTCTTTTCCAACAATGGAGAGTCTTTAATTAATGTCTTTGTCCAGACCACAGGATCCTGCTTAATTTATGTAACTACTTAATTCCATTAGGCCAATAAATATTACATCCTAGTAATGCCACCCAGAGGCAGGAAAAAAACACACTACACATACAGACGAACACATATTACACATCAAGACCATACACATAATCTGAATTACTAATTTCTTGTAGAGAAGGCAAGGGCAACTTTCACCACTTAAAGTTTTAGCTTAAGTTTACAAATTTAAAACTTTCATAAACTTCTACAACCTTCACAACCTCTAAAAAACTTTTACAACTTTTGTATTTTCACAAACATTCTTATTCATTCATAAATAACCATCTTTAGAACTCACTTTCTTTCTTTTCCCTCAAAAGTATTTTTACCTTATGTTTTCTATTACCAAAACCATACAATTTCTCTCCAATTTAATTTGAATTTTTACCTTTTAGTAACCTCCATTTCCAATAATAATCAAAAGTAAGCAGCTAGAGCTCCCTAGCTTGACTTTTATGAACACATTTTATAACCTGTAGAAACAGGTGCCTCTATTGGCAAACACACTCTCAAGAGATACACTGCTGACAAAGGCATTCATTAATGGTTCCAAATCTACTCCACATCCTCTCTGCAACAAAAGCAGGCTACTCCAAGACTTGTTTAGCAATCAATGTTTCAGTATTTAACATTATTTCAAAATATCTAGATATTCAATGACTTTTATCAACTTTACTAATAGCTAAAGAAAGTTAAATAGATTTGCTTAGATATGGCCAAGGTTTTATTTCAATCCCTTTGATAAGATTTACCTTCCAAAAATTTGTATTTTAAAAGATGGTCCAGATAAGAGGCCAGGTATTTGCATTTCAAAGGCAGACTTTGATTTTAGAGTTGTAGAGGGGAGGAACAGGTGACCAACCTTCCTTTATACATGCATCCCTGAATGACTCAATTGTTCAATTAGAGTTAAGTTGAAATTCCCTGTGAGGCTCCTGCATGTTATGAGTGGTGCCTCCTGATATCTCCACAAAGATTCTTAGTCACATAAGAACACCAGAGATTCAGGCTGGAGGGAGGAAGTGCCCTTGTTGAGCTGAAGAAGTTCAGACTCTCATTCATCCAGTAAAAGGTTTTTGTGCAGGCTCTCAGAAAGTATTTCCAATTAAAAAAACAATGTTAAAAAACCAGCCACCAGTTTTTCTTCCAGTCTTGCATTAGCCTGGGTTTTCTTTCTACCCTTAAACTTTACTTCCACCTCAAGAATTTAAAAAGAACTCAAGTAAAGTCAGGGCCTCATACCTTAAAAACAGGAAGGTCTGGAATTCCAATGGAAACTCATCCAAGTTCACCCTTTGCAAAATGAGGAACTGGTGAGGCTCATGTTCCTCTTGCTTGATGCTAGTATGGGGGCCAGGTCCATGGGGTCATTCTAGGTGGGCTTCTTTGGAATTCTGCTAACTACATAAGGAACATTCACCCTGACCAAAGAGCTCACCTAGTTGAAGCATCAACCTGATATACCAAGGTGGTTGTAGGTTTGACCCCTGGTCAGGGCACATAGAAGAAACAACCAATGAATGCATACATATTGATGTCTTTCTATTTCTCTCTCTTGCACTCAAATTAATAAATTAAAAGATTCAAAAAAATTTAAAGAAACATTCAAACCTGTAGAGAACTTTTTTTAATGAGTTTACTTGAGCCAAATTGGCTACAATTGCAGGAAAGCAAAATCTCAACAGATTGAGAAATGCTCTAGACAACTTCAGTATTAGTACCTTCTTTTATACATCACAATCAAAAGAGGTGGCGCAAGGGGATTACAAGAATCCATTGGTGATGGATAAGTGGAGGGGGTGGAATTTCTGGGATTGGATAAAAGTTAAAATGATAGACATTTTTACACAGGTGGGTACAGGATAGTTAGTAGTCAACAATTAACATGATAAGAATAACAATGAGGAAATTTATTGTCTCCCCTTGGTGTGCTACTTGCCTATGTTTTGAGGGTTTCAGAGAAAAGAAATTTGCCATTCCAAAGGTATGTTATTGTAGGTGCAAAAAGATAACAGACATGCTCAGTTAAGGTCAAGATTGATTTTTGTTAGGGAAAAATACCAGCCTAAGTCATGACTACCTGCCATGAACTACTTTTAGTTAGGAAGTTTTAATTTCAGACCACCCCATTTGGTTACTTTAGGTCTCTGAGTCGGTAAGCCTCCCCTGAGCTTGTTAAGTTTCACATGTGGTCCATTTCCTTCCACAGTGTTTAAGTTTTAGGGAGTCTAAAGTTATACATGAATTTTTGACTGTGTGGGAGGTTGGCAGCCCTCATCCCTGCATTGTTCAAGAGTCAACTGTAGGAAAAGATAAAGAGGGAAAGATCAAAGAAGATCAATAGTTTCTGGGGAGAATATTGCTAAAAGCAGCAAGACCCCTAAAAGTGTATGGGATCCAAGGAGCAGAGGACCTACGATCCCTACCCCCCTGGAGGGTAGTGAGACCATATTGAGAGAAATATTTTCAGTCAGAACAGCTCCATATTTTACAGGATCAGATATTATTAGCTCCACTCTACAGGAAGAAAGATTAAGACAGATGCTAATTTGTTCAAGCTCACACAACTACTAATAGCAGAGGTGAAATTTCAAACTAAGCAATTTGACTCCAGAATCCAAATTCTTAACCATTTTTCTATCCTACCTCCTGATAAATAGGGCTTATTCACTTAGCCATATTTGTTGACTTCCTTACACAAGCATACCAATGTTCTAGACATGTTATATCAATATAGTTAAATCATTATTTATATAAATATTTGTAAAAATAGGGTTTGCTAGTAAATCTTTGCAATTTCTAAAAAATGTACAAATAAGGTAATAGATGCTCATTACACATTTTTCCTAAAAAATAAAGTGACCATGGATATTTAAATTGTGTCAATGTATAAATTTATAATATATATAATAATATATATACAATAAGCTAAACATATGCAAAATATATACTTTATAACTTTTTTAGCCCCAGATTTTATACATTGATTATTTAGTAAATAATTTATAGCCATTAATAAACAATAAATAAATTTGATTATATTGATTAAGCTACTATCTCTAAGAATTCTTTCTTTTTTAAAAAAATGTTTTCCTTTGAGAATCATTGAAACTGGGGCCTATTTTTGACTTTTGGTAACTCCTAACCTTACTAATATTTTTCAAGCCAGTAAATATTTATAAACTGATGTGTATTGAGTAAGTATGTACACAGGAAAATAAAACTTCTACATATATCAGAGGATGAACTAGGGTATGTCAGAGTTACTCATACATTTTAACATATTTGTAATATATAGGGTTGCCATAAAACAACATAAAAACTAAAGTGAAAATCTGGTTCAATTTCCCGTTTAATTAAAATCCAAGACCCTGGCTGGTAGCACAGTGGATGACGTACCGGCCTGTGAACCCAAAGGTAGCTGGTTCGATTCCCTAGCCAGGGCACATAACCAGGTTGCAAGCCAGGTCTCCAGCCAGGCCCGTAGCTGGAGGCAGGTGAAGGGCAACCATACATTGATGTTTTTCTCCCTCTATGTCTCCCTCCCTTCCTCTCTCTCTCCGGGGGCCGGGGTGGGGGGGAGGAAGGGGAGGGACTTTAAAAATAAATAAATAAATAAAATCCAAAGTATGTATTTTATATCAAATATGTACCTAATTCATTAAGAATATTACCTAATTCAAAAAATGTTTTTGAAATATACAATACATGTATATTTATTGGACTGAAGTTTTTACATTACCTTAAACAGATAGCTAGTTTATCCCATTGCTTCTCAAAAGCAGAATGTTTATGTTTCCTTTTGGTGTTGAAGCTAGAGCATAGTTAAACATAATACCAAGATTGTATTATGCTTTATAATTCACAAAACTTTCTCAAATTTCTCTTTTTTAGGCATAAAATCAAGGTTAAGTGGTCAACGATAAGGACCACAGAGCTGAATCTCATTTTAAACCTGTTTTGTTCCTCTAAATCAAGTACTCTTTCTTTTTACTTTATTTTTATCAAGTACTCTTTCTAATGTAATGCAGCCGTTCATTGTGTTGGGCCACAACTTTCAAAAAATATTTTGTTTTATAGACTTATATTTTGTTGAAATTGTCCCTTTATTTGCAGAACCAGAAGACCCAAGTTCCTTATCGTGGTATTCATGGGCCTAAAGTGAATTCATGCAGGGGAAAATTAGTTGGGGGCTCTGTGCCTTTTAACATCAAATGCAAATTGTGTTGTGCGTATACAGGCAAGCATTTATTTGAGGAACTAGATAAAGATTTTCAAAACATTCTTAAATCAGTGTACACATTGCTTCCAAAAGAATAAAACCACTGAGTTAGATATTCCCAACTCAGTCTCTGATTTTTAAATTTTTATGATGTGTTTCATAATAATAATTAAGTGTAGCATGGTCATGTTGTAAAAATATCTTCTGAATAAACTTATGAAACCACAAAAACTAAATCTTGTTGATTTGTTTCTTGAATTGTTAGGTGGCTAGGAGATTACATTAGGTTCTTACCAATATTTGGAGGAGGAGAATCTCACCAACAGTTCTGAAATTCCACTAGTCAGTATTGTTCAGAAGTGAAATTTAAAAGGTAAAAATTTTCCTCATGATTGAGCTCAAAACCACAACCAGGAAATTAAGAGCATAAGTTCTAAGACTAGAAAATGAGGTTTCTAATTTTAATTCTCTAATTTATTAACTGTATAAGGATTTACTGAAGCTCTCTCTGCCCAGGTATCCTTTTTAAAAAATTGTGGTAAATATACACAACATAAAATTTATAATTTTATGTGCATAGTTCAGTGGTAATAAGTCTATTGTCAATGTGGTGCAGCTATCACCCCTGCTCACCCAAATAACTTTTTTATTTTGCCAAACTGATAAAACTCTGTGCCTATTAAACAAGTTCCCATTCTCCACTCCCTCAGCCCCTGGTAACCACCATTTTACTTCACGCCTCTGTGAATTTGACCACTTCAGGTGTTTTGCTTAAGTGGAATTATTTAGTATAGCAGATCCTTGAATACTGTCATTATTTTTAATAACTGACATTTACATTTATTTTTAAATTTTTCATTTATTGACTTTTTCTGAAAAGAGGGAGAGAGAGGGAGGGGGGAAGAAAGAGAGAGAGAGAAGAGAGAGAGAAAGAGAATGAGAATTAGTTTACAGTTTCTCTTACTTATGCATTCATAGCCCTGACTGGGGATGGAACCCACAACCTTGGTGTATTGGAATGATGCTCTAACCAACTGAGCTACCTGACCAAGGCTCTTAATAATGTCCTTTTGTTTAATGGTGTTTTATTGTAACATTGATGAGATGTCTTAGGAACTTAACTCTTACATATATCAATTAGCTTATGGTAAAATTGATTTCTTTATATGTTGTTTTGCTGTAGTTCCAAGAACCTCTTTGATGATGTTAATGAGACAATGTATTTGTCCTTTTGTGGCTGGCTTATTTCACTTGGCATAATGTGTTTGAGGTTCATTCACGTTGCAGCATGTGTTAGAATTTTTTTCTCCTTAAGGCTGCATGATATCCCATTGTATATAGCACATCTTGCTTGTCTACTCATCTGTCAATGGACACTTGGGTTGCTTCCATCTTTTGGCTTGCTGTGAAGGTGGGTATACATATACTTCTTAGAAACTCTGCTTTTAGTTCTTCTGTGTACATACCAAGAGGTACAATTGTAGGATCAGATAGTAATTCTATTTTAATTTTTTTGAGGAAATGCCATACTATTTTCTACAATGGATGCATCATTTTATAATTTTACCAATAATTTTCATAATTCTAATTTCTCCACATTCTTGCCAACATTCAGTGTGTTCCCTTTTTTTCATTTTTATGGTAGCCATCCTAAAAGGTCGAAAGTGATATTTCATTGTGGTGTTGATTTGCATTTTCCTAATAATTAATGATATTGAATATATTTTTATGTGCATTTGGTAATTTGCATATTTTCTTCGGAGAACTGTCTATTTAAGTCTTTTGCCCATTTATTAATTGGGTTGCTTTATTGTTGCTGTTGTTGAGTTGTACAAAGTATTTATGTATTCTGTATTCTATATCTTATTAAATATATGAATTGCAAATATTTTCTTCCATTCTGTGAGCCAGTTATCCTTTTAAAATGAAGATCTGTTAATCATCACTTCACTGGTCTACAGAATTATTTAATATTCATTTCTATGGCTGTTGTAACGAATGATCATAAACTTGGTGGCTTGAATAACAGAAATTTATTTTCCATTGTTCTGGATGCCAGAAGCCTGAAATCACTATCACTAGTTTGAAATCAGGGTGTTGGTGGAGCCACAATCCCTCCCAAGGATTCAGGGAAGGATACATTCCTTGACTCTTCCTGTTTTGGTGGCTGCTGATATTTCTTTCTCTGCCTCCATAGTCACATTACCCCAAGTTCTTCTGCCTATTATCAAATATTTCTCTACCTTCCTCTCACTAGGACATTTGCAATGGCAATTAGAGCTCACCTTGATAATCCAGGGTAATCTGCCTACCTCAAAACCCTTAATGTAATCACACTCATAAAGAGTCTTTTTCCAAAGTTAGGTAACATTAACAGGTTCTAGGCATCAGAACCTGATCTCTTGAGGTGAGCATTGTCCAGCCTGCTAAAGGATGGCTCAGAGGAGCGATGAGAGGATTTATGTTAGCACTTGGTATAATGCCAGGGCTGTGGTAAACTTGTAATGGTGTGGGTTATTATTATTATTACGTATTCAGTAACAGTGATGTCGATCTCCCATTGAAATCACTAATGGGGCTCTTTCTTTACATTTCTTTTCAACTTTTCTCAAAATTAGCAGTGATGCCACATTGAGCATTCCCAAGAAAGCAAGCTTGGCATACCATGTGACCTGTCTCCTCCTTCCATCCATTTCTGCAGAGACCGGTCAAGACTGCTTCAGACCTTGAATGAGAAACTAGCTCTGGAAATCACTGTCTGAGAGTCAAGTGAAAGTGTATAGACTCAGTGATTAGGTGGGGCTGGGTAATGGCTTGAAATGCATAGGGACATCTAATCTCTGCCCTCTCCCTGGAACAGTGGACAGTGGTGCATTCAAGGGCAAAGGAGTGTGGTAAAAGAACAGTTTGTATTCAGTTTAATCACTGAAATTTATTGTCCTCTACAGACAAGGCTAATAGCAAGTGAGAAAAGAAATGTGATCATTTTAATGGTTTAGTGCAATTTGAATTTCCCAAAGAGAAGTAGTAACTCTATCTAAATGGAAAACCATATAAACATAAATACTGATTTATGTTTGTAATAAAATTCATAGTGTAGATAATAAAATGTATATGTACATAATAAATGTATATACAGGGGTGGGCAAAAGTAAGTTTACAGTTGTGAGTACAAGGAACACAGTTTATTCTTATATTATTATTAATTATATTATTTTCCATATGAATAACTGTAAAGTTATTTTAATCATCCCTGTACATACATGTACTTTTATTTGAGATATAAAATTCATAAATTAAAAATCTTTTTGGAAAATAATTATTGAGTGCCTACTATGTGTCAGGTTTTCATTCAGGGCTGGTTAACAAAATAGACCAAGTCCTTGCTGTTCCTTAACCTACATTCTAGTGAAGAAAAAGAGTGAACGAATACATAAACAAACATGGTATACATGGGGAAGTGGGGAGGAGGGTAATGTGTAACCACATTACAGGATGGTGAGTTTGTCAGAGCTAAGCTTTGCAAATACATGGGAAGATTTTTCCAGGAAAGTGAAACTGCCTAGCATGTCAGGGTTCTTTCTTTTTCAGTAGTAAACAAAATAATGTGTAACTAAAATTGATAGTATCTTTGAATCACCAAAATACACACAAATTCCTTTATACTGACAGTTGTTTTATTTTCAAGGCAAATTAAGTTAGAAATCATATGCTTCTCACTTAAATTGAATTAAGCCAGAAACCAATATCACTTTCTATTTTTTTCTGTGATATTAATTTTGGTTCATCCTGTGGAATACACACAGTAACAGAAATCATGGAAATACGACAGCTAATTTTTCTGATAGCCTAGTTATCACCAACTAGAACATCTTTGTTATGGGTCAAATTGTGTCCTCTTCAATTCATATATTGAAGTCCTAAACCCCAGTATCTCAAAATGTGACCTTACTTAAAATAGGGTTCTTGAAATATAATTAAGTTAGGATGAGGTCAGTAAATAGGCCCTTATCCAATATGACTAACTGGTATCTTAACATTAAGGAGGATGTGAAGAGACACAGGAAGAAAATGACCTTCTGTAAGCCAAGAAGAAAGGCCTAGAATTCTTCCCCCAAAGCCCTCAGATGGAACCAATACCATTTGTTGATACCTCTCAGCTTCTAGCCTTCAGGGTTGTGAGATCATATATTTGTTGTTTAGGCCACTTAGTTTGTGATACTTTGTTATAGCAGCCCTAGTAAACTAATACATCATACTTTTTAAAATATAATTTATCAACATATAATTAGAGAAAAGTGAGTGTCTACTTGTTAAGAGTTCTGAAAGAATTGCAAAAAAAGTTGTTCCTTATGTCATGGGTGTTGTCATCATTGGACAAAAGTTTGTTCTTAAATAGCCAAATTCTAAAATTTTAGCTTCAGAGCTCTATAGGCAACATACAGTTTCTTCATACATTGTGTACAATGTTTAATTCCACATTTGTAGGAATGTACACATGTATAACTTTCATTATTTTTCCAAGAATCATAGTTAACCTACATTTCCAGGCATTATTCTGCCTAAGACAGAAATTGTGGTTATTTGTCTGGTATTTCAGATTTAAACTTTAGTTAGTGATTTTGCCTTCTTCCTGGTGGATGTTCCATCTGAGGTTGGCTGTGGAATCACAGAGCTGGGAGGTGGTGATGGGACTACAGGAGTAGGGCAGCACATGGCCTCTGTTGTACTCCGCCTGTTCTTTCTTCTGCTGGTGTCTGTTGAGTCATCACTCACATGTCCTGGGCCTTGCTGGGGCTCTTTTTCCCTTGGTACCTATTACTGTTGACACCCACATAGTGGTCTGCAGCCCACTGTGGAAACCAGGGTCCCATGGGTGCAGTCTTTCTCCACCTGACCCCAGGCTCTTTTGGGTACATCAGTCTTCTCTTATGTCATTCATTCTCCTTTGGGGGTGGTGGGAAGCTTTAGAGTCTTACCCATGCCCTTCAGTGGGACTTGTATCAAGCTTGTCTTCATCTAGACCTGCCAGCACTGCTCTATAGCTACTGCAGAATAAAGGAAGAATCTCATCTGGCTGATTTCAGTGACTTTCCTGAGCCTTACAAGTCATCTTACCTTGAGCTCTCCAAATTTTCTGGAGACTCTCTCATTTGATCTACCCACACACACTTTCTGGAACTAAACCCGCTTCAGTGGGGACAGTGTGGCCCAAAGGTTCTTTTTCAGAATCACCACACAGCCAGACTCAGGAGCAGTTTTCTCTGCCATGCACCAGAACTGCTCTCCAAGTGATCTGTCAGCTTACACCTGGACCAAGTATTATGTTTGTCTTTTATATCTTAAATGCTAAGAATTTTGATGTTCCTAGTCTCTGGAGCACAAAAGACCTCCATTCAGCAGTGGAAACAGGAGATGCTGGGGACACAAGAACAGACATTCAGTGATGCCCCAAAGGGAGTTAATATATAAAATATTATGCTGCCACATATGTTTTTACTTCAATATGATATATTCCCAGTTCTCTCTTCTAGCAGAAATAGCTTTACTTCTTTTATATTTTTATTGTTGACAAGAGCCTTTGTTCTCCCCAATGCTTACATCATACCCTCTTGGCTAGCTTATTTGCATGTTTAGAAAAGTTAGTCATTACGATGTGTCTGTTTTCATATTACTGAAGGACACATTTAGGAAACAAAGCATATAATTAATGATTAATTATTAAGCATGTATGTTAAGTTGAATATTTTTACACAAAGAAAGGTACTGTTTAATTCTCTTAAAGTGCATACCTTTAAATGTAATAAAGCCCTGTTTGGTGGCACAGTGGATAAGGCACTGGCCTATGAACACAAAAGTCACTGGTTCAATTCCCAGCCAGGGCACATAAGCAGGTTGCAAGCCAGGTCCCTAGCCAGGTCCCTAGCCAGGTCCCTAGCCAGGTCCGTAGCTGGAGGCAGGTGAAAAGCAACCATACATTTATGTTTCTCTCCCTCTTTGCCTCTCTCCCTTCCCCTCTCTCTAAGAATAATAAATAAAATCTTTAAAAAAAACATAATAGAGCAACCAGTAAAAATGATTTCTAAGTAATCTTTAGTTTCTTCCTATACTAATATATATTGCATTCTGCAAAATGCATATAATTTATCTTTTTTTAAAAAAAGTTTTGTTTATACTGAATTAACTGTAGAGTTGGAAAAGCCTTTAAAATTTCAGTTACTATTTTAAAGGATAAATTGAGGGTCAGAGAATTTAAATGTTTCCCAAGGTCATTCAGAAATTAAGATCTTGTTTTCCTAGGCTAAACATTTTTTTTTTTTTTTTAACTACACTGTGCTGCCTCTTATACCAGATTAAGAATGTTATTTATGAGGAAATGTTGTCTAAGTTTTGGCTGAACATATCTACCAAAATATTAATGAGAGTGAAAAAACTTAAAATAGGGACATAATCCAATTTATTAGCATGTTTTGCCAGCTGCATATTGTTCTACAGACATAAAATTCCTCATAAATGTAGTTCACAGCCCTTCTGAGACACATTCCAAGCCCAAAGAAGGTATAAAGTATATGATCAGCATTTAACAATATTTTTAAAAACAAAGTTTATAATAAAACAAAATTGAGCCATTTTTTCATACAGAGAAGTAAACTAGATTGAGCTAGTTGATGTTTTCATCCATTTAAAAAAATAGTCAGTGATACAGCTCTGAATACTGAGGAGTAGAATGTGTATTACAGTCTTATTATTTCTGGAAGAATTGTTAGCATGGTTGATAATGTAATTCAGGGAGCATAAATTAATTTACAAATGAAAAGGGAAGGAGGATTCTATTCAAATGTATGAATAGAAGATATGCCATAAGGAGCCAAGGATGGTGATGGATAATAAGGTTCCTGAGACGGTAATGATGCTTCTAAAAAGATTATCAACCACAAAGATGTTGTAAAGGATGTTTTCTACTAAGGAAAGAATAGTTTGAGTGCAAGATGAATCTTTAAAAAAAAAAAAATAGCAAAGCCTGTTTCCCCCTTTCCAGCAGGTGAAAGAAAATCTTTGTGAAAGAAGGAGCAGGGAAGGAACATTGAAGAGCCAGGAGGACAGCCACTGTGAAAGCCTGCACAGTGCGAGAATGTGTGAACTCAGCCGCAGAGGATGCACAAGTGCTAGGGCCCCACGCCCACCAGTGAGACTTCAGAAAGACCAGAGGTGGGAAGGGGCAGCATAGCATAGGGGCTGTATAGTCAGTCTATCTGGCTCCCATCTGGTTCCATCATTTTCTAGCTGAGGGACTTGGGGCAGATCACAGATTTATGTGGAGGGTTCAATGAAATAACTTATGTGAAATGCTTAGCTGGGAATATGAAACATAGTAAATTCTTATTCAATGGTAAATTACTAGTATTTAACACAGAATAGGCATTTTATGAATGTTTATTCTCCTACTAAATTTCTTAGGAGATTTTGTAAAACCTCCTACAAGAAGACTTAGAAGTAGGCAAAGGGAACTTACTGACCTGTTGCAGTGGGAGTGGTACTTTAATTTAATGTGTTTGCCAGGGTGGCTATAACAAAATACCACTGACTGAGTAGCTTAAATAACAAAAATTTATTTTGCCACTGTTCTGGAGGCTGGAAATCCATCAGATAATGTAACTCAGGAAATATAAAATGGGTGGAGAAGGGTAGGTTTTTCCTGAGGACTCTCTCCTTGGTTTTTGGATTGGATAATTGGGTTCTCACAGGGTCTACATTTTCTCTCTGGGTTTGTTTCCTAAACTCCTCTTTTTATAAGGATAACAGTCATATTTGATTATGGCCCACCTATGCAAACTCAGTTTATTTTAATTATCTATTTCAAAACCTTATCTTCAAACACCATCACATTCCAAGGTACTAAGAGTTAGGACTTCAACAAATGAGCTTTATGCAGAAGCAATTCAGCACATAAGTAAACATACACACCTATGTCATCAGTTTCATTAGTAAACATATATAAATAATCACATGTGGTATTTTAAAATATTATTTTAAATTAACTCCTTTGTTTCCAAGTTTTTATCAAAGACTCCATCCTACTGTTTATGAAGTAACTCCTATATAGTGATACACTTTAAAAGTTCAAGTGCTCTCACCTTGACTCAAAAAACTTGGCATGAATCTTATATCAGCCACATGAGAGTTTTGTGCTCTCTGGAACTCTTAAATTCTACTTCTTAGTCTGGCAAATGGGGATAATAATCTCTATCTGAAAGGGCAGCTGTAAAAATGTGATGAGGCAACGTACATGAGACAATACAGTAAGGAATCAAGGAATACTCTCTTTGGTTAACTATACAATCAAACTAGAGTACAGTTTATTGATGCGTACTCATGAACTTGGTGATCAGTCAGAAAACACTATGCACTATTTGGACCATCAGTTATAGAGTCTTCAGTTATAAAATAATTCCCTAACAAGAACTTGGAAGTGATAGCTGGGCCCTAACCCAAGCATCCTCCTTGAACCATGAGGTAGAAAACTGATGTTGAGGATGACAGACTAATGTGATTAAAGAAACCTCATTCCTACTAACTCAGGGGCCACCATACAAGTTGGGACAGCTCAACTCTGGTCTTTAGTTACATGGAAAGGAAATTAATTTCTATCTTGATTAGGCTACTGTTCTTTTAGATTTTTGGCCTTCACAGTTAAATGTAATCCTAACTGATATAGTTTTTGTCTGTTGTTTTTTTTTTTTTTTAAAAAGATTTTATGTATTATTTTTAGAGAGAGGGGAAGGGAGGGAGGCAGAGAGGGAGAGACATCAACGTATGGTTGTCTTTCACCTGCCTCCAGGTATAGACCTGGCTGGAGGCTTGGCTTGAAACCTGGTTATGTGCCCTGGCTGGGAATCAAACCAGTGACCTTTGGGTTCACAGGGTGGTGCCTATCCACTAAGCTACCAGCCAGGTGACATAGAAGTTTTATTATTGGAATCATATAGAGTTTACTATATAGTAGAGTATCTATAACTAGCCTAATGTATTGTACCTATCATTACTGTGATACAAATATAGATTTATAAACTGCAAAAATTAGTTAAAAAATGTAGAATACAAATGTTCAACAAGATTGCATTCCTCTATGCAAGTGACACAAAGCTAGGAAATAAGATTCTTACTTGATTCTTAAAATTTTTTTCAACTTGATTATAAGAATTTTCTTTAAAAAACTAAATCTTTGTGGGAAAAGAAATATAAGTACAAAAGGAGACAAATACCATGCCCCTGATTAAAAAGGCTAAATTAGGAGAACTAATAGTTAGCAGCAACAACAAATACATAGAGAAATGACAAGATGTCTAGCACTATTTATTGTACTTAATATAAGTCATTTACATACATTAACTCACTTATTAAAATACATGTTTTATATAATACATGTTTTACAGAAAGCAAACTGAAGTATAGAGAAATAGAGTAACATTCCCAAGGTCACATGCACACTAGAACTTTCTCTTTATTAAAATGCATGCACACACACACTCTAAAATACAACTAAATCTTCAATAAAACAGATAAGAATTCAGTTATTGTTAATTCAGGTTCTGAGATGGATATAAACATGAGTCTTGAAAAATAGAGCTTAACATCAAAGATGAATAAAACTGTTGGATTGAATGATAAAGTAAAATGTAACAAAGTAAAAAGTAAATTCATATTTTTATATCATAATTAAAACAATTTATCCTTTACTGAATTCATGCTTTGAAATACTTAGCTTCAAATGCTTAGCAACAAATGGATAAAAAATTTTTTAAATAAGGAAAATCCAGAAGCCCTGGCTGGTGGTGCAGTGTATAAGGCACCAGTCTGTGAACCCAAAGGTCACTGGTTTGATTCCCAGCTAGGGCATACAAGCAGATTACAAGCCAGGTATCCAGCCAGGTCTGTAGCTGGAGGCAGGTGAAAGGCAACTATACACTGATGTTTCTCTCCCTCTCTACTTCTCTCCTTTCCCCTCTCTCTGAAAAATAATAAATAAAATCTTTAAAAAAATAAAATAAAAATAAAAACAAAAAAAAATGCAGAAATAAATAATAATACATGCAGAAAAATAATAAATAAAACCCTTTAGTGCATCAAAGCCTTAAGAGCAACTCAGAGTAGTGAATAGGAGTGAAGACCATCACTAAATTTGCTCCAGGTCTGGAATGAGGAGGTGGTAGCCAAGGAGTCCAGTTCCTGAGAGAAGAAGAACTGAAGAGCCCTCACAGGCAGTGGGAACAGAGCAAACTGGGGTGGGGCTCCCACATTCTGAAAAAAGGCTGAAGAAAAGGGCTGCTGCCCACCTTCTCAATCTGTGAGTTTTAACAAGCTAAGGGCCTAGACAGGTGGGAGAACAGATAGGGCTCCGCAGATGAGAACTCAGTCATGCTAACCGCTGGCTATGGGATGTGAACAATTCCATAAATTTCTAAGACATTGTAAAAAGTAAAAATTGGGAAGGTACCTAACTGATAGATGAAATAAATACAATTTTGTTTTTAGAACTTGATAGACTTATTCTAAGTTACGTGTGTGTGTGTAAAGCCAAAAGTCACAGGGTACCAAATCTAGGCTAGAGGGATCCTAAGTCACCTGAGGAATTTGATGTTTCACTAAAAGAACTCTGCAGGAGACATGATGTTGTCATGATGAAGCTGCCCATCACCAGTTGCTCATAACTGTGGCCTTCTGAATCATCCAAATAGTTTCTGGAGGAATGTTCAAGCTAATGCAAAATTCAGTGAAGATTCATTGCTCTAGCTGCTTGGTCATTTTGAATGAGATGGTCACACAGTACACATACTCACTTGATGGCATCTACTGCACCCATTGACTAGTACAGTGAAGTCTTCATTATTCACACACGCTCATTTCAATTTTACTGCTCTTGGATGCCAGGTTACATCTATGTGGAGCAAACTGTTCCCATTATTTTAACAATGGCTGGACTTTTTCCAGACAGATCTCGTATAGTACATATAAACATATGTATGAAAAAGTGCAAGAAGATTTTTATTGAATTTGGTTTGTAATCTAAAAAAATGGAAATTGACAGAATCTTCAATCAGATAAGACTAAATAATTTGGAAAAATATACACTAGGTATACATCTTTCAAAGTGCATAAAATTTAAAAAGTATATCTTAACATTAAACAAAGAAAAATTAAA
Source organism: Noctilio leporinus (assembly GCA_004026585.1). Lineage (NCBI taxonomy): Eukaryota > Metazoa > Chordata > Mammalia > Chiroptera > Noctilionidae > Noctilio > Noctilio leporinus. The sequence continues at coordinate 47,993 of PVIW01000951.1, forward strand.
GCATATACAAAAATACCATCTAAAGTTTTAAAACACGCAAAACATACCTTGAATGTTTTATGTTTACATATACATGTAGGAATAGTATAAAAAATGTGCACAGTTACAATAAATACCACATTTGAAGTGGTAGCTGTTGGCAGGAGGAAAGTGGCTTGAGTTGAGGAGAGTTATACAGGGGCTTCCCCTACATCAATTGTATTACATTTCTTGCCCTATGTGGTATTTCTATATATTTCTAATACATTTCTATGTGCTTGATACACTTGATACTTTCTTTTAAAAGGTTGTTTTCTAATATATGTAAATAACTGAGGCAAAATTACTCAAATTCCATTTGATATTGGTTAAAGGAATGAACTGAGCATTCAATGACAGAGAACTACAAATAAGAAATCATCACACTGCTTAATCCATATCTCTATTATTATTTAATAAATATAAAATTTAGTAACATCAATATGCCATTATATACCTACTTATTAAATAAATAAAAATTATAAAATGTATTTTTTTTGGATCTGTTGTATCTTAGAATGACATACATTTTAAATGCTTAAATGACATAAACTAAGTTTTCCTGGTTTTTCAATTATTTTAGTTTTTCTGGGCAAAAGAACATGATGAACTATGAAACTACTCGATGTGATTTGGCATAATAATCCTACTTATAGACTATTCTCCAAGGAAATAAGCATATTAAAAAGTTTTTTACTTAGAAACATTTATAGTAATGCTTTTCATTTTTGAAGAAAACCCAAATGCCTAAGAAAAGGAGATAGCTAAGCAAAACAAGTCATATTGTAAAAGAAAATCACTGCAGATCTATAAAAATGTCAACTGTGCAGCTCATCCTGATGCATGAAAATATGAAATAAAATTAACTTTAGAAAGCAGAGCTATAAAAATGTCGACTGTGAAAGCCATGCTGACACATGGAAATATAAGGTAAAATTAATTTGAAAGAGCAGAACATACCATTTCCTGATTTCATGATTTCCACTATGAAAGAAACAACAGTATTTGACTAAGATAAAAGAGAATTTGGAGGGAAATAATAAATTGACTTGGGTTTATTTGATTCTATTCTTTCCTTTAAAATTGCTTAAATTGACCTATTTTCATTAATAAAACAAGGCCCCAGGGATTTTATCAGCAACATAATGAATTTAGGAATAAACAGACATGTCTGTGCTCATGTGATATGAATAGAAAGCACCTGTCTTTTCTGACATTGTTCATTCTCCAGGCACATGAAGCCTGGGAAACATTTTTCCCTCAATATATATATTCCCAGTTTGAACCATGTTAAAATTTTATTATGATAATAGTTGTTGATTAGTTGCTTACTTTATAAAGAATACACCTGCTGCAAAATCCATTTGTATAATATTGACTATGACCTACAAACTTGTATTTCATGTAGAACTCCATAGGTCAGTCTATGCTATAGCTAATACTGGTCTTCCATGTGAATCAGGGTACACATGAATCAAAGGAACAAATAAACCCCAAACAATTTGCTTAGTATCCCTGCTAAAAATATTTTATTATAGGAAGATGGTGGCAGGGAAGGGGGCAAAGCTGAGTATTTGCCCTTGTTCTTGAGCAGCTAGAGGAGAAGATAGGAAATGTGGGACAGGTGAAAGACTCAAAGACTTGGTGTGGGAAATATTTGGATTCTGATGCAACTGATCCAGAGATTGCAGAGAACTGGGAGTTGGTGTGATCTGGCTGGAGGAACTGAGTAAGTCTGGAGAAGACTGTGGGAGCACCTAGCTGCCCTGGCCAGCAACCTGCTCCAGCTGCTGCTGGCAGGTTGGCCCACCCAGTGAGGCATCCAGGGCCTACCTAGACTGAGGGAAGAGCACTTGGCCCTATTCCCCAAGGCATAGCACTTGCTGGTGGGAGTGCCCCAGGCTGCCTTAGTGGGCCCAAATGGGAGCTCAGTGGGGTAGAGGCTGCACTTGGCAATCACAGATTCTGAAAGAAACACATACCATAGTGCTTAGGCTTTGTCCTGCAGTGGTAACAGGACCAAAAGAGAGCCCAGTGGGTGGGGACTGCACAGGTTGTGAGCTCCAGCCCAAGCCTCTTCCCACCCGGTGGCAACCTGCCCACTGGCCCTCACAGAAATAGGCAGCATATTGCTTGGGTCATGCCCTGCCAAGGTCAACACTTGTAAACATACATACATACAACCAATGCAGTAGCACCCAATTATACATATAAGAAAAATCTTAGAGGACTGCAAGAAGGATATAGATAACAGTACACTCATAGTAGGGGATTTTAACACCCTATTGTCAACAATGGACAGATCTGCCAAGCAAAGAAACACCAAGGTCATTATGACATTGAACAACACCCTAGATGAAATGGACTTAACTGATATATACAGAACTTTTCACCCCAAGGAAGCAAAATACACTTTCTTTTCAAATGCACAAGGAACTTTCTCAGAGACAGACCACATGTAGGACACAAAACAAGCCTCCCCAATTTCAAAAAAATTGAAATTATATCAAGTATCTTCTCAGACCACAATAGCTTGAAGCTAGAAACCAAACTCAAGGGAAAAGCCCCAAAACATTCAAATTCACAGAGGCTGAATAACATGCTATTGAATAATAATTGGGTTAACTCTGAGATCAAGGAAGAAATCAAAAAGGTTCTGGAAACACATAAAAATGAACACACAACAACCCCAAACCTATGGGACACAGCAAAGGCAGTCCTGAGAGAGAAATTTATAGCAATACAGGCTTACCTAAAAAATGTTTGAAGAAGCTCACATAAACAACCTAACCCTACAGCTAAAACAACTAGAGGAAGAACAACAAGCAAAACCCAAAGCAAGTAGAAGAAAGGAAAAATCAAAATCAGAGCAGAATTAATTGACATGGAGATAAACAAACAAACAAACAAACAAAAACAAACAAAAAATCAAAGGATCAATAATCCCAGGAGCTGGTTCTTTGTAAAGATAAACAAAATTGACAAGCCATTATCCAGACTCATCAAGAAAAAAAGAGAGAGGACCCAAATAAATAAAATCAGAAATGACAAAGAAGAAATCACAACTGATTCCACAGAAATACAAAGGATTGTAAGAAATTGCTATGAACAGCTATATGACAACCTGAGTGAAATGGACAAATTTCTGGAAATACATAATTTCCAAAACTGAATCAGGAAGAAGCAGAAAGCCTGACTAGACCAACAACAACTAGTGAAATTGAAGCAGTAATCAAAAAATTCCCAGCACACGAAAACCCTAGACCAGATGGCCACACAGGTGAATATTACCAAACATTTAGGGAAGAACTAACTCCTATCCTTCTCAATCTATTCCAAAAAGTCAAAGAAGAGGGAAGAGTCCAAAACCCTTTCTATGAGGCCAGTATTATGCTAATCCCAAAACCTGGTCAAGACACAACAAAGAAAGAGAACTACAAGCCAATATCTCTGAAGAACATAGATGTCAAAGTCCTCAACAAAATACTGGCCAAAGGGATCCAGCGATATATTAAAAAGATCACACACCATGATCAAGTGGGATTTATTCCAGGAATGCAAGGATGGTACGACATTCACTAATTAATAAATGTAATACACCACATAAACAAACTGAAAGACAAAAACCATATGATCATATCAATAGATGCTGAAAAGCATTTGACAAAATGCAACACCCATTTACAATAAAAATGCTCATCAACAAATCAACAAACAAGTGCTGGCGAGGATATGGAGAAAAGGGAACTTTAGTGCAGTGCTGGTGGGAATGCAGACTGGCGCAGCCACTATGAAAGATAGTATGGAACTTTTGCAAAAAACTAAAAATAGAACTGCCTTATGACCCAGCAATTCTACTGCTAGGATTGTACCCAAAGAATCCTGAAATACCAATTCAGAAGAACCTTTGCAACTCTATGTTCATAGCAGCTCTATTTACAACAGCCAAGTGCTGGAAATGGCCTAAATGTCTATCGGTGGATGAAAGGATTAAAAGACTGTGGTACATTTACACAATAGAGAACTATATAGCAGAAAGAAAGAAGCAACTCCTACCATTTGTGATAGCATGGGTGGATCTGGAGAGTATCATGATTAGTGAAATAAGTCAGGCAACAAAAGACAAACACCACATGATCTTGCTTAATATAGGAGACTAATAGATGAGCAGAACTAAATCAGAGACATGGGGAAAAAAGGAGCAGAATGATGGTGACTTGGGGAAAAAAAGGGGAAAGTAGGGTAAGGGTTTAGTGGAGGAGCCAAAGTGAAAGACTCATGGACATGGACAATGAGATGGGGATTAACTGTGGGAGAGGGGATAGGAGGGTGGGGCAGAGAAGAGCAATGGGGGAAAATGAAACAATTGTATTACAACAACAATAAAAATAAGTAAATTTAAAAACATGTTATTCAAATGTCTAAAATATATGCTAAATATAAGTGGTTAAAGTAAAAAGTGTTTTATTATAAATGAATGCATAAATGAAATTATGAAGCAGGTAAAATTCTAACAGATAATACTAGAAAAGTAAAACTGGCTCTCTGGGGTGGAAAGGATGTGAATAATTTTTCCAGAAGAACAAAATTATTTTTAAAGTCTCTTGTTTTATCTTAAAAATCCAGGCACATTTTGCCTCTACTTTATAATGTACCCATGTTTATTTTAAGAATAATGTTTTAAGTTATCTGCTAAATAATTTAATTCCCTTTCTTGCTGAAGCTAGAGAAAAACTGATATTCCAGGAAGATGTCCATGTGTCTTTGTGTACTTTCGGGACATGGTTGCCTACTCCTGGGACAGGGAGAGGAAATAAACCCCTGTTTTGAAGTGGAGCTCAACATGTACCCTGGGTGGGAAGAGTTGAATGAGAGCGTTAGTCATGAAAGAAGGGATAAGAGTAACAGTTTGCTTTGCTCATAAGATTTTTACACTTAATTTTATTTAAAGACACACAAAATCAGTAAATCTTTTCCAAGGTTTTGGACATTGATACTTATTAAAAAAGAAATTTACATAGTCTCATAAATCATCTTTCAAACTTTAGACTTATGTTTGATGAAAAATAATATATAGTATAAATTTTTGCTTCATAATTGTTTATTAGCTGACCTATAAAAACGCCACTGAATGTTTCATTATCAGATATCTAGTTAATTAGGATAGGATGTTCTCTCAATTTGGATTGTCAGAAATCTGTGAAATATAATTAAGAACATTGTAGAAATAAAGGGAAATCACAGAAATAATAATTATTTTGCCATTTATAAAATAAAGAAAAATGATACTAATAACTCAATATAGTGACAGATGATAATAAGACTGAATGAAATACTGTGAAAGAAAGCAGTAAAAAGACCTTGACAAAAAGCTAATATTGTAATTTGCTATTTAAAAATTTCCCTCAGGGCTTAAAATGGAATGTAACTATGATGAAAAAGAACAGGTGGATAAGTTTTGACCAAAGCCTCTTTGAAGAAGATTAGTGCACAAAAAATTGAAAATGCAATTGGAATATAGTAAATAGTGAAATATAAGTAAACTGTATGAACTTATGTACTATATGCTGAGTAAACAGCAAAGCAATTAAATTAACACATGTCAATGCATGCTACTCTGGCTTACGGCACCTGTACACATCAAAAACTTACTTTGGTTATTAAGACTGTAGGAGTCCTCACCTTTTGACTCATATTTGATGTTTACTTATTTTGGTGGTAGTTCATTTCCAGGTTGAAATTAGAGCCAGTGAATAAAAGATGGGAGGAGAAGGCTAGCCTAAGAATTGGAACTCTGTAAAGGAAACCAGTGTGAGTATCAAGATTTATGTGTTGACTTGGAACCTCAGGTAAGATAATTTAAGATGAAAAATAAAAAGCAATTAGATTTTATTTTTGGAAGATGGAGAATATCAAGTTGCATGCCAATACCTCTAATTATTAGCCTCTGAGTCATTCTATACACCAAGTCCAAGGAGTTGACACTAAACAAAACAAAAAGAAAAGAGAAAGGAAATAAGATGAGGAAGGGAGGTGAAGTTAATTTAGTTTGGGAGATAAAATGGTGATTAAAGATTATAACCCCAAACAAATGGGCTAGTTACTTGCAGACATTTCACCATTTAGTAGAGGCAGAGAAAGAAAATCTGAAGATACAATGAAAACATACATAAGTAATATTAAATAACACTATTCTTGTATCATCTTCTCATCCTCAAGTATTTATTGAGCATTTAGATTTTATTTGTTCTGGCAGTTGTTTGAATGTGCCTAATTATCTTTAGAACCATTCTACTTGTGTATACAGGGATGAAGTCTTGGAATCCTCTATGCAGAAATCCTTTAAGTTTATCCAGATCAAGCCTGGACTGATGAATGAATTCCCTCCACAGTCTATTTCTGATGAGCACTCACTGACTTTCCCTTGAACATGATGAAGTAGTTTGAATCCAGAAACTTTTTTGGAACACTTATTATGTACAAAGTACTGGGCAAGACTCATAGATGCAAACAACAGTATGGTAGGTACCAGAAGGAAAGGGGGTGGGAAGAGTAGTAAAGGATAAAGAAAGTCAAAATATAGTTACAGAAAATGATTTGACTTTGGGTGGTGGAGATACAATGAAATATACAAATCATATATCATAGAAATGTACACTTGAAACCTATATAATCTTATTAGCTAATAAATTTAATTAAAAAATTAGAAATGGAAACTTGGAAAAATCACTGAGCTTATCTTTGAAGTACCCATCTTGTTCCAAACAAAGCCACTAAAACAAATTAAGATGATTTAAACAAATTAAGGCAGTCAATTTTATGTTCTAGTAACACACACAAGTGGAATGCAGAGGCTAATACTAGGAGTTTCTAGTTCCTGAAATATTAGAGATGAATGGCACTTCCATTCCTGTCAAATGCATTTTATGCATGATGGAGGACTGAAGCCAGGCTCACTATCTAAATCTAGGGTTTGTAGTACAGTCAGAAGGAGGAAGGTATAGAACCTGGGCCAATTTCTTTAGTCTTGGTGACTATGCCTGCAGTACCCACAATATCAGAATGGAAGACTGTGGCTGCAGAGAAAAGACCTGAATCTGAACAAGAAGGTGAGAACCAGGTGAAGGCCAAAGAGGAGTGCAGAGGAGAGAGGGAAAGAACAGATGTCTGCTCCAAGACTTTGAGGATAATGAACACTGAGAAAAACAGCCAACCAATCAAAATTGGATGTGGAATTTACCAGCAATCAAGTACAAATAAGAGAATATCATCAAAATGACTAAATTAAAGAGGTTTAAGAGCCATAAATAAAGGAATAAAATCTATAAAAAAAGTCATTATGAAAGGGAGAAAAGTGACTCAATAGAAGTCAACTGGGCATCTGATAACATGCAAACTAGTTCATGGAAAAAACAAATAAACAAACAAACAAGCAAAGATAATGGAACTTCTTGAACCTGAGAAAGAGTTTCTGCAAGAGCTTACAATATACCCAGTAACTTCATCTCATTAAAGTCAGGAGTAAAATAAGGCTGCCCAAGATCCCTTACTCTTCATAGTGCTAGAGGTCCTAATTAATACTTCACGACTAAAAAGTATTTTTAGGCCCTGGATGGTGGCTCATTGGATTGGCACCAGCCTGCAGACCCAAAGGTCCCTGGTTCGATTTCCAGCCAGGGCACATAATCAGGTTGCAAACCAGGTCTCCAGCCAGGTCCATGGCTGGAGGCAGGTGAAAGGCAACCATAAATTGATGTTGCTCTTCCTCTCTGCCTCTCTGCCTCTCTCCCTTCCCTTCTCTCTGAAAATAATAAATAAAACCTTAAAAATAGATAAATAAATAAAATATTTAAAAAATTATAGTTTGTCATCTTGAGCAAAGGAGGAATTTCCTTAAAATATATAAAATTCAGAAATCATGAAGGTAAAGGCTTATAGGAAAAAGACATGTACCAAATTTATCATAGTGATTGAGAAAGTAGGCAGAGATAGATGATACAGTAATTCAACATTATATATAATGTTTTGTTTCTTTAAAAATGGCAACTATAAAGTATTTACAAATTTTCTTTCTGATTGGTGGATACATGGACATTAATTGCAATACCTCCTGCATTTTTCTGGAAAAAAAATTTTAAAAGGACAAATATTAAAAGCAAAACCCATAAAAAATTTAAACATCATTTTAAAAATATGGATCCTTCTCTTCAGAAAACCATAGTATTCAGGTATATGTATGTATATGTATACACACACACACACACACACACACACACATATAATATATATATATATACATACAAGGTGAGCATGATAAATTGGTAAAATTTTACTAAAATAAACAACATACCACAAAAGTTTTATATTTTGAAATAAAATTATTCTTACATGTAAATACACATAGTCATTATTTTTTTAACAGTCCAAAAAGTCTCCATTTGCTGCAATAATAGATTTGATTCAACTTTGGAATCTTCAGCATGCTTTAATTCATTTTTCTTTATCCATGGACATCATAATGTTTTCAATCTTAGCTTTAATAGTCTCTTTATTGGAATGAGGTTGTTTATGAACTTCTCTCTCACAAATGCTCCATACATAATTGTCTAAAGGATTTGCATCTGGTGAACTAGGCGGCCAGATTTCCTTTGACCAGAATTCAAGGACATTGACACTGAGAAATTCTTGCACCATTTTGGCATTTTGTACTGGTGCACCATCTTGTTGGAAGATAAAATGACATCCATTTGCAACTTGCTTCATCCACTGTACTACTACTTCTCTCAAAATGACAAGGTAAACACCAGCAGTCATTTTCAAGCCTTGTGGAAACAAATGCGGAGTCATGATATCTCCTTCATTGCTGACATCACCTAACGCCATCACTGTAGCAGGAAATTTCATTGTCATGACAATTGGGACTTCATTAAGATTCTCACAGAGTCACCTGTTGTTTCTTCTGTTAACTATTTTGTCCTGCTGAAAATTCTTTGCATTGGAGAAGAAAATCAGAGGGTTTTTTCTTTGGGATTTTCCCATTTTATTAGCATTGTCCTTGCTTTTTCAGTGTGTTTCCTTTGTCTTCTGTGTCCTACACTAGCCTCTTCTAAGAACATACGATCTGTCTCTGATATCTTCAGCAATAATCTTGTGAACCATTGCATCCTACATCTGCAGTTCTCTTGCTATGGAGTACATTGCCTTTCCTGGATCTTCGTTGATGATCTCCTGGATTCTGTACAATATTTGGACTTGTGTGATCCTTGTGTGCCTTATGCGTTTTCCTTGTTGGTGTGGCAACATCAGCATTATACATCTTCTTCACATTGTAAACTGTACATAAAGGGGTGTTATTGAAGTTCCCAATTTCCTTAGCAGTTTGCCCTGCACAGTCCAGGACTTACGATTGCTCTAACATTGTATTCCTTTAACATGATGGTTGCTCTCAGAATTCAATACTTTATATCTGAAAAAGTGATGTTAAATCATAACCTTAGAAACATAGTTTTTCAAAATTAATAAGAAGCACATGAAATAAGAAGATGCAAAGTTACTGCCACTTTATTGTGAGCACCCTGTGTGTCTGTACACACAGGCACACACACACACATACACGAGGCCTGTCCAGACAAAGCCAAGCCATTATTAATACAAAAGGAACATTTTAGGACACATCAGTGTAACCTGGTAGCCAAGGAGAGTGGATTGGAATGTGCTTACATGAACAAAGATGACTTCATTATACTAGTCAGTGGGGATAATTGATGCTATTGAGTCAGCATGTGTACACTGTTACAACCGAATTCAAAATGACTGAGTAGAGCAACAAAATCTGCATCAAATTTTGTGTTAAGCTTGAACATTTCTCAGTGGAAACTATTGGGATGATTCAGAAGGCTGCAGCTATAGGCAGCTGCTGATTGGCAGCTTCATCAGGACAACACACCCACTCCTGCAGGTTTTTTTGGCATCAAATCACCCAAATGACTCAGGCTTCCTACAGCCCAGTTTTGGTGCTCTGCAACTTCTGACTTTTCCCAAAACTAAAACCGCCTTTGAAAGGGAAGAGATTTCAGACCATTAATGAGAATCAGGGAAATTAGATGGGTTATCTGATGGTGATTAGAGTAACTGTGTGAGGTCCCAATGTAGAATTTTTTTTTTTTGTATCTTCTTCAATAAACATCTCATTTTCATAGTACATGGCTGAATACCTTCTGAACAGACCTTAAAACTTAGTCAGCCATTATAGTAAAAATAAAAATAACAGAAATGTAATAGAAATAGGTAAACAAAATGCAAAATACTATGGTTATATAGAAAAGTAAAGCAACAAAATTAATAAATGCTTTAGGGAAGATATTTAATGTGTTGAATCCTTAAAGATATGCTGTATTTCAATATTAAAAAAAAAAACCTTGATAGAAGAGTGCTCCCATGGGAAAATTGATAAAATTTACAGCTATTCTGAGTACAAGGAGTATCTCATCCACTGTGATGGGGTGGAAGATGAAGCACGTTGTGTTGTATAACGTGAAACATGGTGGCCTTGAAAGATTTAGGGTAACATTTGTACTTGGAACTCCAGGCTAAGAACAGCCATGAAAGGTTTTTTTTTTGAGGGAGACTGCTTTAGGGGTATCATCCCATCCTATACTACACCTATACCTGGTGCAGACATCTATAACATTTTGAATATGTGTCCCTGCCCACTTCTTGGTTAAGATACACCAGTCAAACAGGACCGATTCATTTTCTCTTACAAGAATGATAAACTGGGATTCAGCAAAGAAATCAGTATATTAGGTGTTAGAACTGTAAGGGATATAAAGTTTGATGAAGGGTGGCATGGGCCTAGAATTGGTCACGTATATCTGCCTCAGCACAGAAAGACAGAAAGACAGTGGCCCACAGTGAGCAGGAAAGACTTGAGGAAGGAGGTCCTGGAGGTCTCAGTATCTTGTGAGGTCAAACTGTCCTTCTAGACTTAAGTTTGAAAAGACCCCTTATTATGCTTGATGAAGCTGCCTTTTTCTAAATGAACTCAGAGGAATTTCCTCCCTGACCAAGACCAAGGGATAGAATTTGAAGGTCAGATTTAGTATCTTCAAACATTACAGAGGAGACTAATAAGAGGATAAGCAGAAGATAAAAAAAAAATTGGACAAATCAAAAGCCATTTATGAGAATTGTTTAAGTAGAGAACTGGGGGCAGATTTCCAAGTATAATTATATTATATTTTATGGGAGTTAAAGCCTAAAGTATAAATTATAGATACATTTTTATAGGAGTTTGGTAATTGAGGGGGGAAGAAGAATAAGGCTTCCTAAAAGAGAAGAAATGTCAAAGAAAGGCTTTTATGCTATCAGTCAGGAAGAAACACAAATATTTAAGGGAAAAATATTAGTACAGAGGACCGAATGGCTATACAAGGGAGACTTATTATACTATATACTGCCCCACATTTGTGCAAAACATAAAGAGCTTAATTTGCTTCCTATGATTTTTTCCCTGAAATTGGAAATACTGAACTTCCACAACATGGAAGTTTTAGAGAAAAAGAATACCTAGCTAGTTACAGATTTTCTCCAAGAAAAAATAAATAGCATTAATATTATAATAAACCTTTTGCATCACATAGCTATTACTACATGAAAAAAAAAAACAGCAACACTGCAATACTTGAAGATTTAACACCATAATCATTTCTCATTTCTCATGAGTATAAAGGTTGGCTGGATGGTTCTGCTGATCTGGGTTCAGCTGATCTTGCTGGACACATCCATTCATGCCTCTGTGGTCATCTTGTAAGTTAGTTCAGCACTGTGTTCTTTCACACATGTAGGGACTCAAAGGGAACAACTGGGCTGCATCCCATTCTCCAGCAGACAAGCTTATTCTCAATGAGATCACATAGGCACAAGACAGAAACAAGAGTGCACAGGCCATTAAGGTCTAAGCCTGGCACATTGTCACTTTACCCCTTTCTATCAGCCAAGCAAGTCATAAGGCATCCCTGATTCAAGAAGTAGGGAAATTGGCTGCGCCTCATGATGGGAACAGTGCCAAGTTACATTGTAAGAGTATGGATAAAGAGAGGCCATTAATTTAATTCATTCCTTTAATTGATCCACCACACTTACAAAGACTTTTTTTTTTCCTTCTTAGTTAGAGTAGGGATGGTATCAGAACTGTCAATGAGGTCATGAGTAGCTCAGAAGTTTATTGTTAAAATAGAAGGCTTCTTAGAATCAACTTCCTTAGTTTTACTTTTTATGTTGTTGGCTCAACTAGACTAAGTTGAGTTTTGCTCCATTCAAGTGTGTGTGCATCTTGTACACTTGATAACCTAAATGTCTGAAGAAATATGAAAATTCTTTTTCTATGAAGATGATCAATAACTTTTTCATGCATTACTTTAGTAGTTTTAGATCAAATCATATTTCTAAAATTAGAAATGAATTTTGTAAGAATTTGTATCTTGTACATTAAAAATTTAAAAAACCCAAATGCATATGTGGATTCTTTTTAATGGAATATTAGATTTTAAGATACATACTAAAAAAAACTGATCTTTTAATTTTGATTAAAGGCTTAACAAAATAGGGATAGTAAGTGTAAAATGGAAATAATTCAAACAGGCTTGAAGTTAGGTACATAAGGGACAATAGTTAGGTATTTTCAGATTTTTGAAATGGAATCAAGACAATAAGAAGTCATCTCTGAGAGAGTCCAAAATGAATAAATGAATGAATAAATAGTTTATTATCCTATAGAAGCAGCTCTCCCCAAAAGATTGTTTGTAAGTATATTGCTGATGGTTTTTTTAAAGCACCCGAATCTAGTCCAAGTGACTAGGGAATAGCCCCAAGGACTGGACTACAAAGGGAATGAGGATCTTCATAAAATGTATCATATCATATCCAGCTGACACAGCTTTTGGGCCTCTTGGATGGAGATATCCTTCTATGAGGATGATTCTATCAGATGTCTGTCACTTGTGGACACTACACATTAAGAGGAGCCAACTCTTTCTGTCCTGATTTCAAAGTCACTTTGCAATCTTTTAACATAAAGTTCCTTCCTTTGTAGACTATAAATGGTGGGAATTGTGATCACCAGAAAACATTGATATTTTTGGCATTTATGTCTGTCAATATAATTGACATTCTTATTTCTGGCTGGTTACTTTAACCTGATCACATCTGATAGCATTATCAAAGTCACGTTTCTGGATGTGCAATGCTGAGAACTAGGTGTAGACCCTGAAGCTGCTCATCTCTAAAGTAACTGCTGTTCTGTGAGACACATCCTGCAGAACTAGCAGGATTCTTCCATGATGGGTAAACAGCAGAAGTAGAAATAATCACCACCTTTCCTGACATTTAGTCAGTGGTCTACATATTTTACCACTGCTAATTTTAGAGAACATATGCCTAGCTACACAGCCATTTTGGACATACTGCTACTCAAGAAAATATGAATTATCTATCTCTGTCTACCATTTTTCTTTTTCTAGTTCTTTCATCTTGAAGATGATATGGTTGTGTCATCACCATCTATGAAAATAAAAATTAAAGGGATTTATCACTTTCCTTCTGCAGTTTCATATTTTTCTCCAAATCTAATTATTCAGTAGTGGGTATAGTGGGAATGAATTTGCCTATTGATGTGAGTTTTTTTTTTTTAAATAATGTTTGGTTTATATAGACTCTAAGCATCATCACAAATACAGCTGACCCTTGAACAATGTGAGGTTTAGGGGAGCTGACTATTCTGCCAGTTGAAAATCCCTCTACAGCTTAAATTGACCTTTCAAACACTTGGATTTCTAACCTCCAGTTGATCCTTGGACAGTGCAGGTTTGGATCATGCAGGTCAATTGAACTGCAAAAATCAACTGAGAAGAGCCAACTGTAGGGCGTGTACCTGAAAACAATGTCTTAATGCCTCTTTATGATAGCTTTGTTCTAATAAAAAAAAGTATAGGTGTAAAAATAGATTTCTAGACATATTTTAAGTCATTAATTCAGAATAGCATAATGTACATATTATCTTATTTATGAAGTTTTTTTGGTATCATTTATTTAAAATTAGTTTTAATTCTTCAATATTATTTACACAACTTCTTTCTGAACTAATATTTATATGTAAGTAGAACTTTATGCAGTAATTTATATTTAAAGCCATTAAAGTTTAATATTGAACAGTTTCCCATCCAATATAAAGTGTAACAGGAAATATAGTGTGGTATGGGTAAAATTATTAACAAGGGCATTAATATGAAAACAAACTTGATAATAATATTTACTGAAGGTAAATGGTAACCAATAAAATAATTTTACCAGCAATGGACAATCTGCTTACAGAGCAAGCAAAGAATGATATTAAGGGAACTTCTCTTTAATCACCCCGAAGTGTGTAAAGGAATTTGTTTTGTTCTTAACTCTCACAAATAGTCCTAAGTATATGCTAGGAAACAACTGTGAGTCATTAAAATCCATCTGTATTAGAAGCCAATCCTGTTATGATGAAATAATAAATGACTGTGGTTTAATTCTACTTAGAAAAAATCACATATACATACAAAAATTACATATATGAAACATAAAAAGCAAAACACCCAACCAGAAAAAAGTAAATACGTTTAGCAAACTTAAAAATGGAGTGTTCGTAGAAATGTTAATGTGGCCCTGGCTGGTGACACAGTGGGTAAGCCACCAGCCTGCGAACCCAAAGGTCGCTGGTTCAATTTCCAGTCAGGGCACATAACCAGGTTGCAAGCCAGGTCTCCAGCCAGGTCCATGGCTGGAGTCAGGTGAAAGATAACCATACATTGATGTCTCTCTCCCTCTCTGCCTCTCTCCCTGCCCTTCTTTCTAAAAATAATAAGTAAAAATTTTAAAAAATGGAGTGTTTGTTATGTAAAGCCAATCACTGTATTAGTAAATGGGCTTTTATTGCCAGTTAAGTTGGTCTTTTGAACACTCAGATTCCTAACTGCTAGTTAACCCTTGAGCAGTGCAAATTTGGACCATGCAGGTCAATTAAACTGCAAAACTTGACTGAGAAAGTCCACATGTAAGTGAATATATAGACATGGATAACTTATAGAATTACCTTGACTCTGTTGTTTTCATGACCTCCCAGAAAGGGGTTCTCTTGTGTTTACTATGCCTCTTTATGATAACTTTGTTCTAATAAAAAAAAGTATAAGTGTAGAAATAGATTTCTAGACATATTTTAAGTCATTAATTCAGAATATCATAATGTGCATATTATCTTATTTATGAAGTTTTTGGTATCATTTATTTAAAATTAGTTTTAATTCTTCAATATTATTCACACAATATAGGGCCTCCTATCTCAATGATAAATCATCCTTATCTCTCTGGCCAATATTAACTTTGCTACTAAGAATTTGTCAGATTCATTGCATTATAAAAATAAATGCTGGCCCTGGCTGGTAGCACAGTGGATAAAGTGCCAGCCTGTGAACCCAAAGGTCGCTGGTTCAACTCCCAGCCAGGGCACATAACCAGGTTGCAAGCCAGGTCTCCAGCCAGGTCCATGGCTGGAGGCAGGTGAAAGGTAACCATACATTGATGTTTCTCTCCCTCTCTGCCTCTCTCTCTTCCTCTCTCTTTGGAAATAATAAATAAAAGAAAAAAGTCTAAAAATAAATTAAAAAAATAAATGCCTAGTAACCATTCATGTTGTAAACCTATTAGTTCATAATGGACCATTGGTAATATTACAATAATCAATAATATGACTATGTCATTTTAAATCGCAGCTGTTCAAATAAAATGGGTTTACTACGACAACTTTAAAAAAATTTTATAACAAGTGTACCAATGTATACCTGCTTATATTTCCATATAATTTTAATAACAGTGCAGTTTAAAACTGATGTCAGCTTCTTTGAATATAATCATAGTGTGCTGTCAACGTTATGAATCTTTGCATTTCCATTTAAGTAACCCTGGATGAGGTTCTTTGCCCATGTCACCTGTTTTATTTTCACATCCTTTACTTTATTTAAATGTAACCCATGAGAATAGTGTTTCTGTTTTCATAAAGGTAAGCCAAATATATTCATGCATCATGTTATAATAATTCTGTTTCCCCAAAAATGTGAAGACAAGGTAAAATCACTCTATTTGAATTTTAATCTTACTTTCTTTGATTTTGTAAAATATTGATATTGTTTTTTCCAAGGGGCAGGTGAAATCAGAAGTGCCTTTAAAGCTTTCTCTGCTGCAGACATTTGGACATTTTTATCACTAAGATTTAGTCTTTAAAGATAAACAAACACTATTGGGTAGGATTGGGTTACTCTGCAATCATTGAAGCACTTGTCTTTCACCACCACTACCACCACCAAAACCTGACTATCTGTGCTCATGTAAATGTCAGAGGGGACACTTCTCATTAGCGTCCCACTCTACTTTCATGCAGTTCTCAGGTGAGTAAGTATGTAAAGGTGGTACCCTGAAGTGGCTGTGTTTACAGAATTACAATTATCTACTCTGGCCTGCACTCTGCTTTGGCAAAATATCTTCGTTTCAGCTCAGCCTTGGAGACTCAGTCTTCCAGCAGTGGAGGGAAAGTGCACTGCTAGAATCAGATGGTTAACTGACTTAGACAGAAGTGCCTGCCTCTGGTCCGTGATTGACTGTCCTTGGGCAAATGAGGACTGCAAGTCCTTGATGGTTGATTGGTCTAAAAGGCAATGTCCTGATTGGTCAGAATGGAGTCACTCTGATTGGTTGGTGAAGAAACTGATGGGAACGTTCTGGTGCAGCTCAGGCTCGATGGGGAAAGCCTCAGTCCTAGTGGTTGAAATAGGATTTCAGAACTCCTTGTAAGGTCTGGCTCACATGGCAGAAATGCAGGGCAGGGAGGCAGTTCAGTGTAGGCTTCTCCTTGAGAAGCAGGAGTTTGCATGAGAGGTTCCTTTGTAGAAATAGCTGCAAGGCTCTGCTATTTATTTATTTTTATAAGTTTGAACCTAATTATCAACTGAGAGTACATTTCAGTAGGTATCTTCAGGTATTTTCTTTGTCTTGGAGGCCGGACACGACCAAAGGGACCAGTCTCATCTGAGAGGCAAAGTTTCAGTTCTTGGTTTATGGTAGCCAACAACCCAGCAAAAAGTTCATTTTGGATATTTATTATTAATTATGTTAAATTATTAAATTTTCTTGTTGAAAGCAACAAATATTTGTTTTGAACCTATCAGCTGTTTGTGTACTGGAGTTTATACAGAAGGCACTTTTAATTATAAATGAAAGTAAATGATTCAATAAATTCCTCTCTAAATCTCGACAATGCTTTGTAAAAGGCTAATCAGTAAGACTGCAAATTACTTGCGGCCAGGTACTAAATTATTCCTGTTCACTGCTCCATCCCATGCAGCTAGAACTGAGTCGGTAAACATTTGTTCTCTCACTTGAAGAGTAATCTTTTACTTTGAAACGACATTCCTGTAAACAAGTGTAGCAGTCAAGAGCTGGAAAGGGGCATTGAGGGGAGGTCGCAAAATCGCAAGGAACAGCGGGACTGAGAGAAATGGAGAAGAGAGAACATCTTTGGAAGCTGGCCCCTAAGAGATAGGATGGAGCAGACGTGAGGACACTGAGACGGTGTTGCTGTAGGGGGAGGGCTCCGGTAGGAAGTAGCCAAATTTCGGGGAAGCCCTTCTTAGGAAATAAAGAGAAAAAGGCACTTGAAAATAAAGCCGCAGTCATCTCCTCCCACGTGGGAGCCTGACTCCTGTGGGCCCCGCGTCCACTGCGCTCCCGGGAGAGCAGAATCCCAGCGAGGCAGGTGCGGCGGGAGCATGCGCGCAGGGCGGGCAGTGGGCAGCTCGTGGCCCCCTCCCCGCGCGTGCCCCGTCGGTCCCCTCCAGCGGAACCGCCGGACTAGCGGCGCCGCAGCCCCGCTGGCCCAGCCTTGGTTCTTGGGCTCCGGCTCCTTGCCTGCGGCGGAGTCCGCTCTGGGGACAGCTCGGCTATTCTAGGGGTAAGGAGGACGCTGCCGCAGGACAGGTTGGTCGCGAGACAGTGTGAGCGCCCGCGGCCGCTGTCTCCAGGGCTGGCCCGGGGCCCGGCGCCTGGTGAGGGGCGTGCGTGTCGCCCGCGATGGGGCCAGCCCAGGGGCTTGGTGGCCGTTAAGAGTCGTCCCCGCCCTGTCCCTGCTCTTTTTCTTTCGCCGTCGGGCACGCGCTGGACCCCCGCCCGAGCCCTGCCCGACTTGTCTTCCACTTTGGACGGGCGAAGGCCACCACACAGCCCGTCTGCCCTTCGCCGGGGTCCGGCAGGGCGGCCGGAGACGCTCCTGGGCACCGAGGAGCCGGCTTAGCGGGGCGAGGGACCGGAACGTGACTCTCCGGGGGTCCAAAGTTAGCCCTCCGGCCGCGGGGCGCCCTGAAGTGGGCATCCAGCTTTTGTTTCCTCTCGGGACCAGCGTCCCACCTCTCTTCCCTCCCGCTTCTCCGCCAACTATCTGTGAGTCGGGGTTTGGGCTCCGGCCGTGACCCCCGCGAGCGCTTCTTCCCGCTGCCTTCCTCCCCTGTCCTGCTCAAGTTCTGCCCTGTCCCGGGGCAGGACCTTGAAAGCGAGCTCTTGGAGGACGTCTGGCCAGTTTCCGAGGGTTCGAACTACCTCGTTCCCTTCCCCCAAAATGCTAGGGGAACACCCTGGCCAAAGTCCCCCTCGCCTTTTACGCCGAGATGGGCCGAGGTCAGGGTTAGCGGAGGTGGGCATCTTACCTGGGTCAGCGCCGCAGTCACCAGCGGGATTGTGTAAGCGTTTTTTACGAAGTTGGGAAACGTGAGCAGGTTTTATCCCCTGCCTTTTATATACCACAGCGTTGATTAAAGTCCACAGAGTGTGCTTTCTCTTATATATGCCTATATACACGTAGAAGGACACCCTTAATCTGTCCATGGTCCGAAGTGGAAACTAAATAAAAGGAAGGAATTTTTTTTGTTATTGTTAGAGACTAACTATAGCGTGTGTACGTAGATATAGTCAGCCTGGTTACCTTCACCTGCCCTTCTGGGCTACTTCCACATGGAGGAGGACTATGCACTCTTCATTCAGGGTTATGTGGTCTGTATGAGCACTTGTCAGTGACACCTGGATCCTACTGGTGGATCTGGATGTTCCAGGAGGTGCTTGTAGGAGGCTCCGGAGTCAGTCCTTAGCTGTAGTTGTAGTGCCGTCTCCTGGTGTTTTCTAGCTCACTTAACTCAAAGATGGTTTGTAAATGGCAAACCGGTGGTGCTGGCTGGAGTTCGTTTTAGATGCTTGATAATACAAAGACTTTGAACGCATTTAATTCTTTACAAGGTGCTAAAAATGCTATCCTCGTTTATTTCTCAAGGTACTTTGGAATCTGCAGAGGATTTAAAGAGAAGAGATTTTTAGAGCATGTTAATGTTAAGTTGATTGGATTCTGCTGTACCAACTTGGTATATAATTTTTAAGTAGGAAGAAAGATAAGCTTAAAACTGCTATTAATTACGTTCTGGGGTTGTGAGGCACATTGATGAGTTTGTTAAGTAATCCTTGACTGCAGAACTGTTTACTTTGCACTTTGCTGGTAGATGTTGGGGCCAATAAAAGGATTAAGCTTGGTCCACCTCTGTAGAGAGCTCTTAGTATGCTTTTTAAAGAAAGGACGTTTGTGGGAAGCTGGTCTGGTGAAGACAGAATTAAGGGAAGTTAAGGAACTGCCTTAACTTTCATTTTAAAGAGAAAATAGCATATGTTTAAGTTCATAAGAATCTCAGTTGAGCTCTACCATCTATATATTTGATTGCAGTAAATGTGTGATTAAAATTTCAATTGTCGCTTGTACAGTAAACCATCTATGTTTATATGACAACTCACTGAAAGTGTGTTGGGGAGATAAAACATTTGAACCAAACTGCTTGTGAAGAAAATATGACAAGGAACAAATAAAATTTGAGACTAAAACAATCTAAAATAAACGCCAGTGGTATGGAACAATGGCCAGAGGCTTTGGCAAGGGAAAGGTTTTGGTGGTCTGAAGTGATCAGAAAAGAACTTGGAATGTTGGGCGTTGGGCTGAGTCTTGAGAAATGGGCCTTGTATAGATTGACAGGGAGAAGGAAGAAGTGTTAGAAAGGTGTTTCATGCATCAGAAGAGGGGTGACTATGATTTGTTTAAAATGAAGCTGATTTGCAGTGCCCAGATTGGGCAGTGAGTGCACACGCTCTCCCCACCAGCCCCCTGATCTTCCCAAACTAGAAAATGTGCTCTGTTCTTCATGCTCCAGTGTAATTCCTCCTCTTTGAAAGCACCTTTGTTTCTTAGACCAGAGTTCCTTCCTTTGACTTATATTTTTTCTAGGTAATTTATAATGTAAATGTAAAACCAATTTAAAAAAAAAAAAAAGACCCAGACTTCAGATTTTGCCATTTTCTGCTTGTTTGTTTATTTACTTATATTGAGCTTTAATGAAAATATAACATAGATGTACAACAATAATTTATGTATATTGCAAAATAATTATCTCAATAAATTTGGTTAATATCCATCACCACACACAGTTACAAAAATATTTTTCTTGTGATGACCTTAACAAGTTCTCTGTTAGCAACTTTCAAATATGCAATACAGTGTTATTAACTAGTCATGATTACTGTAATTGTAAAGTGTTTTACATGTTTTTCATAATTTAGTTTCTGTCTTTAAGGAACATATATTAAGGAAAGGAAAAAGTCCTTATTTGTCTTATTTTTCAGGATGTTTTGCACTGTGGTCAGAGTTTAACTTAATTGATAATAAGTGTTCTATGTCTGGCATGTGCTTGACATGTGGTTAAGTGCCTACTCAACAGATACTTGTAGCAATGAATCCATGTGTGAGCAGGCAGCTGATGAACAGAGGCACGGTTGATGAAAGCAGCAGTCAGAAAGATCAGTCTGATTATGAAGGAAGATTTGCAGATGGGAAGCCCTGGAGTTCTTACTGTGAAGAAGAGAAGAGGGTGACCTGAAAGTCACTGGGAAGAAGGCTTTATATATAGCACCACCCACATAGTCTGACCAAGGAAGCAGGGAGCCCCAGCCTCTCTTCCCCTTTACCTCAACCATTTCTTCAAGTGTGGTTTACGTTCCCTTTCTCTAGAGCTTAAAAGACTTTGAAAATCACTGTTAGGTAAGGGTTGTTTCAATTATTTTAATTTAAAAAGAATGCTGCTGCTGTTGAAATGGGGGGAAGTTGGCAGGAGGCCAGGATGGTGGGTTGGGAGCAGGGTGGAGCAAATACATCCAATTTTTAGAATATTGAATTGTAAGGTACACTGACATGGCAGATTTGTAGAGAGTAACTCAGATGTTGGGCCAGGGGAAAGTCAGACAGAAAATATTCAGCTAATATGGGGGTGGCAATAAAAAGCCCAAGACAGTGCAAATAAATTAGCAGAGAGGAAAGAGCAGTTTTATGGGCGTGGGGGGGGGGTGGTACACACAGTGGAGGGGAGTCAGTGAGAGAAGCTAGGAAGTGGTCAGATGGGAAAGGAAAACCAGGTGTCACAGTAACAGGGAAGGTGGTGGAGGACCATAGGGGGAATTTAGGTCTGGTCAGTGGTCAGTTGCTGGTGAAAATTGGAACTGAGAAGATGTAGTTGAAATTGGCTAGAAAGAGGTGATTTTGGTGGTAACGTTTCAGTGTGAGCTGTTGGTAGTGTTTTCCTTCTGTTTTATATATATATATATATATATATATATATGTCCCTTTTCATTTGAGTAGTGTTTTGTAATTTACAAAGCACTTATTGCTACCTGTAGCATTGGTAAACATATCTTGAGAATAATTCATTAAAGAATATATGTCCAAGTGAAAAAAACTATTTTTGGCCCATTTAAAAAAATGAACTGTTCACATACTTCAAAGTGACCCTCACATAAAGGATTAAAAGTATAGATATTATATATAATTGAATAAAGCAAAACTAATAAATTAGAAGACATGGGAGAAATGAAGCTCTTTAGTCATTCACATATATATATCTTTCATTTAAACTACTATATTTTTTAATTTACAAAAGATTTTTAAATTATTTTTAGAGAGAGGGGAAGGGAGAGAGACATCAGTGTGGTTGCTTTTCACCTGCCTCCAGCCACGGACCTGGCTGGAGACCTGGCTTGCAACCTGGGTATGTGCTCTGGCTGGGGAATCCAACCTGTGACCTTTGGGTTCACAGGCCAGCGCCTTATCCACTGAGCCACCAGGTGCTATTATATATATATATATTAAAAAAAAAAACACCAAAAACTTTTTTAGAGTAGTGCCTTAGAAGAATTTATCTTTATTTTGCAAATGCAGTTTTCACAGTAGCAATGGAAAAATTAAACCTCACCTCTGAGCCTGTCAAAGCTGTCACTCTGCTCCCTGGCTTGTATGTGCCTTAAGGGGAGGGTGGCACCACAGTAAGTGCCCTGCTTAGCGTCATCTGTTGAACTTTTATTTTGTGTTGATTTCAGCTCCTGTGTGAAGCATTCTGTTGTGGAGAATGCTTATGCATCAAATCATTAAGATGGATCTTAATTAATGAAAGTATGGTTGCTGCCACAATTAATAATTGAAAGTAAATTGTGTGGAAAGTGTCAGGTGAGGGACATGGGAGAGAGCAGCAGTGGGTGCATCTTTGTTACCATACCTAACTAGAGAGAAGGTTTTTAACTGGAGGAACATATGCACAGTATGATACTTTTATTCAGAGTGTTTTGGTGTGTAAGCTATTATGATAGCTTTTAAGATAATGATAGCTTTTTAGATTAAATCATTGTTGCTCTAAAGAACCTAAATGGGGACTGTTTCCCTTGTGGCAGCAGGTAGAGGTTAGACTGACAGGTGTGGGAGGTTTCAAGATTGTTTCTAAATATGATCATCGCTGGATAGGAGAGGTGACAGGCATGGCCATCAGCACCAACTCTCAGCTGGGCTTGAAAAAATGGCATAATCCTAAGCGAATTCATAAAGAAGCTGCAGCCAGGCTTGGTGAAGAAGGTCAATGAATATTTGTTAAATTGGCCTCAGTTGGAGAATATTGGCAACTTTATTAAAGCTATACAGGCTTATGGTATGAAGCCCCATGACATATTCAAAACAAATTATATTTTTGAGAATGGAAACCTGGCCCAGGTTCTAACTATGCTAGTGGATCTAGCTAGTCTGAATAAAACAAAAAGGATTCCATACCAGCATTGACATTGGGGTGAAATATGCAGAGAAGCAAACATAGTGTTTCAATGAAGGACAATTAAAAGCTGGCTAAAGTTTATAGATGTAAACCAACAAATAAGCCAGCCAGGCAGGTATGGAAGCCTGTGGAACCAAGAGGCATCTTTATGATATCCAAATCCAAACTGGCAAACCTTTTGGGCAGACCACAATTAGTCTGCAGATGGGCACCAACAAAAGGGCCAGCCAGGTGGGCATGTTGGCATCAGGTACCATCCCTTGGTACCTGTAGATGTAGAAGAAACATCTACAACCAGAAGCTCACCTTACAACTAGTGGATAACTTGACAATATCTCTTCAGATGGGTGACAACAAAGTCGCTTCCCAGAAAGCAATGAATGTATGTGAGTTCTGGTAGCAAGTACAATATATGATCCTAAATACTGTGCTACTCCAACAAAACTGTCACTTGCAACAGATACCTAGGAACAGGAACAAATGAGTCAGAAATCAGTGATAGTGATTAACGGGCAGAATATCCTGGTGAGTATCATGGTGATTAACAATATGGTGACAAAGGCATTTATTATTAGTCACAGAGAGGGGCTCTGTACTTAAGACTATTGTTTTTATTCAGTGAGAACCAAGCTAGACTTGAGTAATTTTTATCTTGTCTTCATAAAACACTATTATGCTTATAGCATCTAAAAGAAAGTGCCTCACATATATTTTTCCCCTTTTTCGGCCTCCTCCCTAAATAGTTGTCTTTTGTGCTGTATAAGTCAAATCCTACAGCATAACTAATAATTCACATGTGAAATAAAAAGGAATCCTCTGAAACAGGGGTACTCTTGTGCAGCTGATTATTACAGATTTATGCATTTTTACAGTCTTCTACTGAAACTGCTGTTTTCAAACAATAGGAAGGTATTTTTTCTTTTCTTCCTTTTAAAAAAATATATAGCTTAGCATCTGGATTCTACATGGAAGACTAAACTCATGCTTTCATGCTTATAGCTAAAGGTATCTGCCAACTAAATTGAAGATGCAGCATTTTAGAAATGTACATTTTGATGTTTCTACAGTATATTGTTTGTTAGTTTTAAAGTAATGATCTGCATGCAAAAAAATCTAAATTGGGGGGTGAGGCATTTTTGTTGGGTATCCACTTTGTGTCAGTTGTGTGCTGTGTGTATGGGGGTGATGAATTCAGATGTAACCCCAGTCTTCATGATGTATATGGTTTAATGAGGGTGACAGATATTAACAATCTCCAAAATAAATGTCTAAGGACAAACTTGAAATATAGTTCAAGAAAAAAACCACAGGTGTGCCTAATACAGGTTTGTGGGTCAGAAAGGGCCCCTCTGAGGATGAATAATAGCTGAAGGGAGAACCATGTGTGCAAGGCACCCAAGGTGGTCTTGGTGCACTGGAGGGAAAGAGGGAAGGCCTGTGAGGCAGGAGGACATAGATTGGGTGGGGCAGTGGTTGGAGGGGGCTAGTCAAGGCCTAAGCACGAATCCCTAAAAAAAAACATGTTGAGGGTTCTGCATTCTATTTTTCTTGCCACAGGAAAGCTTTGCAGAGTCTGAGCAGGGGTGTAACATGATCTGCTTTATATTGGCAGATGCCCACTCTGACTGCCATCTACAGAATATTGTGCAGATGGCAAGACCAGTTAGGATGCCACTGCAGGGATTCAAGTGGGACTCCTGGTGCTTGGGCCAGGGAGGTGGGTAAGGAGATGGATAGAAATGGAGGGACTTCAGTATTTTAGAGGTAGAATTTATAAAGTTGCTGATGGGTTGGAGGGTATAGGAAAGAAAATCTGAGACTACTCCCCTAAGCATAAGAAACTATGAATTTTCATAGATGGGCAATATTTGGGAGAAGCGGACCTGGTAACTTTGCTTTGACCATTTGTCCAGTGTAAGGTCTACTGGATATAGGTTATTTTTAGGGAGACAACTTGGTGTGGTTGTGATAGTTCCAAGCACATAGCACTGTCCTAGACACATATTTCTGGAGTTTAGCATACGTTTCTTTCCCTTTCTGTGACTGCTTAGCTCACACCAGCTTTAATGGCCATCCTGACTATGAACCTCTTGTCTGCCTGCAAATGGATAGTGTGTCTAAATACATGTTGTCTTAGAACCTGCTGTCAAGCAGCCTTGTAACATTTTCAGTCCTGACCAGGAAGATCTAAAATTGCTTAATGTTCCACATGAACCATTTATTACCTAATTTCCCTACAATGTGGAATCCCAACACGGATCCTAATACTAGGAAACTCTCCTCCCTCAAAAGTCCCTGGTATGACAGTTATGAGCCATTGCTTATTTCTCATGGTTCCTTATTTTATGGGTACATTGATAACAAAAATGGGACTTTTCTTAATGTTTAAAAAACTGATTTTAGTCATTACTGTTGTAATTATTTTTTAATTTAATTTTATTGTGTTGTATTACATCCATCCCCTTTTTACTCCCCTCTGTCCCCTTCCCCACCCGCCTACTTACCCACAAAGTCAATCCTACTTGTTGTCCATGTCCACGGTTCTTCCATACTAGTTTCTTGACTAAACTGCTCCCTTTCTTTACCCCTTCCTCCCCTTGCCCCCGTTCCCTACTGTTGTAAGTTATGTCTAGATAGAAACCAAGAAGCAGATTATAAATATGACTCTAGGCCTGCATA
Source organism: Noctilio leporinus (assembly GCA_004026585.1). Lineage (NCBI taxonomy): Eukaryota > Metazoa > Chordata > Mammalia > Chiroptera > Noctilionidae > Noctilio > Noctilio leporinus. Next base: position 73,933 of record PVIW01000951.1, read on the forward strand.
AATGGATCCAAGTTAGCACTGATGCCAGTCCAAGGCCTAGTTCATAAGGTAAGCAAATATTCTGCCCTTGCCTTTGGTATTTTAGATCTAGTGATGCATGGTACACTGACTTGGTCTGTTAGGCAAATGACCTAAATCCAGGGTCACCAATTTGGATGTCTAAAAGGGCTAGGCAGGTAAGGGAACTGAGTAAAGTAGGTAGGTAGAATAAAGCACAGAATCTTCTTGATTTTGTGTTCATTTTCTCACCTTTGAAAACTTAGCATAGGTACCTGTCTACTATGAAAAGCTCTTTGAGTTCAAGGAAGTAAGAGGAGGAAATTCCCCACAGTGCTATGGAGACAATAGAGAATGATGGAGACTGGAAAACTAGGGATCTTATATGGACTAAAACAGGTAATTATTTTTAAAAAATCCCTCAAGATAGAACTCTGCATTTAAAAAATATGAAACTACCCTATTTAAAAATACTGCCTCTAACTGGGACACTGCTAAGGTAAACAGAACATGTTTGCTGACCAGGTGCAATTTGTGGACTACTATTTTACAACTTGTGACTTGCGGGGTCACCTCTGTGATTAGCTGAAGATACTTTCCTTTTAATCAGGTTGTTTTTGTTTGTTTGTTTTTAAAGATTTTATTATTTGTAGAGAGAGGGGAAGGGAAAGAGGTAGAGAGGGAGAAAGACATCAATGTATGGTTGCCTTTCACCTGCCTCCAGCTATGGACCTGGCCGGAGACCTGGCTTGCATCCTGGTTATGTGCCCTGACTGGGAATTGAACCAGCGACCTTTGTGTTTGCAGGCTGCTGCCTTATCCACTGTGCCACCAGCCAGGGCCTAATCAGGTTGTTTTTATTACTCATCATAAATGCCTTTCTTATTTATCATGATGGAGAATATCAGCAAACATATTAATTTCTTATTCTACTGGTTCCTACCAACTTAAGTCTGATTTGATTAAATCTGAGAATGAGGAATGGGGAGTTAGTCAAGCCTTGTGACTCTGTAAGGCACTTGTGTAGGGAGGTAGAGTTCTCAAAATTTGGGTATAGCCTAGACTTTTTAAAGTTTTCATTCATGTTTCTGTGGAATTTTTTCACATATGGTATTTCTATTTTTAAAATACATATATTTTTTGCTATTTGTCTTAAGAATTTATGCAACTTATGGACACATGATTTTTGTATTATTTGAGGGGTACAGTGTCTTCTCTCACTTACGGGCTTTTGAACAATTATGTCTGCCTTTCTCGTGAATTTTCTTCCTCCAGGAAGTTTCTAAGTCTCCCTTAAACTGGACTGCTCCTCCCCCATGTACTTTCCTATCATTGTATGCTGGTGTTTGTTGTTTCACTCTGAATCGAAGATCCTTACTTTTCTGTGTTCCCCAGAGAACTTTTGGGGTTAAGTACAGGCTTGTTCATCACATCTTTCTAGAGCCTAACAATTGCCTGACATATGTTACACACTAAAAAAGGTTGAATGATTTTGAGCAAATTAGTGACAGACTCATACAGGAAAGAAATTCCACAAAATCCTTAACATTTTGGGATTCCGTGAGTAAGCAGCTAAGGCTTTTGAGCTACTCATTATTATGGTCACATATGAAAGAAAATATAAAGGTTTTTCTCTTTTTGCTTTATGGCGTCTTAACAGATACAGTTGAACTGAGAATAGGCACTGTTAAGGCGAACATACCAAGAATAGGGTAAGTCTTGGCCAGCATAAAAGATCAACCTTTTGCTAAATATATTTGGAAGAATCCTAAACTTACAGGTAATTTCCAAGTTGACAGAGTTCTGTGTGGGACCATGAATATATTTCATTTGTTTTCTTAGTTCAATGCCACAGATACTTGGTACCTTTTAGAAAGATAATAGTGTGAGTCATGTTGTTGGATTCTGCATCCCATGTAAATTAGCATCTGTTAATTTGTAGCTGTCCTGTGGATGGGCCCTGTATACTGGAAGGGAGCTCCTCTGCAGCTGATGCAGTTGGTGTGTTTTGTGTGAATGTTGATGTCCATCCAATATACAGCATTAGATTATTTGTAATCTTTATGGCTACTTTGTTCTTTTATTGTAAGGGCAAGGAGAATATCATTGTCAGTCTTTTAAAATGGCATTTCCAAATTAGTTGTCTTTTAAGCTTTTAGAACTTTTAGCTCAGAGTAGCTGTAATTTCTGTCACAAGCTAACTGTAGTTTATGGAGAAGCTTCTGCTATCCCATATTTAACAACCTACAGTCAACATTTTGTTTTTTTTTTAAATTGAGGGAGTTTGGAAGCAAACTAATTTTTCTTAAGCTTACTATTAGATAACCTTTTCTTCTAAGGAGGGGTAAAGAGGGCAGAATCCCTTCTCCCTACACCATTGAGAACCACTTAGCTAATTGAATCTGTTTTGGAGATGACAAATCAGAGGTCCAGTTGTATTAAGCAATGTGCTCAAAGTCAAAGTTATTATGTCATAAAATGAATAAAATCAGGCTATCTAACTTGAAGGAACTTCTGATCAATTCAAAACTCATTTTTCTTTTGTTTCTAAATATAGTTTTTAATGATGGTAAGTAGTCCTTCTGTTTTTACATGACTAACCAAATACAGCTGTCACTACTGTTAAACTATGGCAAAGACATACATTAATAATAGCACTCCAAAAGCTAAAAGAAGTTGTAAAGTAACTGAAAAGTAATAAAATTGATAAGAAAAAATGTAAAATTACTTGGTTTTGAGTTCAATCTTCTTGTGTCTTTATGTTTACTTACCTCTTAAATTTATGCTGCTAGGATAAAAAAAATCTTACATATATTTCTAATCCAGATCCCTTATTGCAAAATTGCCATAATGAAAGCCCAATGAAAGACCTAATTTGTCCATGTTTATCCATCTGAATAATAACAGAGTTGGAACTATGACTAGAGCTTCCTGAACCTTAGTCTAGGTGTTTTTCTATTAGAGCGTATTTACCTTTGTTTTCATAGCCAAGTGTAGTTGTGTTCAATAGCTGGGCAAATTTTATTCTAGAATAATAATTCTTTATATGCTTGCACAGTTGGGAATTATGAAGCCAGAAATATGAATATCTGCTAAGTAAGACTACATTTATTTATTCCATATGCATTTATTTAGTGTCTACTTTGGCCAAGGGTATGCTAGGCTGTGGGAGATGGGGAGGCCAAGCAGACACTGAGGTGCTGGTCCTGCCCCCAGGACACTCCCAGCCTGGGATAGATTCAAATTTGAGGTTCTGTGTATCATATTAGAAAAGATGCACTGATGTATTCTTGTATCTATTCATTCCCTATCATTTTTGAGTATGTGTTGTGTGCCAGGCATCAACAGTGGGTACTCCTTTTTGCCCAGGAAATAAAGCTGGGAGATAATGGATGTGCTTGCTAGTGAGTGGGCCTCCAGACTCTACCGGAGATGTATGAAAAATATCAGTGCCTATGCTGACAAGAGGATACCCATGCTTTCTAATAGTTGATAGTGAGACTATCTCTGTTAAGTCCCTAATTGACAAACATTATTGTTCTGCTCCACAGATGGTACATGAGAAGCTGGTTATGGAAGGTTGCACAGTGGCAGGCTGAAGTTACCTTTTTGCCAGTTCTAGTCTTTGTCAGCTTGATCATATGGCACTCCCTCCAGAGACCATGTATCACAGAGGAAGAAACAGCCAAGGTCTTAATCAACCCCTTGTAGGGATGAGTGATGTCTTCAGGGTTATATTGTATCTGTATTGTTAATGTGGCTACTCTGAGCATATGGCATAAAAGAAGATAGGTTCACTTTTTGAAAATCGAAAAATTTCTGTCCTCATCTTTGAATGTTCTGAGTGTTGTATCTCAAATGAAGATAATAAATTCTCCAAAATACATAGGCCTTCCAGTTAGAGCATTAAAAAAGTTATCCAACTTTTCCTTAAGCTAAATTATGAAAAATGTCAGTCAAGATTGAAAATAAAAAGAAATAGATTATAAATTACTTTGAGAATATTTAATTTATTTATGTTCTTTAAATTATGCTGATTTTTATGCAATCTACTTCAAATTTTCCATAATGAAGATTCCTATAATTAAATAAATACATAGGTCCCTTTTATATCCACCCTCAGGATCACACTTTCCTACAAGCAATGATGAACTTTCTTCTGGAATTAAAAATAAGGAAATCTTTTAAAGAGGTGATAGAAAATTGAGTTTTTAAATTTGTTTTTGTTTTCAGAGTTGGAACTTACTCTCACCCCCTGCTAGGCATAAAATGAAAGCTTAAATGAATAGCCTTTCACTCCCTATTTTCCTTTTACTTGTTTATAGGAAGGAACCAAAGTAGAAGAATGTTCATGAATGTTATAGATCAGGGGTTTCAATTTTATCAACCCTTTGATAACATATTTGAAATATCTACCTTAGTATCTTGAAATGAAATTTTAGTACATATGTTCAAAAAATCAATGTAATGTCCATATATAATACAATGGAGAAATAAGTAGAAGGTAATTTATAATAAAATGATAGATATTTCAAAGTGTTTGGACATGGTTAGTCTAGAAAATAAAATGAAGTAGTTGGATACTTACACCTATATGTACACTAGCCTGTATGTGAATGTGACCAATACAAATGCTGACAGAGTGGGCTTGCATCACAGAAGGGTGGGGTGCCTTTGAGTAGCGTTCTGCTTGATGACATAATTTTCTGAAATGTGAGCAATATTTGCTAAAGTTTCATACAAAAAAAGTAAGACCTTTCTTCAGTTTACACATAGATGCATCCTTGGGGAAGACACTAAATATATTTTTTGGGTATATTTCATTGATTACAGTTGTATCAAATTATTTTCCCTTTGCTCCCCTCCACCTAAGCCCCTCCTCTGTTCCCTTCTGCAGTCCCACCCCACCCTTAGTTCATGTCCATGGGTTGTGCATATAGGTTCTCTGATTTCATTCTTTCCTCTATTATTCTTATCTTTCCCCTGTCTATCTTGTACCTACCAACCAAGTTTCCTAATCCCTGCACCATTTCCTTTTTTTACCCCCTTCGTCCTTCCAGTTGATAATTCTCCCAATGATCTCTGTACCTATGATTCGGGTCCAATTCTGCTTGTTTGCTTGCTTTGTTTTTTTCCTTTTTATTTTTTAGGCTCTATTGTTGAAAGTTTTGAGTTTGTTGCCATTTTAATGTTCACAGTTTTGATCTTCTTTTTCTTAAATAAGTCCCTTTACCATTTCATATATAAGGGCTTGGTGATGATGAACTTTTTTAGCTTTATTTTGTCTGGGAAGCACTTTATCTGCCCCTCTATTATGAATGATAGTTTTGCTGGATAGAGTAATCTTAGTCATGGGTCCTCACTTTTTCTCACTTTGCATATTTCTTGCCAGGCCCTTCTTGTCTACAAAATTTCTTTTGAGAATATCTGCTGATAGTCTTATGGGAACTCCTTTGTAGGTAACTCTCTTCTTTCTTCTTGCTGCTTTTAAGAGTCTTTCTTTATCTTTAATCTTTGGCATTTTAATTATGTTGTGTCTTGGTGTGGTTCAATTTGAATCTAGCTTGTTTGGAACTCTCTTGTGCTTCCTGGACTTGAATGTCTATTTCCTTTGCCAAATTTGGGAAGTTTTCCTTTATTATTTTTTCACACAAATTTTCAATTTCTTGTCCTTCCTTTTCTCCTTCTGGCATTCCTATGATTCAGATACTGGCACGCTTAAAGTTGCCCCAGAGGTTCCTAAGTGCCTCTTCATTTTTATCAAGTATTGTTTCCACTTTCTGTGCTGGTTGACTGTTTATTTCTTCCTTATGTTCCATATCATTGATTTGAACCCCGTTTTCCTTCCTTTCACCATTGGTTTTGTGTGTATTTTTCTTTGTTTCACTTGGCCTAGCCTTCACTTTTTCCCTTATGTGTTTACTGTACTTAAGCATATCTGTCAAGTCTGTGAGCATCTTTATTACCAGTGTTTTAAACTGTCTGGCTGGGTATTTTGTTGTCTCTTAGTTTGGCCACTGGTATCTTGACTTGTGCCCTTTTTGAGTCATGTTTCTCTGTCTCTGGATATTGACAGGCTCTGGTGTGTTGTTTCCTAGGTAGAGTTGTCACACCTATTAGTTGTAAGGGGTAGAGCCTTGAGTATTTGTCAGTTTTGGGGGCAGCTTGTTTAACCAAGTTGTGGTGCTGTATGTGGGGGAGGAGTCTGAGAAGGAACTATGCCGCTTGCTCAGCACTCACCCCCTTTCAGGCACTTTTTCCACTTCCCATAGCCCCTCTCTAGTTCCATGGTTTCTAGGGTGGGCAGGTCTGAGGATGTTTCAGGTCTGTGGACACCTTTAAACAAATGGACCCTTCTATTAGACTGATAGTTCCTCTGCCCCAGCCTCCACTGGTTTTCACAGTCAGAAGCACATGTGGTTTTATTTTCTCCCCCAGCACTGGAACTGTGAGCCGCAAGATGATCTGGTCTCATGCTGGGAGCATTCAATAGGTGTCCCTACTGTATTTCTCTTTTCCCTGGCTGACCCCTGCCACTCTCCCACCTGCACTGCCAAGCCAGACAGCTGAACCACCAACCTGTGCTGGCAGTCCTCTCACCTAACCACTTCTTTTGCATCCCAGCTCTGCCATTCTTACTTGTCTGGAGAAGTATTTCTTTATTCTATCTTTTGTTTGTCGGACTTCCGTGCAATTCAACGTTCTGGAATTTCTGGATGTCTCTAGTTTTGAGGTACCTGTTTCTGGTAGTGAAGGGAGATGCAGTATGTCTATCTACACCTCCATCTTGGATCTCTCCTAACTACTTTTTGATTATGCATAAAATGGAGTTATGCTCAAGATTTGGAGAAGCATAAATAGGTTTTTCACATATATGAATGTCAAGTGAGACTTTCACTTTTGCAGTACTCTATTCCACTTTTTTAAAATTTTAAAATAGAAATTGAGAAAGAAAATTAGTTTCAGTACATAGGTTTTACTCATATGGTTTAGCTATAATGTTTGAATCTTTGTATGAAAACTATTTTTTCTCTTCATTTGTACTTTACATGCATCTTATAGATCATCTTATTGCCCAGTTCAATTATTGCTCTAGGTAAATTTTCAGGTTTGGGGCTAGAATGGGGGTGGGATTGGATTCTAGTACATTCTTCAGACTTAAATATGATGTAAGAAGCAATAAGAATTCAAATTTCCACAGTGTACTATTTAGTTTACTTATTTTGTTATCATCACCTGGAGACATTTTTTCATCGCTTTTAGAGAGAGAAGAAGGGAGAGAGGAGGGAGGAAAAATAAACTGCTATGTGACATAGAAATGTGGATTGGTTGCCTCCTGTATGCACCTGGACTAGAGATCATGCACTCTGGGGGTCAAACCTGCAACCTAGGTATGTGTCCTGACCGGGAATGAAACCTGCAACTTTTCAGTTATGCCGTAACACTCCAGCCAACTGAGCCACACTGTCCAGGGCCACAAACTACTATTTTAATGATGTTTGACAACTAGTCAACGTTCAGAGAATGAAATTTAATATATAAGACAAGTATAAAGTGACACTTGTAAATGTACTTGTAAGGACTAAATATCAAATATAGGTTATTGCTTATGTTATACACCTACAATTTTGGGTTTATTATTGATTTGGTGACCATTACTGTCTATGAGAGAGATAAAGGCATATTCCTCTTTCAGTTCAACTTGCTTGCCACTGTATAATTAGAGTCAAATATAATTTAAGATTGTGTTTAAAGCATAGGGCGTGTGGTCTTATGAAGTCTTTTATAATGCAAATGAGGTGAGAGTAGGCTGACCCAATTGGTAACTTACAAGTATGTCCTAGTCCAGGCTTTTGATGATCAAATGTGAGGATGAGGAAAGTATGGGAATACAAGCACGTGGCTTAGTGGGTTTAGCCTCTGATACTGTCTGTACTGAGGATGGAGTTTAAAGTCTGGTGCTTCTCTGAACCTGTGTGTAGATTACAGTTCCCAGGAGCTCTGTATTGATTTTGGGGGTGAGCATTAAGCCATTTTCTTGATCGTTGCCTGTACGTACTGAGCTTTGGTGCACTTTCCAAGTAGTTTACAAAAATCAAACTCACAGATTTTTCAGTCATTCTTTTCTGATATCATCTCTGACTTTCACTTTTTTGTTGTTATTTTATCTTGTTTCATTCTATATCTATTGGCTAATTGTGGAAGCACCTGGGCAGAATTCATTCAATGGTTTATCAACTAATACGGATTTACATACAACAAAACCAGAGTAAAGGAAGCCGAGAAAAATGGCATACTAAATTGTTTAATGTTCACTCTTTGTTTTTTGAAAGGGTTATTGATAGTCTAATTTTTGGTAGACTTAAAAGAACTTTTCAAAGTTGGGATTGCAGAACACAACTTTGGGGATAATCTTACTCCCCACTTCTTTTTAGCACTATAAAGGTGTATTTTAAAAGTTTGGTATCCTATAGTACTTTATGCTTTCAGAACACATCCCTGTGGATTTCAGTCATTCCTTTTTAAAACATGTGCTGATATTGCTACACAGTGATTTCTCAAGGTCATAGGTATATTAGTGGCCATTAACTCCTAGCCAGAGTGTTTAAGAGATCTGTCTTTGTTTGTATTTAAGAATCTTTAATCAAATAAAAACATTGTGTTTTGAATTTCTGAATTAGAAGAAATGGTTTTATGAGGGAACCAAAATGATTACTATCCTAAATAGTTCAGTATTATCAAAGAATATTCATATGAAAGGTATTCTTAAGATTAGCTGAATAAAATTTACTATTAATTCCCCATCAGCCCTTTTACCTAAAAGAGCGAGTTTATTTTCTAAGATGTAATTATGGTGAAACTTGACATTTTGCTAGCTTTTGAGAGGATGGCAATGTGCTGAGCTTTCTTTGCTAAATTATATTCAGTCAGTTGAGATGAAAATTAATTGGAAATAGATGGTATTACTGACAATTATTATGGAGTAAAAAAACCCCCAAGAACAAAGTCACTTATACAGTTAGGTGGCACTGTTTCCTTTTTCTTTTAAAAGATTTGACTAAGTGTAATTAAAATATGAAGCAGTTTCATGTGACTTTATTTATATCTAGCAAGATTAAAAACAAATGGGAAAAGTAAATTAGAAAACAGTTTGAGGTGAAAACCCAGCAACCACCTGTAATTAAAATGTACCCTTCAACCCCTGAGCAGAAAGTTACTGGTTGTTTAGGGCTTCTGAGCAAACATTGGGGTGCTCTCCAGAGTTGTTCAGGGCAAGCTCCAAGGGTCAGGAACATCAGTGTCTTCTGAGGCCCTAAGCAGGTAACTAGAGTAGATGAAGTGGTCTGGTTTAGGGATGGGTGGGAGCCCTGGGTTTATGGTACATAGTGCACACCTGCAGGGCCTGTGGGTTGGTGCCTTCAGGAGTTTGTCTTTTGTTGCCAGGTTATTTATATGTTTTTTTGTTTGTTTCCCCCCATTTGAAGTCAGGAATCTAATTATTTAAATGTGTGTGTGTAGTTTCTTGTGTTTTAAGCAGTGTGAAGCACACACAAAACATCTGCAGGACTGAATTGGGTCCAGATTGCTGGTCTGAGACTTCCGGCATATGCACCGAAAGCAGGGGAGAGAAAGGGCTGTTTCAGCAAGTTCAGACTATCCTGGCTTCCTTTGCCTTTGTAATGTGTAAGGAATTGATCATGGGGCTGAGCTCTGTGAAGAGGCTCTAAGCCTGACATGGTACCCAGGTAGTCCTGAACCTGAGAGTAGGAAGTTTTACTTTATTCAACACCTGCTTGCCCGATATCAGACAATAGCCGTTCCACCTGCAGGAAAGGAAAGCTATCCAGCACTCCACTTTTCACTCAACCTGTAGTGTCTTAACTATTCTTAGTCCCTTCCATTGCATAGCCATCTCTCCATTTTTTGTCCTATGAACTTTTAATACTTAATATGTGAAGCATAGGTTCCCAGACTTGAAGCTGTTTTATATACCAATAAAACTATATGTGAGCTTCTAGAGAGCTGCCAACTTTTGATTTGCCATGAATAGATAAAATAGAAACCAGCTATCATATATAACCTCCTCTTAAAATCACCTTAACAACAAAAATGTAGGAGGGAAATCATTTTAGAACAATGGATTTTTGTTTAAGAAAGGATAGATGACAAACTTTAGAAAACAGACACAGAAGAAAGGGAGCTATGATGAAACTTCTCAGATATGAAAAGTTTTGATATAGTTTAAAGAATGATTTTTATTATATTGCACTGTGATATCAGTGTTTCATATAAATTATCTTGGGGTTTTCAGGTTGATTGGGTGTTTCAAGTTGGGGCTGTGTGTGTGATAGTTGAAAAAGATGTGATGTCTAGTTGTCCTAGTACTTTGATTTTTTAAAATAGCAACTTGGAAAAAAAAAAAAAACAAAACCCAGTAACATGTAGATAATGAGAAAAGGGGCAACTAGTTTCCTCAGCTTGTACTTTGCATAATGCAGAGTGCTTGTAAGTCTTAGTTTTTAAAATAAAATAGTTCGCTGTTTTTAATGTTTGTGCCCAGTATCCTGCATTGCTGGTGCTAGAGAGGTGAAGGTGCTCTGTGTTTTGGGCTTCTGTGTTGATTGGTCTTGTGAATGATTTGCCTTGGTTGTTCTTGGATTAGTTCTGCCTCCTGCCGTACTTCTTTCTTCGCTGTCTTTGATATCTTTATTCATCTGAGTTTCATCTTAGCCTGTTTGATACTTTTGCTCATTTTCTATCAGGAGTTTTTTGCTTGATTTCGCAGAACCCCTAAACATCTGTTTTTACACTTTAAAATGTTGACATCTTTGAGAAATCGTTAAAAAAAAAAATGCCCTAGTTGGCTCTGACTCCTTGCTCAGTGTTTTATAGCTGTATGAACATAGGCAACTTATTTCATGTGCCTCAGCTTCATCAGCTACAAGATGGGGATGGCAAAGGGTTGTTAGGAAGATCAAATTATTTTCTAAGCATAAAAACTTTATTTTAAAATGTTATATATTTATTTTTTTAATCCTCACCAGAGAATATGTTTTTTTTTTAAATTAATTTTAGAGGGAGAGAAAGAGAGAAAGGGAGAGAGAGAGGGAATGTGGGAGGGAGGAGAGGAAGAGAGAGGGAGGGGGAGAGAGAAACATTGATGTGAAAGAGAAACTTTGATTGTCTGTCTTCTATACATGCCTGGACTGGGGATTTAACCTGCAGCTGTTTGGTGTGTAGGATGATACCCTGATCAACTGAGCCACCCAGCCAGGGTTAAGCATAAAACCTTTAAAATATAGTCCATAGATAACTATTGTTCAAGTAACTGTCAGATACTGATTATCTGTTGTTAAAGGATACTTATGTCCTTTAATATTGTCCCAAGTGGGCAATGTGTTTAGCTACACACTGCCCAAAAGAGTGAGTAAATACATTTTGAGAAATACATTCTTTTCTGTAAAAAAATTTTTTAAAAATATTTTATTATTTTTAGAGAAAGGGGAAGGGAGGGAAGAAGAAAGAGAGAGAAATATCAATGTACAGGGTGTGCATGATCAATTGGCAAAATTTTAGTAAAAGAAACAACATACCACAAAAGTGTTATATTTTGAAATAAATTTATTCTTATATGTAAATACATAAACATAATTATTTTTTTAATTGTTCAAAAAAGTCTTTTTTTGCTGCAATAATAGACTCAATCTGACTTCGGAATCTTGAGCATGCTTTAATTCACTTTTCTTTATCCATGGACATCATCATGTTTTCAGTCTTAGCTTTAACAGCCTTTTTATTGGAATGAGGTTGTTTATTAACTTCTCTCTCACAAATGTTCTATACATAATAATCTAAAGGATTTGCATCTGGTGAACTAGGTGGCCAGATTTCCTTTGACCAGACTTCAGGAACATTGACACTAAGACATTATTGCACCTTTTTGGCATTATGTGCTGGTGCATCATCTTGTTGGAAGATAAAATGACATCCATTTGTCACTTGCTTCATTCATCATACAACTACTTCTCTCAAAATGTCAAAGTAAGCATCCTGGATCTTCATTGATGATCTCCTAGATTCTGAGTCCAATTATCTGGACCTGTGTGATCCTTGCATACCTTATGAGTTTTCCTTGTTGGTGTGGCAGCATCAGGATCAGCATCATACACCTTCTTCATGTTGTAAACTGTATGTAAAGGGATGTTATTGAAGTCCTCAATTTCCTTAGCAGTTTGCCTTGCACACAGTCTAGAAATTATGGTTGCTTTAGCATTGTATTCCTTGGACATGATAGTTGCTATCAGAATTTAATACTTTATATCTGAAACAAAGATGTTAAATCATAATCTTAGAAATGATAGTTTTTCAAAATTCATAAGAAGCATGTGAAATAAAGAGATGCATCATTATTGCCAATTGATCTCGTGCACCGTGTATAGTAGCCTTTCACCTGCCTCCAGCTGGGGACCTGACTGGAGACCTGGCTTGCAACCTGTATATGTGCCCTGACTGGGAATGGAACCTGCCAACCTTGCGTTCACAGGCTGTTGGAGCTCAATTCACTGAGCCACACCAGTCAGGGCATCTTTTCTTAGTGAAGGTGACTGCCTTTGCCTGTCAGTCGCAGTGTGGTTTTCACCTGGTGGTGAGTACCAGGGTGCTTCCTTGTTAGTTGGCTGCAATATGCTCACAAAATCCACACCCTTTAACCCTATTGTACAGAGCAATTTGAACTCTTCTGGATGGTGTGAGACATGCCAACAAGGGCCCACCAAGCGGGTGGTGGCAGATAGGAACCTGAGTGTCCAGGCTACAGAAGAGGTTGTGCCACTCCTCCTCCGGGTAGCACCTTGCACTCAGGGTGACATTGTGAACTTCCAAGTCCCCACTGATTATTCAGCGTCGTGCAGTATAGGATTCCACTGGAGGCTTGTAGTAGGCCATGCTGGTTTGTATGATAGGCTCCTTGAAGCTCTGTGCTACCCATGTGGCTGCATAGTAACTATTTACAAATGTAAATGATATTAAAAGAATTGTGCAATTAAAAAAGTGCTCTCATTGAATCTTTGTTTAGGAGCTACTTTCTCATGACTAATTTCTTAAACACTAATAACTAGGTTTCAGAATGTGAGCCAAGCACTGTCAGGTGTGGTTCAGTGGATCAAGCCCCGGCCTTCAAACCAAATGATCACTGATTTGATTCTCAGACAGGGCACATGCCTGGGTTGTAGGGCAGGTCCACTGTTGGGGATACATGAAAGGCAACTGCATGCTGATATTTCTTTCCCTGTCTTTCTCCCTCCCTTCTCCTCTCTAAAAATAAATAAAACCTTAAAAAAAAAGAATGCAAGCCATTTTCATATGCTCAGATAAAAAATATATTCTTGTTTCTTTCATACAGGTTGGATTTTTTTGTCTCAAAAAGAGAAGAAAACAATGGTTAATATGCATTGTGGATATGTCCATGTTCATACTAGAAGTACTTGGGTTCAAGTCTTAGTCTTGTTCAATGCTAATTATGAGACCTTGGGAAAGGCATAATTTTCAGTGCAGTGCTCTTTTCTGCTCCTTTATTGCAGATGATATCCCTGGGGGTTAAGTTATACAAAATAATCAAAAGAAAAACTGAATATAGAATACCCATGTGATATGCTAATGTAATTAGCTGTCTGGAGCAAAAAGGATTTATATAGTGTTTAATTATGACTTTGTTCTTCCAAAAGTGAAAATTTTGTTAGCTTTTCAAATGCTGTTACTACTACTCATTTTTTGAGAACTGTGATTAAAATGAATGCACAAAACATATTGTGACATATTTTTAGTTTTGAGAATAGTAAATTGCGTACTTAGGTGCACTTGTCACAAGTTTTGTATTAGACTTATCACTTTATTCATAATATACTTTTTAAAATAAAGGATAAATTTTCCTGACTCTGGGCTGAATTTACCTTTTGCTTTAGGTATGTCTTCACAGTGCACAATTCTTCTTTTACAAACTCTTTATGTGTTAGTATGGGTGGGACAAACATTTTGGTCATCTTTGTCACAAGAACCCAGAAACAGTATTTGATGAAATATGTGGAAAGCAGAGTAAGGTACATAAAAATAAGACAAATGGTCAGCTCTCCTAGTATAATATGATGGAAGAAATGAGACTGTTGGTTCATGAGAAATAATCATTTATTAATATCAGAGGTGATTCAGGAAGTAACAGTCTGATGTAACATTTTATAAAATAATGTAGCAGACATTAGGGAAAGAAATCTGCATGTATGTTAGAGTATTTAGAACAATTTTGTAAGGAATTCGCTACATTTTTTTGTATATTGAGATAATATCAATTTATTTTATTGTGGTTAACATTTGCAAAATTTGTAAGCAAATGGTATTCTCCTGTATTTCATATAGTCCCATATATGTCCACTAAACAGTCTTAAAAATAATATAAACATGAGAGAATTGGGCTAGTTTATTCTTGGTGGAATCTCTCACTGTCTCTTTTGGGAGAGGTTGCTTTTGCTTTTGGTAGATTTACAACATTGATGGATTAGGTAATTATAGTAGCATTATTTCAAATTGAATTATTTAATATCTGCTATAAATACCTAGTTTCTTCATTTCACAAATGATTACTGGGAACTGAGTGCCTGTGAAGCCCTGTCATATGTGTTTGGGTACATCAGTAAGCAAAATATGCCCAAGTTCTTTATGGCATTTGCATCTCACTGGGGGAGATACAGTCAACTGTTACAAATACTAAATACACAACTTACTTAGTATTCTAAAAGGTGCCAAATGTAATGGAAAAGATACCAAATAATGCAGGAAAACAAGTGTTGGGCATGCTAGGTGGTCATGTAAGGGCCTTCATGATGTGAGATTCTAGCAAAAGGGGTGATATCTGGAAAAGAGTTCAGGAAAAGGGTACTGGCTAGAAGAATGGCCATAAGACCCAAGAGTGCAAGGCATGCTGGAAGGATGATAGTATGGAAACTGTTGTGGGTAGGGAGATGAGGGTGGGGGCAATGAGGGTGGAGAAGAGAGAGTGGGAGTGAAGGAGGTGAGGTAAACCATTGTGAGAACTTCGTGTTTACCCTGACTTGGGAAGCCCTGCCAGGGCTTGGGTGATGGTCATAAGACCACCATTTGGCTATAAAGTGAAGAACTGTGGCTTTCCTGCTAGGAAAGCTATAGAAGGTGAGTTAGCTCTGACTACAGCAATATAAGAGGTGAGGGATGACTATGTTCTGGACAAATTGTGAAGGTAGAGACAAGGGAATTTCCTGATTGACTGGATGTGGTTGAAAGAGGAGTCCATCATGGCTCCCCAGTTTCTGGCACAAAGGAGAGTTGCCATCTGAGATGGAGAAGGTCTTGGGTGCAGCAGGTGATTGTTTCAAGAATAACTTGCGTTAGTATGGGTCAAGTTCTTAGAATAGGATTTGCTTATGGCAACTATTCAAAAATGTTAGTGTCTGTCATTAACAGTAATTGAATGCTTTTACTTTTTCCCCTGATTTGCTTCCAGCATATCCTTCTGGCTCTCTCTATGAGAATTAGGTGGCATGGGATAGAGCCATTGAGTCTGGCAGCCCCCAGATGAGCTGGACTTATCTTGGCCTCTTACTAATTTCAGTGTAAGGTAAGTCATTTACCTCTCAACCCCACTAGTGCCATGGAAAACTGACATGAGAAAATGGGCAGAAAAATAGGTTGTGGATCTAAAAAACTAAGGTATACAATATGATTATATTTGGGCCATTGATCTAGCAAAAATAAGTATGATATATGGTAGGGGTTTTATTTTAAATATTTTTTACTTTTTTATCAAATTGATACATAAATCTTATAGCACATGGAAGAATCTGGAAAAGTTTATGATAATAAACAATAGTTCCACACTCAGCTCTCCCTGTCTCCAGTTTTCTTATTCCCTGGAGGCAACAAACTTTCTGTTTTAGTGCTTTTTCTGGCTTCCTCTTACCTCTTTTCTCTGCTCTCCTGTGAAGACCTGACACCCAGACCCCACTGCTTTGCTGCATCTCTGGGCTCAGTGGTCTATTGGGAAGAACCCAGGATGCCAGCATGTACCATATTTGGAAATTTCCATGTTGTTAGCATGTTTTTCTCTCCTGAACTTATCTTCAAATAATACTACACTAAACATCTGTGAACATATTTTATTCAGCCATTCCCACATTGCTAAGTATTGATTGTTTATTTTTTTCTTCTCAAATAAAGCCAAAATAACTATCCTTAATTTTGTTCTGTACACTGGTTCTTTTATTTTTGGAACATAGATTCCTAGGAGTGGGTCAATGGGTATATGTAGTTGTATATTAAAATATGTTTTCAGATTGCTTTCTTTTTAAATAATATATTTATTTATTTTTGACAAAAATTGTATATATGTTCTGCAACATGAAATTTTGATACATGTATACATTGTGAAATGATTACTGAAATCAAGCTAATACATCTAATACCTTTGTGTGTGTTTGTGGTGAGAATACTTGATATTTACTCTCTCATGAATTTCAAATATATGATACATTATTATTAACTACAGTAACTCTGCTATACATTAGGTTTTCAGAGCTTATTCATCTTATAACCAAAAGTTTGTACCTATGATCAATGTCTTCTCTTTTCCTCCACCTTCCAATCTCTGGTAACCACCATTTTCTTCTTTGTTACATAGAATTTGACTTTCTTTTTCTTTTTTTAGATTCCACAAATAAGACATCATGTGATAGTTGTGTTTCTGTATCTGGCTTATTTTATTTAGAATATTGTCCTCCATGTTTATCCATGCAAATGGCAAAATTTCCTTCTTTTATGAGGTTGAATAAATATTCCTCTATGTGTGTGTCTTGTTTTTATCCTTTATCTGTTGATGGACACTTAGGTTGTTTCTATACCTTGACTGCTGTGTACTGTTGCAATGAAGATGGGTGTGCAGATTTCTCTTTGGAATAGTGATTTTATTTACTTTGGTTATATATCTAGAAGCGGGGTTTTTGGATCAATTTTTAATATTTTTGGAGCCTCCATACTGTTTCCAAAATGGCTATACTACTTTACATTTCCACCAATGTGCACACGGGTTCCCTTTTGTCTACATCCTTGCCAACACTTCTGACTTTTTGATAATAGCCATTTTAACTAGTGAGGGGATGGTATCTCATTATAGTTTTGTTGCATTTCCCTGATAATCAGTGATGTTGAGTATCTTTTCATATACCTAATGACTGTCCAAGTACCCTCTTTGCTCAGATCCTTTGCCCATTTTTAATTTTAAGTTTTTTGTTGTTGAGTTGAATTATATATTTTTATACAATTTGTTTTTTCTTTGAGCATGATTGAAACATAATTGACAAATAACATTATGTAAGTTTAATGTGTATATGTTTTTTCTTTGAGCGCTATTGAAATATGATTATATATAACATTATATAAGTTTAATGTGTATAATGTGTTGATTTGATATTACTCTCCTACCAAAAGTGTGGCTTGTAAATATTTTCTATCTTTTGGTTACCTTTTCATTTATTAATTGTTTTCTTTGCTGTGCAGAAACTTTTTAGTTTGGTATAGTTCTACTTGTTTCTTTTGCTTTTGTTGCATGTGCTTTTGATTTTATATCCAAAAAATTAATAAGACCAATGTTAATGACCTTTTACCCTAAAATTCTTTTAGGATTTTATAGTTTCAGGCCTTACATTTAATTCCTTTGTCCATTTTGAGTTAGTTTTTATGTTTGGTGTGAGATAATGGTTTAATTTTATTCTTTTGCATGTGGATATACAGTTTTCCCAACACCTTTTATTGAAGGACTGTCTTTCTCCATTGTATATTATTATTGCTGACTGTATATATATGAATGGGTTTGTTTCTAGATTTTATATTTGTTCCATTGGTCTATGGTAGTGCTATATGGTTTTTATTATAATAGCTTTGTATGATAGTTTGAATTCAGGAAGTGTGATGCCTCCATCTTTGTTCTTCTGGCTCAAGATGGCTTTAGCTATTAGGAGTGTCAGGTCCCATTATGTTGGGTGCAAAACCACCAAGTGATGATAGAAGAGAAGGCCCTTACCTGGGGCAAAGAAGAACTTGCGCTGAGCCTTTGGGATAGTTTGCATGCTTGATTACAGCATGCAAGCTAATGACCACACAGCCAGGCAACTAAGAGTGTTGGTGTACTCACACATGGTCGCCCCACCCTTTTAACAGCTGAGCTAAGGTTAATGACCTCAGAGAGTCTGGGCATACCTACACCCACTCTCCTTTTCCACAAGACTGGGAGCTAGAGGGTTGTCACACGTAGTTTTTCCACTCTCCCACAATAGTAGTGTGTGCGCTGAGCTTACGGCAAAAGCAGTCCTTTTTTTTTTTTTTTTAAGATTTTATTGATTATTTCCAGAGAGAGGAGAGGGGAGAGAGGCAGAGAGGGAGAGATAAGTCAATGTATGGTTGCCTTTCACCCGCCTCCAGCTACAGATCTGACTAGAGACAGGCTTGTAACCTGGTATATGCCCTGGCTGGGAATCGAACCAGTGACCTTTGGGTTCACAGGCCGGCGCCTTAGCCTTATCCACTGTGCCACCAGCCAGGGTGCAAGAGCAGTCTTATATACATATGGGAACAAAGGAGGCTCTATGTCCAAGAGTTACATCAGGGTGACATCAGACTGCTCAAAGTTGCTAAGTTGATTACCTCCAGAGCCACAGTGTTCCAGACGCTCTGGGAGTAAGATTAACTCCAAGGCTAGCTCCCTGCCTGACCCAGAGAAAGGTCCAGCCATGTATAGACAGGGAAATTCCTCTGCCCTGACAGGGGTCTTTTGTGGTTTCATACATATTTTAGATATTTTTTATTTCTGTGAAAAATACAATTGGAATTTTGATAGAAGTTGCATTGAATTTGTTTATTACTTTGGGTAAAATGGACATTTTAACACTATTACTTCAACCCACAAACCTGGGCTATCTTTTTGTCTATTTGTGCCTTTATTGATGTCTTCCATACATATATTTTAATATACTGAGTTTTTACTTTCTTGGTTAAATGTATTCCTAAGTATTTTGTTATTTTTTGCTGCTATTGTAAATGCAATTATTTTCTTAATGTTCTTTTTTGGATAGCTCATTGTTAGTGTTTAGAAATGCAGCTGATTTTTTTTTTTTTTTAAGATTTTATTTATTATTTCCAGAGAGAGGGGAAGGGAGAGAGGCAGAGAGGGAGAGAAGAATCAATGTATGGTTGCCTTTCACCTGCCTCCAGCCACAGACCTGGCTGGAAACCTGGCTTGCAACCTGATTATGTGCCCTGGCTGGGGAATCGAACCAGCGACCTTTGGGTTCGCAGACCGGCACCTTATCCACTGTGCTACCAGCCAGGGCTTGATTTTTATATGTTGATTTTGTAACCTGCAATGTTCCTGAATTAATTTATTTGTTTTAAAAGCTTTTTGGTGGTGTGTTTTTGGTTTACTACATATAAGATCATGCCATCTGCAAACAGATAATTTTGCTTTTTCTTCCTCTTCTTTTTTTTTTTTTTTGACTTGGATGTGTTTTATTGATCTTGCCTAATTACTCTGGCTAGAATATTCAGCACTGTATTGAATAAAAGTGACAATAACTAGCACCCTAGTTTTATTCCAGATCTTTGATGAAAAACTTTGAGCTTTTCATTGAGTATGATGTTAGCTATGGGCATGTCATATATGATTTTTGTTATTTGGAGGTAATTTTTAAAATTTTATTTATTTGTTTTTAGAGAGAGGGGAAGGAGGGAGAAAGACAGGGAGAGAAATGTTGATGTGAGAGAGATACATTTATCAGTTGCCTCTTGTACATGTCCTGAATAGGGATGACACAGCAACTCAGGCATGTGCCCTGCCTGGGAATCTGACCAGGGACCTTTGTTGGATGAACGCCCAACTAACTGAACTACACTGGTCAGGGCTAGAGGTACATTTCTTAAGTACCTAATTTATTTAGAGATTTTATCCTGAAAAAAATGTTAAAATTTATCACTCGTTTTTTTTTTTTTTTCCTGCATTTTAGATGCTCATACAACTTTATTCTTCATTCTATTAATGTGATGCATCACACTTATTGGTTTATGTTTAATCATCCTTGTGTCCCAGAGATAAATCCCACTTGATAATGATATATGATACTTTTAATGTACTATTGAATTTGGTTTGCTTGTATTTTTTTTTTTTTTTTTTTTTTTTTTAGTATTTTTGAGTTTATGTTTATCAGGGATATTTGCCTGTAATTTTCTTTTCTCGTAGTGCCCTTGTCTGTAATGCTGACCTGGTAAAATGAGTTTGGCAAGTTCCTCCCTCTTCAGATTTTTGAGAGTTGATGAAGCATTGGTATTAAGTCTTTAAATGTATGGTGAATTCACTAGTGAGGTCACCTTGTCCTAGACTTTTCTTTTGTAAGGGATTTTTGATTACTGATTCAATGTTCTTACTAGGTATCAATCTGTCCAGATTTTCTATTTCTATTTCTATGGTTTAGTCTTGATATATTCTAGGAATTTAGTTTTTTATTGGTCCCTATTTCTAGGTATTTATTTTATGTTATCAAATTTGTTGGCATGTAATTGTTTGTAGTAGTATCTAATGATTTTTTGTATTTCTGTGGTATCAGTTATAATGACCCTTTCATTTCTGATTTTATTGATTTAAATCTTCCTTTTTTTCTTAGTCTAGTTAAGGTTTTGTAACTTTGTCTTTTAAAAAATCAACTCTTCTTTTCATGGATCACTTTCATTGATCCTTTTTATTGTATTTCTAGTCTCTTATTTTTCCATTTGATATAGAGTATAGTTCAGGTCTAATGTTTCCTTATTGATGTTTTATCTGTATGTTGTAATTGCTGCTAAAAGCAAGGTATTGAATTCCCCTGCTATTATTGTTTTACTATTAGCATATTATTGTCTTTTTTCCCAGATCTGTTAATAATTGCTTTATGAAGGGGAACCCAAAAAACTGGAATTGATTTATATAAAATTGTGTATTTATTTTTATACATTTAAACTTATGCAATATACTCATTGAGACATTTTTTTTTTTCCCCACTGCTCAAGAGGGTTTTTGAATTTCTTGATTTTGATGCCCTTCAATTCTTCTGCTGTTTTTTTGTTTCACCTCATCCACATTGGTAAAATGTTTCCTTTTGAGGACTTTTTGCATCTGGGAAAACAAACAAACAAACAAAAGAGTCACTTATAGCAAGGTAGAGTGAATAGGAAGGATGGGGTACAGGGGTCATGCCATTATTGGTCAAAAATAGCTGAACACCCAGTGTGGTGTGGGCAGGTGTGCTCATGAATCACCCATCATGAAATGAGCAAATGTGTTGAAAGAGTCATCAAAAATAATTTTAGTGAACATATCCCCTTGCAACAGTCCTATCTAGTAAACTCATACAGATGGGTTCCTGAAACAGTCATGTTGGTGGGGAAGCCTTTGCTACAAGGAGCCTGTCTTCTGGATGATAATTCTGGTTTTTTGTGGTAGGGGCTCCCCTCATATACATTTAGGTGCCCTCATGTTGGTGTATGTATATATTTATTACTGTTATTTTCTCATGATAAATTAACCACTCTATCATTACATAATAACCATCTTTGTTTCTTATTACAGTTTTAGACTTAAATTATATTTTGTCTAAGTATGGCTATTTCTGGTCTCTTGGTTTATAATTGCATGGGATGTGATTTTCACCCTTTCACCCTTAGCCTATGCGTAGCCTTAAAACTGAAGCGAGACTCTAATAGGCAGCTGGTCATTGGGTGTTTTGTTGTTTTTTTTTTTTTTTTCCGCCATTCATTCACTTTGTCTTTTGATTGGAGAATTTAGTCTATTAAAAAAAAAAAGATTTTATTCATTATTTCTAGAGAGAAGGGCAAGGAGGGAGGCAAAGAGAGAGAGAAATATCAATGTATGGTTGCCTTTCACCTGCCTCCAGCTACAAACCTGGCTTGCAACCTGGTTATGTGCCCTGGTTGGTAATTGAACCAGCAACCTTTAGGTTTGCAAGCTGGTGCCTATCCACTGAGCCACCAGCCAGGGCTATTTTTTTTAATGATAGGTAGGTACCTACTGTTACTATTTTGTTAATTATTTGTACATTCTTTGTTCTTTTTTTCCTTTCTTGCTATCTTTCTTTGTAATTTGATAATTTTTTATAGTGATGTGCCTTGATTTATTTCTCTTTATTTATTGTGTATCTATTATAGGTTCTTGCTTTGTGGTTACCATGAGGTTTATGAAAAACATCATATACTTTACAACAGCCTATTTTAAGCTGATAAAAACTTAACTTTGTTAATATACAAAGGTTTAACTTTTATTCTCCCAATATTTTATGTTTTTGGTCTCACAATTTTTGTCTTTTTATACTGTGTATACATGAACAAATTATTGCAGCTGTAGTTATTTTTAATTTGCTTGTATTTTAACCTGTATACTAATTAAGTAGTTTATATACCACCTGTACAGTATTAGTGTCTTCTAAATTTGACTATATATTTATCTTTACTAGTAAGTTTTATGTTTTTACATGATTTCATGTTACTATTTTATGTCCTATTTCCCCAGCTTGAAAAATTTCCTCTAGCCACTCCCACCCCCCTGTTTTTTTTTTTTTTTTTTTTTTTTTTTTTTTTTTTTTTTTTTTTTTTTTTTTTTTTTTTTTTTTTTTTTTTTTTTTTTTTTTTTTTTTTTTTTTTTTTTTTTTTTTTTTTTTTTTTCCCCTTTTTTTTTTTTTTTTTTTTTTTTTTTTTGTAGTGGTGATGAAATATTTCAGTATTTGTTTGGAAAAGTCTATCTTGTCTTCCATTGTGAAGAGCTTTGCTGGGTAACTTCTTGGTTAGCAGTTTGTTTTGTTTTGTGTTGTTACAGCATTTCAGACATACCCCATTCCCTCCTGGCCTGCAAGATTTCTAACGTGATAGCTACTGATAACAGTATGCAGGTTCCCCTGTATGTAATGAGCTTCTTTTCCCTTGCTGCTTTCAAGATTTTCTCTTTTTCTTTGATTTTTACAGTTATATGTATCTTGATCAAGTGTTCTTTGGCTTAAATCTGATTAAGAATCTGAGTTTCATGTATCTGGATGCACATATCATTCCTCAGATTTGGGGAGTCTTTAACCATTATTTCTATAAATAAGCTTTCCTGCCCCTTTCTCTTGTGCCTGCTTCTGGGGCTCCCATAATGCAAATGTAGTTTTCCGGATGGTGTTTCATAAGTTACATAGGCTGTCTTCATTGCTTTTCACTTTTTTCTTTCTTGACTTAATCATTTTAAATGACTTTTACTTGAGTATTCTGATTCTTCTGCTTGATTAACTCTTCTATTTAAGCTCTGAATCTTTTAATTTAGTCATTATATTCTTCAATGTTTCTCAGTTCTCTCTGATTTCTATGACCTTGTGTAGGTATCTGCATTTGAAGAATCAATCACCTCTTCTAGGCTTTATGGACTAACTTTGGTAAGGAAAGTTCTTCACATGTGGATGGGAGTATGCTGGAGTGTACTATGGCCCCAGGTCTAGTGGTAATAAGTCACCATGTGTGGGGGCATATGGTGGCTCCAGGTCTCTTGTGTGGGGGCATGGTGTCATATTTATTTAGGTAACCAATGTTCATAACTTTGGCAACTGTTCCGTTGTTAGCAGTAAGACCAGTGTCGAGTACATATTGGCTGCAATGGAAGTTGAAGCTCTTAGATGGTGTCTCCAGTTTCAGTGGTGAGGGACTGGAATAGGTAGTGATGGTGGCTGGAGCCAATGGTATATACATAATTTGCAGTGGAATCTGCGGGCAGGTGCCTGTGTGGCAGCAGGGTTGGCTGCAGGAACAGGCACAGCAGCAAGGCTGGGGCCCCTGGCAGGGGCTGGGTTCAATTGTAGGTGCACAAGAAGCTGTGGAGTTCTGGGCTGTCAGTTTGCCTTTTATGGCTGCTGTGGCCTGCTGCAGGTATGTGCATGGTGATAAAAATCAGTTAAGAGATTTGGGGCCAGCAGCATGTTGCATCATACATCATCATGTGTGGTGATGTCAGCAGTGCAATGAGTCAGGGCCTGATTTGGGAACTTGAGGAGTTGTAGGTCCTGAGAAGTTGATGTACATGCATGTGGCTACAAGGTTGTCATGGGAACACCTTCACTATTGGCTGGTGACAGAAGCTGGGGCCAGCAGACACAAGCATGTGGTGTCCTGCAACATAAGCCTGTGGCAGGAGTGGGGGCCGGAAGGTACAGGTACAGAGCTGCAAGTGTTAGCTGCAGGTATATGGGGTGGTGCAGGCTGGTGACAGAAGTGGCCACTAGCACTACCTGTACGAGTTCCTCACCACTGAAACTGAAGACACCAGCAGCTCTGTACCTGCACCCCAGCCAGCAGGTGCAGGTACAGAGCTGCAGGTTCTAGCCGCAGGCATGTGTGGTGGTATAGGCCAGTGATAGAGTTGGGGCCAGATGTGGGCCCATGTGCTGCTGTGGGGGCTTTGGCTATCAGTGTGCACTCATACAGCTGTAGAGGTTGGGCATGTGACAGAAGTCTGGGCTTGGCATGTGCAGGTGCATTGTGACAGATCCCATCCCACGAAGTCCTTCTAATCTCAGATGAAATAAGTCTACCCGGGCATGAGCTGCCTGGGGAGAGAAGCCTGGCAAATCTCTCTAGCAGAGAAGTGCCCCGAACACCACCTTCCAAGGGTTTTTACTGACTTCAGGTGACCTAGGGGTGACCTAGGAGCAAAGCTCATCAATCAACATCATACAGTATTGATTACAGAAAATATTGTTCAGCGATAACAATGGAAGGAATGCAGTGAACTCCCTCAGGTCAGGCTGGCTGGATGAAAAGATGCCAGGTGGCCATAAAACAGGGTGTGTAAGTTCATCCTGTGCTTTGAGCTTAAACATCTGGTATGCATTAACTAGACATACTGAGAGCGGGACAGGCTTCAGGGGATATAATGCATTCTTTTAGGCCAGATTTCCCACAGGAACCTCCTGGCTAATACTGGGTCATGCTTGCCTCCAGCATCCCCAGTTTTCTGGTCAAGTCTTACAGGTTCAATGTTCTGGGCCTTGCTTGTGTGGGGCTACAGTCCCTGGTACCAGACTAGGAGGTCCCCTATAGTGCATGGCTGTGGGGTTCAGCTGCACGTGCATGCATCTAATGAAAACTGGTGATGTTAATTGGGCTGGATCTGGGTGCAGGAGTAGCCGTGAGGGCCTGGGCTGTCAGTGTGCCACCCTGTATCTTCAGGGGCCAGCTGTGGGTGTACACATAGAGGTGAGGCTTGGTTCTGGCAAAGCCATGGAAGCTGGGCCTGGCTGCTGCTGAGTCCTGGACTGGGGGTGGCTAAAGAGTGGGGTAGTGGGGAGTATGTCATGCAGTTGGTGTTACAATGCAAAAATCTGTGGGGCTCTTAGCAGCAAAAACTAGGGATTTTTTGGTGGCTATGCTGGCCATTGGTTTTCTCAGTGAAAGCAGCTGCTGAGGTCCTCTTTAGAGCAATTTGCTGAAGTCCATGAGTAAGTCCTCAATGATGAAAGATGTGGAGGTCCATAGTGTTGGAAGGACTATGGAGGTCCTTGGCAGTGAAGGCTGTTGGGATCTTCTGCAGAGCAGAACATTGAGCACGTAGCTTTTCCCAATACGAGGCTGATGCTGGTGGCCCCTGCCCTCCCTTTTATCTAGTTGTCTCTAGATGTCTTAGTTATGCCAGTATCTGGGTGAGGTGAAACCAAAACAGTTCCTTTGTGCAGCGTCCTGAAAGTCCTGAAAGACTGGGGAATCTGGTCACTCACATCTCCTTTTCCCAGGGAGTGAAACTGTCTAGCCTGGGAGTTCCCTTTTGGTGCTGAGTAGTGCTGGTCAGAGAGATGACCAAAATGAAACTTTTTCCTAGTCCTTTTGTGTGGTTATTCTCACTGTGTTGTCCACTGTGTTGACGAAGCCCCTTAAGTGGACTTCTGAGATCTCTCAGAGCTATTAATATAGTTCTTGGATAGCTAATTGTTGTTTATGGAAAGGCTGGGGTTAGGGTTTTCTACTCTGTCATTTTGATGTCACAAATCTCTGAGTGCTTTCTGAAATTACATCCTTATCCAGTCCCAGATAAGAAAGCCCCCCAACAATGTCTCAATTCATGGCAATTTTAAATTTCTTATCAGTTTCATGGGTATAAAAGACTATCTAATTATTATTTCAATGTACATTACCTTGAGTCAAGTGAATTTGAGCATCCTTTGTCTATTTTTTGGCTGTTTGATGTGCTGTTCTATGCCTCCATAACTGCAGATAATGTGTCTATATCTCTATTTATTCTTTAATCAGTTTTCATATACTGTTAACATTTAAGGTGGGAAGGGTGACAATTATCTTAATTTATACTACCTGTTCTCCTCTCTTTCAGTATAATAATTTCTTGGCCTATCAACTTTTGACAGTGTCTCTTGGCTCCCAAATTTTCAAGGTTAGGATATTTGTAAACCCTTTTTTCTCCTTTTATCCTACCCCATTTCTACATTCTACCTGCTATTGGTTACATTTGAACATTGTGAAAAATGTATTTTATTCTTTTATTCACAGCCACATCTTCTGTGTTTTACCCACTAGAAGACTTGAATGATTGAAAACCAGTAAAATGTGTTTAAAACACAAAATATTAAAGCAGAAGGGCCCAGATATACAATTTAAAGCAGAATTTCTCAAACTCTTCTATCAAAGTACACCAAATGCCAATTGAGAACACATTACTTCTTTTTCCTTAAAATCAAAACATTTTTTGGTAGATACTCAGGCAGTGTTTTTTTCTTCTACTCTGTCATATACCAGTTTTAATAAATATAGTAGTAAAAAATTACCCTCTGACCCTGTTAATACATTAGCTTTCTTGGAAGTTTATAAGGATTATATTGTGGTTTGAGTACTCACATAGGTTTCCAAGTGTGAGAAGCACAGTTTCCTAGTTTGTTTTATTTATAGACAAGGGAGTGGTAGCAAAAGAGATTACATGATTTGTCCAAGTTCTCTTAGATGAGCATCTCATGTCTCACTGTCTCACTGTCTTATTGTGACTCCCGAGACTTTAATTCATAGATGATCTGTGGTCAATTCCAAGCTATATTTCTAGCTTTATTTTCTCAGGCCAAAAACCATGGAGTCTTTTCTCTTTCTCTATAATCCAGTCTGTCACCAGATCTTGGTGGATCTACCTCTGAAATACGTATATCCTGGTTGGGCTCTTTCTTGTGATCTGTATTGCTGCTATGCTGCTACCTATATTCAAACCACCATCTTTTCACCTGGATCATGGCTACAGATTTTTAATTAGACTCCTTGTTTATGCCCTTGCCTCCATAAGGTCCCTTAAGGTCTTTTCTCCATTCAGACCATTTAATCTCATTAAGTTTTCATTTTTTTGTTTGAAGATTTTATTTATTTTTAGAGAGAGGGGAAGAGAGAAAGAGAAGGAGAGAAACATTAACATGTGGTTGCATCCAGCATGCCCCCCAACTGGGGACCTGGCCCGCAACCCAGGCATGTGCCCTGACTAGGAATTGAACCAGTGACCCTTTGGTTCACAGGCCAGCACTCAATCCACTAAGCCACATCAGCCAGGCCATTCACATTTTATTCATAATAAAATGCAAGTTCTTTCTATTATCTACAGTGTCTTCCATGATCTGGTTCTTCACCATGTCCCTGGTCCTGTTTTCTTCCTTCTTCCCCTTGCCTAATACTCTGTTCTACCGCGTTGGCTTTCTTGATATTCTTTGAGCAGATTAATAAGCAGCTGTCATAGAACTTTTGTTCTGCTCACATAGATTTGTGAATTTTTTCTCTCATTTCTTCATATTTGAGTTATAATTCTACTTTGTTAGAGAGATGACTCTGACCTTAGCTCATATCACTACCTGACATATGCATTATCTATTTACCTGTTCATAGCTTACTCCCTAATTAAAATATAAGCTCCATGAGGGGCTATTTTTGTTCACTGTTACATATGTAGTGCCCTGAACAGTGCCTAGCACATTGTAAGTGTTCAATAAAATACCTGTTGAATAAATGAATGAATGTTGCTCTATTGGTCCTGAACTTGATTTTTGACTATAGTTAAACAAAACTGTTTCTGGTCAGTTATGGCATCTCAAATATTTATTACATGCCGTCTGTTGTCAAGGCATTATGCTCCCCTCCTTGTTATGCCTATGTTTGAAATGTTTACATTTTCTCAAATGTTCTTTGCTTTTGTTCTACTTGTTCAAATCTTTCCCTTTCTTCAAGCTCAACTCAAATGCAATTTCTTCAATGAAACCTTTGATCCCCAAGTTGCAGTTAAGCACATTTTTCTCTGTGTGCCCAGTGTGCTATTTGTAGTTCTGTTTATTACCATATGTCTTATATTACAATTATTTATATACATGACTTATCTCTCCTCCTGGATTGAAAGAGCCTTTAGGAAACCCTTCTGTTCCCATAGTGCTTGTTCTGGTGTTTTGGCATGCCATGTACTTGGGAAGTGATCACTGAGATGAATTATGTGTAATACTTAAGCTTCGACTCATGGCATTGATTCAACTTTAGAGACAGGTTCAAATTCTAATTGATGTAAGGAAGGCTAGCTTTTGGTAATTTCCTAAAGATAATATTAGAAATTAAAGGACTGGCAAATGGACCCTATGGAAATTGAATTTATCTGGCCTTTTTGAGAGTGATTTAGGAATAGGAAAGAGTTTTTAAAAAATAATGTTGGACAGTCAGTTTTGCCTTCAAAAGGATACAGAATTTATATAATAACTAAGAATTAAGCTTTAACATTTGGAAGAACTGTGAACTAATAATTTAAAGCTCTGAAATATTTTTGGATAGCTCTAAAAGTGATTAAATCAGTTATTTTGAATGAAGGTGGTAGTAGTAATTTAAAGTTGATTTCTATAACATTTTGGAAGATGGTGCTTCTGAATGGTAACCTAGCCATTTCTTTTGTCTATACTTTAGTGACTGTTGGAAATTTTAACCTTTTCCTTTCAGCAAGCCCTTTTGCTTTGAACTTAACCAATTTCCTTCCCTTCTATATTAAAATCTCTACGTCTGTGTTTCTTCTTCCCAAGGCTGAGGCTCTGTCAGAGCTCTTACACACTCCTCTCCCTATCTTAAGGTATATTGCATCGAGTTCCTTTTCTTTTGAACATTGAACCCCTCTTGGCCCCTCCACATGTGCATGGACTGCTGCATGTCCTCACAGTGTGGTGGCTGACTTTCCCCAGAAAGGGGCCATCACAGGGAGGAAGCTGGCCAGGTGAACACCATCCTTAATG
Source organism: Noctilio leporinus (assembly GCA_004026585.1). Classification (NCBI taxonomy): domain Eukaryota; kingdom Metazoa; phylum Chordata; class Mammalia; order Chiroptera; family Noctilionidae; genus Noctilio; species Noctilio leporinus. The sequence continues at coordinate 103,302 of PVIW01000951.1, forward strand.
ACCTGAGCTAAGAAGGCACATAGCATCACATCTCTATCCTCTTGGGTAGAAGTGAGTCATTAAGTCTGGCCTATTTTCATGGGATGTGGAATTAGATTTCACCTTTTGATGTGAGGAGTGTTTTGTGGATGTGGACATATTTTTAAATGACTACAACGTTGCTGGATGTGATATCTCAGATTCAGTGCAAAAGCAAGACTTTTATTAACTATTGACTTTCAATAGGTAGTAATATATACAAGTGATACACAATTCAGAGAAGAAGTGGGACTCCCCTTTTGGTATAAATTCAGAGATTCCAATTCCATGTGAATGCATGTGTGCATATATATGTGTATGTATAATGTATGTGTATACATTTATGCATATGTATAAATAATGGTCTATCCAGAAAGTATCCAGCAACATAATGTAAAAAAGAGACATTTATTGAAGAAGATACAAGGAACATTGTACATAAAACAATGACATTTCAGTCCCCTTTGAAGTAGGCACCTTAGGACTTCACACAGTTCTCCCAATTGCTAACAGCTGCTCTGTCATGTTTTCCTGAATCTCATTGATGGTCTGAAAACTCTTCCCTTTAAAGGTGATTTTAGTTTTGGGAAAAGCTAGAAGTCACAGGGCACCAAATCTGGGCTCTATGGGGGCTGAGTCACCTGGGTGATTCAATGTTTCACCAAAAATACTGCAGGAAACATGATGCTTGATCTGGAGCATTGCCTAATGAAGCTGCCAAACACCAGTGGCTGATAGGTGTGGCCTTCTGAATCATCTGAATAGTTTCTGAAGAAAAATGGTCAAGCTTCATGTGTAACTTGATGCAGATTCGTTGCTGTACTTGCTCAGTCAGTTTGAATGCAATGGTCACACAATACACTTGCTCACTCAACAGTGTCTACTGTCCCCACTGACTAGTATAGTGGGGTTGTCATTATTCACAAATGTATGTTCCAGTCCATTCACTTTGGCTACCAGGTTATATTGATGTCTCTCACAAACTATTCTCATTATATTAAAAATGGTTGGATGTTTTCTGGATACCTGTGTCTAAAACACCTGTCTAAAAACATCTAAAAACACCTGTGTATATATACATATATATGTATATACAGGGTGCACATGACAAAATGGCAAAATTTTAGTAAAATAAATAACATACCGCAAAAGTGTTCTATTTTAAAATTAATTTATTCTTATATGTAAATACATAAACATAGTCATTATATTTTTAGTTGTTCAAAAAAGTCTCCATTTGCTGCAATAATAGACCCAATTCAACTTCAGAATCTTGAACACGCTTTAACTTTTCTGTATCCATGGACATCATAATGTTTTCAATTTTAGCTTTAACAGCCTCTTTATTGGAATGAGGTTGTTTATGAACTTCTCTCTCACAAATGCCCCATACATAATAGTCTAAAGGATTTGCATCTGGTGAACTAGGCAGCCAAATTTCCTTTGACCAGAATTCAGGAACATGACACTGAGAAATTCTTATATCATTTTGGCATTATGTGCTGGTGCACCATGTTGTTGAAAAATAAAATGACATCCATTTTTGATTTGCTTCATCCATGTTACAAATACTTCTCTCAAAACATTAAGGTATGCCCCTGGCTGGTGGCACAGTGGATAAGGCGCTGGTTTGATTCCCAGCCAGAGCGCATAACCAGGTTGTAAGCCAGATCTCCAGCCAGGTCTATGGCTGGAGACAGGTGAAAGGCAACCAACCATACGTTGATGTCTCTCTACCTCTCTGCCTCTCTCCCTTGCCCTCTCTTTGGAAATAATAAAAAATATGAAATCTTAAAAAAAAAAAAAAAAGTCAAGTTGAACATCAGCAGTCACCTTCAAGCCTTGTGGAAACAAATGTGAGGTCATGGTTCCTCCTGCATTGCTGACAACACCTAACACCATCACTGTAGTGGGAAATTTCATTTTCATGACAGTTGGGACTTCATTAAGATTCTCACAAAGCCACCTGTTGTATGTTCTGTTGACTGTTTGGTTCCTGCTAAAAATTATTTTCATGGGAAGAGAAATCAGAGGGGCTTTTTCAATTTTGCTAGCAGTGTCCTTGCTTTTTCAAAGCACCTTTCCTTTGTCTGCTGTGTCCTAAACTTGCCTCTTCTAAGAACATACGATGTGTATCTTATATTCAGCAATAAACCTGTGAACCGTTGCATCTGACATCCGCTGTTCTCTTGCTATGGAGTGCATTGACTTTCCTGGATCTTCATTGATGATCTCCTGGATTCTATGTACAGTATCTGGACCTGTGTAATCCTTGCATACCATATATGTTTTCCTTGTTGGTATGGCAACATCAGGATTAGCATCATATACCTTCTTCATGTTCTTTGGCTTCTCCATTTTCTTTATTCTTCTTAACTTCCCCCTGTCTATTTTGTAACCACCAATGTGTACTTTTTTTTCCCTTTCACATCCAATTCACCATTTAATTACTGCCTTATGTCAGCTTGTCAAATCATATTAATACAAAGTTTTCATTATTTCAAAATGGCTACATTAATTCATTTGTTTAAAGAATTACTCTTTTAAGTAATATGAATTGCAATATTACCAAACACATGCAAGAATACATTTACACTCATACATATTTTTACACATATTTAAAATGCATACTGGATTTTGAAAAGTTAATAGAAAAAATTTTTAAATATGCTGATAGCTTATATAATTGTTACATGTTAAGTGATAGTATTTTAGATACATTACAGCAAATTAAGCAGTTTTTTTTTTCTTTAATACTTATTTTCCTCTGAAATGCTATTTTTGTGAAATATATCACAGAAATGGTATATTGCAGAACTTACTTTTGTGAAAGTTGTCCTAGAGACAGTGCCCAACCCTGGTTTTTGAGTCAGATCCTCCCCACTCCAATAACACAACTCAATTTTATTTTAACCTACTAGAACTACAACTTATTCCTTTTGGAGTCTTCCATCTTAAATAGTAGATTGATTTTTTTTTTTTTTTTTTTTTTGGCTATGCACAGGTCTTACTTCTTTCAATACCCTCTGTTTTTTTTTTTTTTTGCTACATGTATTTTACAACTTGAAGCCTTCAGAAATAATGGCACTTGCAGTACTCAGCCAGTTCCCAGAGTAGAAATTATTTTATGTCTAGTAAGTTGAGGTAAAAAATAAAAATCCCTAGGATTTAAGTAATTTTGTAGAATAGTATTCTAGCTATTTTTTTGAACTTGTGGTTGACTTCCTGTGTGGTCCTAAACTAACCCCTGAACTATTTAAGAGTCTATTGAGGTAGGTACGTTCACAATTCAATAATAAAGTTTACTATAGCATTCATTCCTTTTCCCAAGCATCCCCAGTTTGGGGGCCTTCATGAATGGAAATGTGTATTTCTATGATTTAGTTGAAAGAAATCTCATCTAATTTACATGCTACTATGAGAATATATTGCCTATGTACACAAATCATATAGTTTAGTAGTTTGCAACTTCCATCCAAATTGATCTTCATTCTTAGCATCTTTTCTAAATTAAAGATTGACTGATTTCACATCATACCAATGACCAGATGGTTGCTAGTTAAAACATAAATTGGTAACAAAATCTATATATTACACACCCACAAATAAGCACATATTTTATAACAGTGACTAAGAAAGATAGCATGTATTGTATGTAATATACATCCTCATTTTCTTACTTTTTTCTTCTTCCTTAACTGCATTCAATTTTTGAGTTATTGCAAGTAACATGATTTTCCCCTATTGTGAAATACCCATCTAAGAAAACTTAACCTGCAGTAATGCAGATACAAGTAATATACAAAATTATACCTTCGTTAGTAAAATCAATTTATAACAAGATCATTTTATTATTTTATTTTTATTTTTTAAGATTTTATTTATTCTAGAGAGAGAGAGGAAGGGAGAGAGGCAGAGAGGGAGAGAAATAGCAATGTATAGTTGCCTTTCACCTGCCTCCAGCTATGGACCTGGCTGGAGACCTGGCTTTCAACCTGGTATGTGCCCTGGCTGGGGAATTGAACCAGCGACCTTTGGGTTCACAGGATAACAAGATCATTTGAAAGCATTCATAAATTAAAGTTTGTTCTTTTCCATTTATCTATCCTATGTCTTTTGATTGGTTTATTTAATCCATTTATCTTTAAGGTTATTGTTGATAGGTACTTATTCGTTATCTATTTTTCCCTTTGTACCTGTGTTCCTTTCTGTCTCTCTGTTCCCTCAATTTCTTTTATTTTCTTAAAGATTTTTAAAAATTTATTATTTTTAGAGAGGCAGAGAGGGAGAGAGATATCAGTGTGTGGTTGCCTTTCACCTGCCTCCAGCTATGGACCTGGCTGGAGACCTGGCTTGCAGCCTGGTTATGTTGCCCTGGCTGGGAATCGAACCAGTGACCTTTGGGATCCCAGGCCGGCACTTTATCCACTGTGCCACCAGCCAGGGCTGTTTCCTTATCTTCTTGAAGCAGACCCTTTAGCATCTCAATGATGGTTTTGTGGAGATGTATTCTTTTAGCCTTCTTTTGTCCGGAAGAGTTTTTATTTCATCTTCCATTTTGAATGAGAGCCTTGCTGGGCATAGTATTCTTTGTTGCAGGCCTTTGTTTTTCATTGCTTGAAATATTTTTTGCTGTTCCCTTCTGGCGTGTTGTGTTTCTGTTGAGAAATCAGCTGACAACCTTATTGGAGCCCCCTTGTATGTTATTAGCTGTTTCTCTCTTGCTGCTTTTAGGATTCTCTCCTTGTCTTTAAAAATTGCCATTTTAATTATGATGTGTCTTGGAGTGGGCCTGTTTGGGTTCATCTTTTTTGGGACCCTCTGTGCCTCCTGAACTTGCATGACTTTTTCTCTTCTCAAGTTAGGGAAGTTTTCTGGTCATTACTTTTTCAAAGAGGTATCCCTTGCTCCTCCTCTTCTCCTGGTATCCCTATAATTTGGATGTTATTATGTTTCATGTTGTCCTGCAGCTCTCTTAAAACCTCTTCATTCTTTTGCAGTCTTTCTTTATTTTGTTACACTGCCTGAGAATTTTTTTCTACATTGATGTCCGGCTCGCTGATCCGATACTCTGCTTTCTTTAGCCTGCTTTTGATTCTTTCTACTGTGTTCTTCAATTCAGAAATTGTATTCATCATTTTCTCCTGGCTCTCATTGATGGTTTCTGTGTCCTTTTTAATACCAGTATAGTTCTCAGTAAGTTTCTTGAAGCTTCCCTGGAGTTCTTCCCAGTTCCCCTGAAGTTGTTTGTAGTTTTCTTTGAACTTGCTGAGCTCATTGAGCTTCTTTATCATCATTATTTTGAATTCCACATTTGATAGTGTGCTTGCCTCTATTTCATTTTGGACTCTTCCTGGGGATTCCTCCTTTCCATTTGCTGAGGGTTTCTTTGTCTCCCCATCTTAGGTGACTCTATTTGTTACTGCTTCTTGGATTGGTCTGCTTTAACTTACTGTCTTGGTGGTGTGACTTGTGGTGTAGAGGTGCACTTCTTTTACTTCCTGGCTCCATAGTTGGTGAAGTCAGCTCATGTCCCAGTCTGGGCCTAGTCAGCCAGTTGGAGACTACCAGAGATCCAGTCTTTGTTTGTCTCCTTAGGTGTTAATCCAATCAGTCTGTGATCCGTGGTCAGCTTTCAGCGCATCTAGGTGGGACAGATTAATTCAGTTGTTAATCCAATCAACTTGTGATCTGAAGTCAGGTTTAGGCACTGCTGGGTGGATTAATTCCTATTGGGTGGGGCTGTGGCTTTCCCTCAGGCTCCTGTCCTTTGGAGAAGAGTGGTTTGCTGGCTGTATGGGGGATGGGTCAGCACTGGATTCATGGGCTGCTCCCTCAACTCTTCCCCATAAAGCCATTGCCCCATATCCTCCTTAAGTGTCTCTAGCCCATTGTGCCCTCCCTCTGCAGGAGCCCACGGTACATGGGTGTACTGTATTTTTGTGTGTGGTCTCTTTAAGAACTTGGTCTCTCTGTCAAGCTGGCTAAACCTGACAGCTTTTTGCTTTTCACATTTGGGTGCTGTTTTACTCTCAGCTGTGTTGCTGTAGACTGGGAAGCCCAGTTGGGGGTTTAGATTCCACCCTTCTCAGGTGGAGCCCCTGGCTGCTGATATGTTTCTCGGTTCTTCGGCTGCCACCCGTGGGGGCCACACCAGCCCTTTTGCATGTTCGCACTTCCTACAGGTCACATTGTGATGAAGTGGCCTCTTCTGTTCTGTCCATGGTAATAAGGCTTCGCTCTAGTTGGTGTTCTGTTGGTTATTCTGGATGATTCCTCCCCAACTAAGTTGTAATTCCAGTTTGGTGTTGGGAGGAGATTGGTGTATCTCCACTTACTCCTCCGACATCTTGATCCTCTCCTCTTTTTTTTTTTTTTTTTTAAGCCAGTTCTTTTTCCTTAGACTTACCCTTAGATCTTAGAGGCTTAGAATAGGGTTGGTAGTTTTTATTTTAAACATTTCCTAAGGATATAATAGCATACAACATAGAGGCAGTTTGGCAATATCTTTAAAAATATACCTGATTCTGAAGTCTGATTTGAAGGTTTTTTATTCCACAGTTAAAGTAGCCAGTGTATGGAATACGAATACAAGTTGCATAAGAGACTTATCAAAGCACAAACTTAGAAAACTTCCCAGTAAAGTGAATGTGTAGGCCATATGGACAATGGAATGGATAGGGACTGGAGAGGAGGTGATAAATCTCCATATGAGTTTATTTATATTGTTTTAGTTGTTGAATCAGGTGAATATGTCTTATTCATTCAATAAAGGAATGAATGAGTACTTGACTTCGTGAGTTAACAGAACAAAAGAAGCACAGTACTCCTGGTACTCAGCTAGGTTTGTGACCATGGAGCCAGGAGGACTGTGGAGGAATAGAAATCAATTACCCCTCTTCTTTCCCATTTTTGGCTCATCTCAAAAGTCCCCTGTCCCCACCTTTTGTGAGTAGAATTTTTCCTGGAGTCTGTGAGATGGCTAGTCAGCATTACTAGGTTCCCTGTATAGTCGACACTATGTACTATTAGCTTTTGTATTTTCACAATCATTCCAGGTCTAAGGCAGGAGGAAGAGGATATGGAACTGATTGTGCATGTGGTGTATTCATGGGCTCAATGTAGGTGACCAGATAGGGCTTTTATTCTACCTCTCTCCTTAGAAGACCACTGATTCATGTGGAAAAGAACAAATTAGGATAATTTTTTAAATCATTTTTTAAAACACAGTTTTGTTTCTTCTATGGAGTTTGGAGAACCAGCCTTTAAAGAAAGCAGTAGTTTAGTTTTGTCTCCCTATAAAACAGCTTTTACTTTTGGTCTGTTACTTTCAAGTTTACTTTTTAATCTTTAGAAATGGTGGAGTGGTATGTGTTTCTCTCTATTAACTCCCTTGCCATTTGGGCAGATCTTAATCAGTTTATAAACAGGCCTGCACAGTAATTCTCTTACTCTCTCTGTGATTATCTTATACTGACTTGACAGCTTATTTTGTGCAGTGCCTGCTCTGCTTAACTAAGCTCTTGCTTTGCTGACATTGGATCAGCTTCCTTGTTTACAGCAGGGATCACCGTAGTTTTGGGTAAAGAACTTCTTTTCTTGTGTTGTCAAATCTCCAAGATCTGTTTATGTGTAGGAGATGTACAGGTGAGATAGGAGTGGGGGTTTGGTGGAGAGCTGTGTTTGGCTCCTGACATTGAAGTGCAAAATCAAGTGGGGAACCAGTATCAGGGATACTGAATAGAGTAACTGCCAGTGTTTCTATGTAAGTAGTGAATGGAAGGGACCTTATTTCATTAAACCTGTTGGAGATCATGCAGGTGTTTAAAGCTGTAACATTTTGGCTGCCTTTGGAAAGGTTTGATAAAGGATTACTCTGTTCAGTTTGTTTCTTTGCAGTACATGACGTAAGATCTCTAATTTCCAGCATGGATGAGGTGGCAGAGACAAGGATGTGGATAGTTTCCCAGAATCTACATAGTCACATCTTTGTGGTGCATTTCATTATTTAGTTTTTAGTTTTGTTTTTTTTTAAGAAAAGTTCCCCCTAGAATATTGAGGGTGCAGGGACTTATGTTTAAATATCAACATAAAATACAGTCTAATGCTTACCTGGCAGGGGAGATACCGTGATCACAAAAGTGGTTTTCCCAGGGTGAGGCTTATCCATTGCACTCTGGATATGCTGACCCCTGCGATTTCCCCAAATGTGGGAAACTCAACTGCATAATTTGTCTTCAGCAAAAACAAAACAAAACAAAAACCCAAAATAAAACAAACAAACAAACAAACAAAAAACAGTCTAATGTACAGTTGACCCTTGAATAACATAGGGGTTAGGGGTTCTGACCCCTGCAGGATCAAAAATTCAAGTATAAGATTTGACTCTAAAAACTTAACCACACTTGTTCCTCAGTATCTACAGGGGATTTGTTCCATGCAGATACCAAAATCTGGATGCCCAAGTCTCTTCCATAAAATGGTGTGGACCAATGCATTCATTTGGACCTCTGCCTCCATGGGTTTTCCACCTGTGGATCAAAAATAATGTTCTTGATATTGTTTGGTTGAATCTATGGATGTGCAACCTGGGGAAACAGAGAGCTAACTGTATAGTTATTTTTTAAAATCTATGTATAGTAGGACCCATGTAGTTCAAACTTGTGTTATTAAGTCTCAGCTATATATGATTTTTATATCATACCCAGTTTTAGATTATTTCATAAAAGGAAAAATAGTACCTGTCTGAATGTGCTTTGCAACAATGAAGCACTTAACGAGCTTTCATTGTCATCTTGTGTCAGGAGGATACTGAATTTAAAACTTTCTCTCCATTACCCCTTGCCCCTCAAGCCCCACAGGGTCAACTTGGTGTGTGTGGCCCAGATGGAAGCTGTGCACACAGTGAGTTTACATCACAGCTGAGTTCCACATTGAGAGGCATCCACCACTTCTATAGCAGCAGTAAGTAAACCTGATCTTGCTGGGATGGCAGGGGCAGGGAAAGGAGGTAGAGAAAAGGAGAGAGAGGTTGATTTACCTGTCAAGGTTAACAGATGACTAAACTACCCTAAGAAACAGACTAGATGAAAGGGTGGTCAGGGCCTTGCAGTCTTGGCACAACAAAATGTCTAGGAAGACTGTTTCTCCCTACAGTTCTGTTATGTATTATCTTTATGGCTTTAGACTTGTGTTTATTGCATCAGAGTAGAAGGTAAAGAAACACTATTGGGAAGATGCTCATGAGATTCAGAAGGGCTTACTTATGGTGATCTTGATAAGTTTCTTGAGAAACTGAGTCAGGTATAGAAACATATACTTTTTTACAGTATTCCTTGTGTTCCTTTTGGAATGCAATATTTTTGGATCAAGTTATTATGCTTTTTGTTTCATTGTGGGTTGCCATCTATTAGTCTCAGTTAAGTGACATAGGAATTTATAGCTGACTTAGGAAAAAGTGCTCTAATTACCCTTACCAAGCCCCAGTGGTCCTTGCCTTACCAAGTCAGTGACCCTGTGGGCTAGCCCAGTTTTGAGTGATAAAATCTATTGGAGTAAGAGTTTTGGTGAAATTTCCGATGAAATTACCTAGGCAGGGTAAACTTTCTTTTGGATTGTAGAGTGTTTTCTTTTGTGATGTTGTTGTTTGGTTGGTTGGTTGGTTTTTGTTTGGTTTTGCCTTGCAACTTTTTGGACTTGAGGCTAAGCTGCCCTGGGTCCTGAGCACCTTCATATCCCCAGGAGGCCCTCTGTAGGGCCTGATGCACAAGGAAGCCAGCATGGTGCTTTTCATTTATGTTTTCAGAACTCTGCTCTTGAGGTTTTGCTCATTTCATCACTTATACTCTCTTTATTCAGTTAACAGAAATGGTGTAAGCTAGGGGTTGGAAAACTGATCAAGTCCATCCCACTGTCTGTTTTTATAAATATTTGGGCTGGAACACAGCCGTGCTTATCATTTACATGGTGTCTCTGGCTCCTTTCCCACTAACAGCAGAGTTAAGTAGCTGCAATAAGGACTATATGACTCTCAAAGCCTAAATATTTATTGTCTGGCCTTGCAAAGAAAAGGTTGCTGATCCCTGGTCTAAGTTAATAAATCAACAAGACAGCACACTCCTTGGTGTATCTGGGTCTTGCTCATGTGTAGCCCCTCAATGCTGTGCACAGAAAGTGCTTTACTCACATTTGACAAGTGAAGAATGATAAACAGCTTAACGCTGACGAAATGTTAATGAAAGAGGCTGGTCTACAGTCACAAGTCTTGAGAGTAAGTGTTGTCGGGGCAATGTTTTAACGACACGACTCAATTGGGGAGACTCAGTGGTTGGCCTGTGGGAGAGGTTCTGTCAGAAGCCACCATCTACCTCCTTTTCTCAAGCTTCCCCTCTCTTTTCTTTAGTACAGAGACCCAAATGTAGATTTAATTTAAGTGTCTTCATCTCTTTCAGCCAATAGTGGGTGTGATTCTACACTCCCCACCCCCATCACTGGAACCTGGGACAGGAGATGACAGAAATCTGTTGCGCTCCATTGAGCTCAGTTCCTATAGGGCTCTGCGGCTCTCACACTGTGCTGAATACCACATGTGGCTTTCTTGCAGCAGCCTAAGCACAGGACAGCTTTTATTTGGCCTTCAGCGAAGAACCAGCAGTATCACCCTCTGTAGGGAAAAAACAAAACAAACAAAACAAAACAAAACTGACTTTGTTGAGCTCATTTAGAGAGTTGATCATTTTCCAAGCCTCATTTTGACTGAGTATAAATCTTTCCTTTACATGAAGACATTAGAACCTAACCATCCTGTGATGTGAATCCACCGAGTTGATGATTCATGTATTGGAAGTTTATGAATGTTCTCTGTTAAGTACTGTCCTGGCCACAGTGATGGGGTACGTAAGTATAGTAAAGTCAACAGAGTAAAAACATGACTTTATTTCTTTATTCACACCTGTACTTAGTAGCAAAACAGGTCCATTCTTTCTTTATAACATATTTTGCTACTTTCTCACCTTGCCACCAGGTACTTTTTGTTACACTTGGGCTGTTATAATAAATCTTCTAGCCAGGTGCTGGGACTCCCTGACTCGTGATTGTCATCCTCATCTTGATTGACATCACAAATCTATTATGTATCTCCATTTCCAGCAAAATTCAGCTTATTTCCTCTGCTTGGCTTTCAAACCCCTCATGATCCTTTCCTAAGCAACAATATTTCCTCTTATTCCCCATAATAAACCACCTCCTATGTTACTGAGCTTTGATCCGCAGTGTCTGAGCCACTATTTATTTCATTGTGTGGAATGACCCTCTTTAAATATTCTTCATTTTTCTAGCTCAGGGTGTCTTAACCTCAGAGTTATTAACATTTTTGGACAAGACAGTTCTTTACTGTGAGGAGTTGCTCTGTGCTTTTTAAGGTGTTTAACAGAATTCGGGTCTCTACCCACTAGATGCTAATGCCCTGCACTCCCAACCCCACCGCCCTGGAGGACATAATCATCCCTGTTGACAACCACTGCCTTTGCTAAATTGTATCCCTACTCCTTCTGAAGCATGGCTGTGGAATCAGAAACTCACTTGCCTTCTCTTCTTTGGACTACTATAGGGCTTTCCCATATCATGTACTGAACTTTTAATTAGACAGTTTTGTTTGCCAGTTGTTTTAAGTGAATTAATCATTTGTATAATTGGGTTGTAAGTTCTGAAAGTCAGGGATAATGTGGTGTATTACTTTTATGTGATTTTGGGGAAGTTACTTAAACTCTCTATGCCTCAGTTTTCTCATGTCAAAGATGTGGATAATAATATCTATACCTCAGGTCTGTTCTGATGTCAAATGGGTAAACTGCTTAAAAGGGTTCTTGGCGATGTTCATCACACAATAAGAATGGATAGTCAAGTTATTTTGCTTTCCTTCTTCAGGCCTGAGATGGTAGTATATGGGCTATGGCTTCAGCAGAAGTGGTGTTTTCTCTTCCATATTTACACCGCACACATTTTAATGCTGTTGACAGCAGGTAAAAATAAGTACCAAAGCCTGGTTCACTCTGAGCACCATAAAGCAGGTAATTAGTGGGTGTGGGTGGCTAAGGAGAGCTGAGGAGGCAGAAAGGGCAACAGCACTACTTCGTCTTTGATGGAGAGAGACCTGTGGGCCTCCGGCCTTTGTGTTTGCTCTCCTGCATGTGGTTTTCCTGTGAGTTCCTAAGGCATTTTGCTAACATGGCTTCCTTGCGCAGTTCAAGTCAAGTTTTTCCAACAACTTCTTTCTTGTACATTCCCCTCAGAACTTGGGTTAGAATTTTAGTTTCACCACTTATTAGCCATGTGACTGATTGTGTAACCTATGGAGTCTCCATTTCTTTATAAAATGGGAATGTGATACTAATGGGGTTGTGTTGAAGACTAACTAAATGAGGTAGTGATGCATGTATATTTTGTGGCAACTTAAAAGGAAAATCATAGCACTTTGGGACTATAAACACTAGTTATGATGTGCCTTTCTAGTGGTGATGGGGTATCTGTGAAGAGGGTGGCAATCTGCAATAGAAATAGACTTGCCCTCAAAGTGCTCTTATCTAAGAACATTCTGCCCTTAGGCTTGGTAGTTTTTGGAGATTTCTGAGCACCACATACATCACAAGCTGCTACAAGTCACTTGGTAAAGGGTTGTGATAAGAGATTTCCAGTTGCCTGTCCTGTCCCCAGATTTCTAGAGAAGGCTCAGCAGATTTGCTTTAATTGAGAGTGGGAAGAGCAAGTGAAGAAACACTCTCTGTGGGGCCAGGACAAAGAGAGCCTTGGACTGGGCAGCACCGTGATAATTAATCCTTCAGCATCGTAGGCTTGGTGGGAAGGTTCTTCTCAACAGGAGGCCATTTATTTTCTAGGAAGGGTATATTTGCCAAGTATCTTAGGTCTCTTAAGCAAGAGAGTTCATTTGAATTAAGCTAAATTGTTAATGACAGCAAAGTGTCTTTGTGCTTGTTTCTTTAGCCTTCCCAGTGATTATTTCTAGGTAAATTTTAAATTAGAACAGTTCTTTGATTTACTGGAAATTGAAGAGTGTTCTGTGTACATTTTCAGGGAATACATTTTCTGACTACAAAAGAGATGGCATTTTGGGTCATCAATAGGACCTTCACAGAACCAGGGATCTTAGCCCCTGTTGGGGTAAGCCTCCCTCTTGACTTTGCTTTCTAGTCCTGTGACCCAGAGTTCTGTCTTATTTGGGGTTTTAGTCAGACACCTCACTACCAGTTGCTGCTGTTTTCTCTTTGTAATGCAGAGATCTGTTTCATAGATAGTGGTTTCTTTTTCTAGAGTAAAATGAGATCTTCCTGTGGTTGTAGGGATACAACTAATTTATACATTTTCGTTAAAAGCAATAATTTACAGTCTTGAATCTTTTAGAAAAAAGCAGGCAACCCTTGAGAGAAAATTTAGCATTTTGATGGCTCCCCTATGTCTATGGGCAAAAAACAAATACCTGTAGTCAGCAAAATATTAATGTCACAGCATAGTTTATTCAACAAGCTTCTCTTTTGCGAGCATTTGTTTTGGTAACAAATGAAATTATAGGCACCCATTTAAAGTTGTATTCACAGCTTTGCTTTGTAATATTACTATAACTATTTAGAACTTAGGAATATCAATTTTTTTTGCATCAGGAACTTCCTAGCTATATGTTTTATATAGAAAGGTTCATAAATCTTCCTCAGCCTCTACTTTATGCACTTCTTTTATTCTGAAAAAGCTATTCCCAGATAATGTTATTATTTTAAAACATTAACTTTTCTGTCTTAAGAATTCAGTGCTACAATGAATACTTTCAAATGTTGGAAGATAACCTTAAAACAGACACTTAACTATCCTCTGATACCTTTTTTTAGATGCAAATAGTTCCCTGATAGTAGAGAGTTTATCTGTATCCTCTGTATAGATACATTTTTAGGTGTTCTGTATATTTCAGAGTTGTTTAATGAGGAATGCACCTGAGGACAGGAAATTTCATGTTAACACTTTGTCAGGAAATATGTATTTAATTACCCATCTGTTTTATATAGAGAAAATATTAAGTTTATGAATTTTATACATAATTATTAAGTTTATACATTGAGAGAAGGAAAAGACTGTGGAAAGGAAACACTGGAAGTTCCTTTCCTCATCTAGCCTGTGCACGCATGTCATTGAATTCACAAAAGCAGGTTACCACTGCCTTTCCCACTGGCCATCCTAACATCATGGGCCGTGCTGGCTGTGCTTCCCTAAGGTGCATTTGACCAGACTTTTCTAAAATGTAAACCCCAACAGTGCTCATTTAATAAGGGAAAGTCATCTTGATTCAGTTATTTTAGCCTAGTGATATTATAAAAAATAAGTGACTAGGGAAAAATCAGATCTTCTTTGAAGAACTAGTGATAATTTGAAGATCTTGTCATTCTCAAACAATGCAGCACTTGAAGTGACATTTTGAAAGTTGACATTTTTTTTTTTTGCAGAAGACTGAAGGGGCTGAGAAGCTAATTTACATTAGAAGATAGTTCTTTCCTTGATTTACAGCTTTTCTTCCTTTGTGGACACTCTTTTCTTTATCTGAAATGTATCTGAAATGAAGAATCTGATGACTCAAACCATTGTTGCCACCTTATCTTTGTAAGAGAAGTCTAAACAATTTGTTTAGATGGCTGAAAGGTCTATTTTCAAATAGGAAGGTAATGGTAGAACAAATCCCCCATTTCTTTCTCTTCTGAAGAAGATACAATAACTTAGAGCCATTCTAATTAGCCTAAATGTTATCAATGTGCATTTATGACTAATTTACTTATATTTCTTTTGACTATAAAATGCACCCTTGTTTCTTAGATATTCCATTGGACAGTATATTCCTTTGATCTCTTTGTTTCTCTGGGTGTATCATATTTCTCTCTTTTAAACCTATTTAAAACCTATTTATACATTTTGCCTTTATAGATTTTATAATCTTTATAAAACTTTTTGTTTGGAAGGAAACATGTCTCTTGCATAAAACGTAATTATAAATACTTTACAACATGATACGATCACCTTAGTCTTTAATAGGTGTTTTTGGCAATGATTGTTATTGTAATTACATTTATTGGGAATATAAATATTCAACCTTAAGTTTAGATTACATGTAAGCATATCTTAGTAATAGGGGCATGAATTAACATTTTATGTAATTTGAGAATGCACATTATTACTTAGTTTTCCTTGCCATAGTATATTAAAAAAACAAAAATATATTTAAAATTCAAAAACCTTGGTTAAGAGTCTTTTTTATTGTTATGGAAGTCAATAGTGACTTTTATGTAGTTGATTTTGAAACATGCTTTAAATTTTGTTTATAAATATTAGCCATGAAACTGAATTGCTTACATGTTAAAGACTTAGCTACTAAAGTCTGACATTACAGTTTTGAAGATATTAGACATTATACAGAATGTATATATGATAGAAAAAACTTTGTAGTGTTATAACTAATCCTAATTAATTTTAAATCTGATTAACCAGATACAGATACATGTTCTTTTTATTACATTTGAGAAATGTATTATTTTGACTAAACATATTTGTAACTTGAAGTGTAAATTTATGGGATTATCTAATATTTTGGGTTTTAAAGTTTAGCAGTGTGCTTTATCATGAAGAAGTTGGTTTAAAAAATGTTCCTAATGACTCTTATCTTCTACTTAAGAAGTTACAATAATGCTATTAGTTGTTCTTTTTTAAAATTTTTTTAACTTTATGTATTGAAAGAGAGAGAGAGGAAGAGAGTTGGGTGGGGAGAGAGAGAAAGAGAGTAGAGAGAGAGAAAGGTGGGGGGGGAGAAAAACATTGATTTGTTGTTCCAGTTATTGATTTTCATATTGAATCCACAACTTCGGTGTATAAAGACAATGCTCTAACAACTTAGCTACCCAGCTGGGGAGAAGAAACTTTGTTTTGAATTGTGGGCTTCCTGGACCTTGTAAAATTAAATAATTAATTAGTGTATTTTAAGGTGGGAGTTCTTAAAGTTTTTGGTCTCAGGACCCTATTATACTATGAAAATACTACAATTCCCAAAATGCTTCTATTATTGCTTATTTTATATATCAACATTTGTTGCTTTAGAAATTAAAATTTAATCATTTAAAATATTTGTTAGTTTATTTAAAATAGCAATAAACTTGTTAACACATAATATTTTATGAAAAATAACCTTTTTAGAAAAATATATTTAATTGAATTGTTTTACATTTTTCAAATGTCTTTAATTGTCTGTCTTGAAAGAAGACAGCTAAATTCTCATATCTGCCTCTGCATTTGGTCTGTTGCAATGTGTTGTCTGGGTGGAGTGTATGAAGAAAATATACTATACATAGATGACAAGGGTGGAAAAGGGAGGGCTTGCTGAAAATGTCATTGAGAACCCCAGGACCCGCAGTCCATACTTTGAGTCACTGTTTGAAGATGTTGCTGGAATATTTGAAAGATTTCCTTTCTTTCTCTTCCCCACCAAACCACTCCCTCCCTCCCTCCTTTCCTTCTTCCCTGCCCTCCCACTTCTTCCCTCTTCCCCCTCTTCCTTCTCCTTCTCCTCCCTCTTTTCTCCCTCCTCTGTCTCCTTCCTTTCTCCCTTCCTCCCCCTTTCTCTCTCTCTCTCTCTCTCTCTCTCTCTCTCTCTCTCTCTCTCTCTCTCTCTCTCTCTGCCTTTCTCCTTCCTACATTCAAATATTAGAGGTTGAGGGAGTATGGTGATTATAAGTCACCTAAACTTCTTGGGGTAAGGTTTACCACTATTTGTTATGTGGATTAAACACATACTACTTTTGAAATTCAAACTGAGTGCATTTTGCAATATGATTCAGTATAGCTACTGGTTAGGTGGGTGTGGGAAGTTTAGATTGAGATTACCTGGGTTCAGAGGCTCTTCCATCCACTGTGTTGATAACCCTGGTCAGGTCCCTTACTAATCTTTGTAAGCCTCAATGTGATCATTAACAAATGTGTTCATCCACAATGTGGAAGTAATAAGACTGCCTGCTACCTAGAATTATGGTGAGGGCTTAGTGAAATAACTCCTGTAAAGTATTTGAAAGTCTGACATATAGTAAACATTCAGCAAGTTAGCTTATAACTATTTTTATTGCTACATGTGGGCTTTCAAAAGTAGCTCAGTAGTTATGCTAGATGGTAAAAACCACCTTCTTTGTAACATTTCACACCATGCTTTCAGTTTGCTTTGTAATACATGTACTTGAGCATACTTTTCCAAATGGTCAGCTTTCGTTGCATTGCAGTTTGTAGGTAATCTGAGAAGATGCAGGGGTTCTTGGATACATGAGCAACTGGGTGAGTGGGGAATATAGTTACTGAAGGGGAGGGATGGCTGAGACATGCTTTATACCTGGGTTTTCAAATGAGTTTGCTTGAAGAAAGGCTTGCAAGATCAAACAAAGTCTGAAATCCACTTATTGTCAACTGCCAGTTTACCAGCTGAAAAGTGGCTCAGTGAACATATTGGGTGATTTTTCTCTTTAAATTTATTTATTTTTCACTAGGGATAAAATGCCTGTGTAGCATTTAACTGTGTCCCTGATATTAATTCTAGATTATTTTCTCTGAAGGATTTCATTGAAAACTACCTTTTTATTTTCACCACAGGAATCATGGTGAAAGTTATTTTTTATGTTTTATATTTAGAACAGAGATTATTCTGTTGTAGTTTATAGCAGATAAGCACTTTTATTGGGCATCAATATATAAAACACATACCCCCACATGCCTTCCCTTTATTGCTTATCCCACAAAATTTGGAATAACTTGGAAATTGTGCCTTAATGTTTCTAATAAAAAATTGCATGTGTTTCCCCCTTTTTTATTGCTTTTCTTGCCCATTACATTGCAATACAATGTATAGAAAATCATCAGTAAATATTGTTCATTAAATTGAAACTAAGATGTTATAGGTGACAAGGGATAAATTGAAAAAAGGACAGATTTTTTTTAAAGGACATTTTTTAAAAATATTTTATTTATTATTTTCAGAGAGAGGGCAAGGGAGAGAGGGAGAGAGAGAGATCAACGTATGGTTGCCTTTCACCTGCCTCCAGCTAAGGACCGGCTGGTGACTTGGCTTGCAACCTGGTTTTGTGCCCTGGTTAGGGAATCGAACCATCAACCTTTGGGTTCACAGGCTGGCACCTTATCCACTGAGCCACCAGCCAGGGCTGGACAGATTTTTGAAGTAAGAGATACTTGGGGTTCAAATCCTGGCAGTATTTTTTATTGGTGTGATTTGGGGGCAAGCTATTCAATTTTTCTGAGCCCCATATTAAAACAAGTTATGATGATAATTCCCGGGCGAGTTGTAGAATCTAATATATTATAGATTATATTAATGGAGCGTAGCCAGGGGTTAGGGAGCATCCCCCACTGAAACCATATGGCCAGCAAAGTGGAAGGAATAGATTTCCAACAGAGCAGAGCACTGCTGTAGAAGGAGAGAAGGATACTTGAGTAGACAAAATGCAAACACAGCATCTGGGAGTTCTCATACAGGGTTTGGTGCCTGTTCATACTATTCATTTTCTACTGCTTAGGATCTTTGTGTGCTTGAAACAGGGACTGAATTAGAGTTAGCTTAAGGGAAGAGGGGATGTGTACTAGAAGACCTCTGAGGTGTTCATGAAATCCAGGGACAGGATTGTCAACTGTCTAAGAAACAGAACTCAGGGTTAGTTCACTGCTAAACATCCTACTTATAAATCACTTTACATATTTCCTTCATTTTCCTTTCTTACCACATCTAGTTTTCTCCATTTCCACATAATGAAAATAGGTTCTGTCAACAATTCCCAGTCTACATGTTATAATCCAGCTATTCAGAGAAAGATTGATCTATCTTAGTTCCTGTTACATATTTTTAGGGAGGAATTTGGTTTGTCTTGCTTGAGTCCACTTCTTGACTCACCAGTTGTCACCAAGGGCTAATATCATGAGGTGCACATAAGTCAACTCCCAGTATAAAAATGTGGATGGTGGGGGTGAGGGAGAGGGGACAATTTCAAAACAAATTTTGGGAGGGGTGTCTAGTAGATGGTCATTATAATTTATATTGGAATTTAGTGTGAGAAAATCTGTGTTTGAGGCTTTGCTTTGTTTTTTTTTTTTGAGCTACAATGGCTCAGAGCATTTCTCTTAATGGGGGTATGAATTTCATTGTCCTCTTAGGGGTCATATGCTTTGAATATTGTAGGATAGTTGAGAGTTCATGTTGTTGCAATTGCTGCTGCTATTTATATTACTACTGCTATTTTTATATTCATCATCATTTTTCTGTTCTACCTACCCAGTGTCACTTTTGAGAGCTTCAAATCAGCTTGTGTATGTGAAACATATTAACCATACACACATATACACAATTAAGGTATTATTTAATCACTGTCTCATAGTATAATGTTACTCTTTGTTCCTAATCTTGAATTTCTCAGTTTACCTCTTTATAACATTAAAGCGATAAATCCCCTTTCAGTATTTATTAGCTTATATAAAGTTTTTGAAAGTTTGATACAAGTATTCTAGAAAAGTGAAAACCTCTAGAATACAGGAATAACTGGTTTAATGTCATGTCTGTCTTTCTTAACATTCTTCTTAGGTAAGTTCTATTTCTACTTTAAGTATTATATTATGAGACAGAGAAACACCTTTTACCTGCTAGCTTGTTATTAGTTTGTCATGCAGTGGTTGTGAATTACCAACTAATACTTTACTAATTATGAAACACAGAGAAAGATTATAATTTCCTAATTTCTACACCCCTTTAAGTCATTGTGTTTACTGCCTTCTGTTCACTATAGGCATGGATGAACATGGAGAGTAGGATGCCAAGAAGGCACAGTCTTTTTCCTTGAAATAGAAATCTGTGAAACACACTCAAGCTCCCTTTACAAAATAGGTATCTGCTTTGGTCATCTAGTGCTTCAACACAGTATTGGGGTCTCATTTTCTCCTATGCTCTGGGAATGTTTTCCAAGATTAAAATTAATAGTAAAATTGCCCTCAGAATTCTCTAGAACAATTTACTTAGACTGCTTTGTAAAAATAATCCCCTACCCCAAATATGTTATGGATTAACCCTCTTTATTTGAAGGGTTATGTACATACAAATGAAAAAAATGTTTTGTGAAAATTTATTTCAATAATTGCTCAGGAATATGCTAAGGAATTGTTTCAGGTTATGTTTTATCATTAATTACACACTTTTATATTTTAAATAATTTCAGAATGTCTTAAATGACTGGTTTATAAACTCCTTATGTTGTAGGACTGGGCTCTGAAGCTATAAGGTACCAAATGGATATGTTAGCTTTTATTCAGTAAACACAGAAAGACTAAAATGCCTTTACTTTACAAGGCATTTTCATAACTTGAAATATTATCAAGACTGTCAAATTGAGTATGTAACAGCCTAGAAATGATAATTGCAACTTAACGCCTTCAGGTTAATATAATTTTGCCTCTTGTACTTTTGCACAAAGATACTCCTAGCAGAAAATGGGAACCGCCAAGAGTGCACTGCACTGTATGCTTTTCTCCCCTCTTGCCCCCTGACTTCCCTGGGGATTATCCTCTTACCTGCTTTCTATGAAATGATGGCACATTTTGTTGACTAGCAAAATGATGAGATCTCGGTTCTCCTTGAAGGAAAAAATTCTGTCAAGAGACAAAAGGCAGCAAAACAAGCAGGAATTTATTGGCCGCAAAAGTGAAATGGGTGCAGAGTGAGAGGTCCCCAAAACAGGTATGTTCCCCAACAGCACAAAGTTGGGGGAAGGAGAGAAGTGGATGATTTGATTTAAGATACTGTGCGTAACTATGGTACGTTGGTAGCTAATGCTACCGGTAGCCCCAGGCAAAAAAGGCCTACAGGACTTTGAAAGCATTGCATGACTCCTGACGTTGCTGGGGAGCTTTTATAATGCCTGCGTGAGAGGCAGGGAGATGGAGACCCTTGTGTCACCAGTCACTCTTGTCCTGACTAACGATGGCAGCCTAGAGGAGGTAGAAGATATGGGAAATTGGCAGATGTAGCTCATTGTGGGAGGAGCCAAGTAGGAGATCACATAGGAAGCTCCAGGTCAAGATTTAAAAGATGGGTGGGCAGCCATGTAGAGAGAAAGCCATGATGTAGCATCTATGCAGTTTGAGGTGAAGTTGGTTTTCTGTGAGAAGGAAGAAGTAAGCAAGCAGCTCTGCAATTTGTAGTCGGATTCTGCCATGCAGCCTGGTGTAGTAAGGAGGTACGCCGCCATTCTAATAGTGCCTGCTCTAGCTGACTGGTAAGCCACCAAGGACCCTTCCTTGTAAGACACTGACTTGCTGCCTTGCAGACCGAGACTCTATCTGGATTCTTGGGACTCAGGATGTACAGAAAAGTCATTCTTGGGACATGTGTCTCCTCCAGACTCCACCATGATTCAGTGTAACATGGCACATGTTTCTGGACTATTTATTACATGGAGGTTGAAGACAGCACACCCCAGATCCTAAGGGAGAGAGCTGTTGAGAAAGAATGGTGACTTTGAAACCCACAAGTGAAACCGACAAATGTACCTTTTAGAGGGACTGGAGAACTGTTTGTGCAGCCAGCTTAAGATAAGGATATGAGGAACAATTGGGCTTGACTTTAGCTTACAGCCTGGTGGGTAGCAAGGGCAGTGCTGGGTCTCATGGGAGAACAGGGCTCTGAGCAGGAGTGCTCCCAGCTGCCCCACCCCAGGTTTCACAAATCAAAACCTGTTTCCCTAAGCATGAATTTTTGGGTAATGTACCAGGGCGCCACATGCATGGGCCCTATTTTTCTCAGGTACAAAAGCACATTTAGAACAGTGAAGCAAGGAAGGGCCTAGCATAGGAAAAGCAACAGGAGAGCCCAGGCTGGACTGCTTTGGCTCACTGGGGAGTCCGAGTAAGGGGGCCTTGGTTCAAGGGTTAGCCCTGGAGGAGCTGCTACTCCCCCTGTTCTTCTGGTTGCAAACCTCCATGGGGTCCCTTAGAGTTTAAAAACATGTGCCTGTGGGGGAAGAAGCGGGAAGATAATGGTGTAGGCATGTTCCCCAGAGGGAGAATGCATGTTGGATTGTTTGTCTTGAGGGCTTTTATTTCTCTCTTGCAAGCAAAAATCATAGGAGAAGCCTCAAGGGCTGTTTCCAGTAGATTATTAATCAGTTTTCCAGGGGTATTCTTTCATGGTCTTGATCTCTGCTGATTGGTTGGAGCCAGGGCAGGGATCATTAGTCTACGCAGCTGGTCCTGAAGCAGCCATGGGGTCACTTGTCTGGTTTTGCTGCTTTCCTGGGTCTGGAGCTAAAATACAGCCGCAGCCTAGATATTATCTTTGGCAGGAAAGGTTAGGGTGCCCAAACCACATGATCAGCAATATGCTAGGGGACAAAAGATCATCCTGGGGTGATGTCTTTGTTTTCCCAGTTTTGCCCTTGTTAGGCACCTGGGGATTTCCACTCTGGTGACCTTTTGTACCTGGCCCATCGTCCTTGCTCTGCTTGTGTTTGTCTAACTGCTTATTACAGTTTGTGTATTTGAAAAGCTCAGTTTGATGAGTCTAGTAATTGTGAGCTTAAATTACAGAAAGGTGTTTTTGAAGCTTGAGCAAGTTAACACAAGGCTTTAGATTTGCCTTGAAGAGAACAGGCCTGTAGAAAGAGGAAAGCAGAGTAACTGGTATGACGTTGGAGGTGGTTACTTTTTTATCTACAAAACCTTGACTTTTGCTATAGCTCTCTCCCTGTTTGGGTAGATTTTCTTTTGGTACTTTGTTCTAAAACTGTTGGTTTTGTAGGAATCTGCTTTGCACATGTGGTAACATTAAAAATGCCTTACCTTGACAAGGGTTTGATCTCCAAAATATATAAAGAACTTATGAGACTCAACACCAGGGAGACAGACAGCCCAATTAAAAAATGGGCAAAGGACCTGAACAGACAACTCTCTGAGGAAGATATACAAAGGGCCCAGAAGCATATGAAAGAATGCTCAACATCACTAGTCATCAGAGAGACGCAAATTAAAACCACAATTAGATACCACTCCTTACTGGTTAGAATGGCCATCATGGACAAATAAAAAAACAACAAATGCTGGTGAGGATATAGAGAAAAGAGAACTCAAGGTCACTGTTGGTGGGAATGCAGACTGGTGTAGCCATTGTGGAAAACAGCATGGAATTCCCTCAAAAAACTAAAAATAGCCCTACATTTTTAATCCAGCAATTTCACTGCTGGGATTATACTCTATCAATCCAGAAACGCCAATTCAAAAGAACCTCTGCACCCATATGTTCACAGTGGCACTATTTACAGTAGCCAAGTGCTGGAAACAGCCCAAGTGCCCATGAGTAGATGAGCAGGTCAAAAACACTGTGGACAATGGAGAACAATGGGAAAATTGGGACAACTGTAATAGGATAACAATAAAAAAATAAAAAATTTAAATTAGAAAGTGCTTAATAATTTTAACAAGCCTTAGAAATAACAGGTTTTGATTCCATAACTGACTTATATTTCACTTAATTCTTACCTTTATCTGTGATTGTGATAGTCATTTTCACTTTGTAGGAAACAAGACTGAAATTTAGAGAGTTTAATTATTTTGCTGAAGATTATATTAAGTGGCAGAGCTGAGACTTGAAAGAGGCTTCTCATTCTGCATCTAGAAATCTATTCACTTCACAGGACTGCTTTCTGTAACACACATCAAAGTAAGCATACATTTCTTGAGCTGGGATTCTACTGCAGTATTGTCAGCATGTAGATCTTCTTTTGTACAATTGGCTGAGTTGGAAGATTAAAGACTATTCAAAAATAGATTTACAAAAGTATTAATTAGACCTGGAAGTAGTCTTCAAGATTATGTAGCATACTCTAACTCATTTATTTTATAAATGAAGTCATTAATTTTCAGAGCTTAAAGCTTTATCATTTATAGTGAGATTAGTTTCTCCACTTTGATAGAGGGGAAAGGTAGGTGAGACTGAAGGATACTTTACCTTTGGTGAAGTTTGTCCTGCTTTCTCTTTACTTGTCCATGGTTTAGTTAAGAGAATTTTTTAGTAGCTGCAGCTTTGTGTCTTCACATGAACTGCAAGAAATCTGTGAGATAATGAGTTTATGTTTGGAATTTTTTGGATGGATTCTGTTTTGATGGTTGTATGACAGTTAATGCTTTTTACATAATCTCTCATGGTTGGGCAATTGATTTATCTATTAGTAGCCAGAAAATCCTGCCAGTCTCTGTCCTTTATGTGCGTGGTTTGATTTTTCTGAAATGACTTTTTCAAAAGTTCTGAATTGTTGTAGCTGGGGTCCAGAAGTTGAAGCAAGTTTTCATGGTTGCTTATGTGTAGGTAGCATTTTGATAAGGATAGTTTAAGTCAGGCAAGCAGTATTTGAAGGACTCGTGCATGCATATAAAGAAGGAGAGCAATCTCCTTTTCTCTCTCTCTCTAATCTTGTCTGCCTGGAATTTGAATAGATCATTAGTTAAGGGTGATGAAGTTGGATGGTATAATAGGAAAGATACCAAAATTAAATAAGCTACAGAATGGAAATAATGTACTAGTTATCTGACCAAGATTTTTGGTGTAGTGTTTTTACTTATTTCTAAATTTCCTCTTAAGGAGTTTGACTTAATAAAGTCTTAGGAATGTTCCAAAGATTGATTAAAAAGTAGCAAAATATAAAGCAGTGTCAAAGGCTCCAGCTTGTCATCACCATTTCTGTTTAAGACATGGCGTTTCTTAATTACAATTTTTGGGATAGACTTAAGCAGGCAAAAGTGAAGTTTCAAGTGGGAACTAATTTTGATAAGATATCCGTGCTTTAACAGAGGTACAGCAGAAGTCAAGTATGTTTAGATTGAACTAGAAGATCAGAAAAAACTTCCATATATGAGAAGGATGTACATACAGATATTTAAACTGTAGTGTATATAAAGTTTGGAAGAAATCTGGTCATAACTATGTTGATTTCCATCTCCTCTTCAAGGCTTGCCTGTGGCTTCCTCATGAGTGGGAGCATTGTCTTCTGCTTCCCAAGGCATTCCTTGGAGAGTGAATGCCACCCTGCACCAGGTCTTGTGCAAGTATAGACCTATTTTGATTTAAAATGTATACAGGGTGTGGGCGATCAGTTGGCAACATTTTAGTAAAATAAACAACATACTACAAAAATGAAATATAATTTATGAAATAAATTTATTCTTATATGTAAATACATAAACATAGTCATTATTTTTTAATTGTTCAGAATAGTCTCCATTTGTTGCAATAATAGACTCAAATTTGACTTTAGAATCTTGAGCAAGCTTTTCTTTATCAATGGACATCATCATGTTTTCAATCTTAGCTTTAACAGCCTCTTTATTGGAATGAGGTTGTTTATGAACTTCTCTCTCACAAATGCTGCATACATAATAGTCTAAAGAATTTGCATCTGGTGAACTAGGTGGCCAGATTTCCTTTGACTAGAATTCAGGAACATTGACACTGAGACATTCTTGCACCTTTTTGATGTTAGGTGCTGGTGCACCATGTTGTTGGAAGATAAAATGACATCCATTTGCCACTTGCTTCATCCATGGTACAACTACTCTTAAAACATCAAGATAAACATTCTAGATCTTCATTGATGATCTTCTGTGTACAATATCTGGACTTGTGCAATCCTTGCATACCATATGCATTGTCCTTGTTGGTGTGGCAGCATCAGGATCAGCATCATACACCTTCTTGTTGTAAATTGTACATAAAGGGATGTTATTGAAGTCTGCAATTTCCTTAGCAGTTTGCCCTGTACACAATCCAGAAACTATGGTTGCTCTAATATTGTATTCCTTCGACATGACAGTTGCTCTCAGAATTTAATACTGATAATTTAATATCTGAAACAATGATGTTAAATCATAACCTTAGAAAGATAGTTTTTCAAAATTAATAAGAAGCATGTGAAATAAGGAGATGCAAAGTTATTGCCAATTGATTGTGTGTACCCTATAGACACAGAAAGTCCAAATGACTCATGTGGATTTTATTAGTAATTGAAAAGAGAGTTTGGAGCAGATAGCATGAGAATAGAATTTCCAGATTTTTGAGGGCTGTGATTCAGGGACAGAATAGTGGAGAAGCCCCCGAGTTCCCGACCCTACTGCTAACTACTGTGGCCTTTGATTGTGGTCCCATGAAAATGGGAGTGGCCAACACTGTTGGGGATGAATCAGACAAATACTGGTGAATCACTTTGGATGCACATAGTGCTAGAGTAGAATCTCACTATTTTGATCTTTCTAAATTTGGATTAGGAAAAGTAATTCAAATTAAGATAATATGGGGGTAATAGTTACATATTTCACTGTTGTAGTCATAAGTTACTGGAGTTTTAATATTGCAAGAGGTTGATTTGAATATTATTAATAAATTTTAAGACACTAAGACTAATTTATTGAAGACAACCCTGCAATCTTTAACATAATCAAATAATAATTTTTTAGAATTACATTATTTCATTTTCCAGACCTGTTACATGCAAGTAGTGCTTCTAGCTGGATTGTTTATTTTGGTAAGTTTCTTTGCAATAGCCATCTGTTTTATTCAAGTTCTGAGGGGCTCTGTGGACAAAAGGAAGGAGGTTACCATTATATGGCACTTTGGCTTCCAGGCTTAAAGACCATCCCCCACCATATCCTTGCCTTATCTAGTGCTGTTGAAAATATTTCAACTGAATAAAGAGTCAATTGATTAAAAATCTTTTGAGAAACCTGCTTACAGTGTTCCTAAAAATACATGAAAAATATCATCTGTCTTTTTGTACCTTTTTTTTAATCACATCTGCTTAAGTCCATAGACTTCTTGCCTTATCTTGCATAATATCAGAATTCTGTAAGAAAGCTTATTGAAAATAATGAGTAGAGCACATATGTGATTTGCAGCAAACAAAAATTTTTTTTGCCTTTAATCATGGTCTTTTCAAAACTGAGGTTTTAGAACTACCTCATGAATAGTTTTGTTGATTTGTATTATGCTGTGAATTATGTCAGTGGCAGCCAGCTTGTATATTTTCCATCATAATTTTTCAAGTATGTGTTTATTAGAGGTGAACTATATGGAAAGTTTATGAAACGGAATGTGTGTGTGTAAAAAGATACTGCATTAAATTGCACTTAATGGTAAGTTACAAGTTACATCATGTTTTAGTTAAGTTCACTGATAAACTGTGATTTTATTCATTTAGTTTATTTTAGAAAATCATAGGAAATATTTGTCTAGTACGATCCCTTCCTGCTGTGTTACTGGGGATGTTTTTTGTTTGTTTCTTTTGTTTTGTAAGATTGTGTCTCTGACACTTGTACCAGTCTCAAGGTGTTTCTTTTATCCTTTGCTGTGGACAGTAGTTCTCATTTTGGAAAATTTTTGACAGTTTTCTCTTTAAATATTGCTTTTTACTAGTTTTCTCACTCTTTTTCTTTTTGGGACCCAAGTTACATTTTACACCTTTTCAACTGTTTGCTACATATCTTTTATGATCTTTTCTGTGTTTTCCATTCTTCCTGTTTATGCTTCAGTTTAGATATTTTCTACTGACTTGTCATCCAGATTTCTGCAGTGTAAATCTGTTGTAAACTCATCTATCATCTAGTGTATTGTCCATTTCCAGGGTTTCCATTTGGTTCTTTCTTTACATTCCCAATAATTGGTGACATGCTGTATTGTTTCATGTATTTTCATATATTTTCCTGAACACATTAATCATAGTTATTTAAAAATCCTTGCTATTAGCTCCAATATCAGTATCACCTATTGTGATGTATTTTGTCAAATTTTCTTACCTCTTATCATGCATAGTAATTTTTGACTTTTTATAGTATTTTTTAAATTTAGTTTTATTGTTGCTGTATTATATCCATCCCTTTTTTACTCCCCTCTGTCACCTTCCCCACCCTCCTACTCCCCCCCCACACAAAGTCAATCCCACTTGTTGTCCATGTCCATGGTTCTTCCGTACTAGTGCCTTGACTAAACTGCTCCCATTCTTTGCCTCCACCTCCCCCCGACCCCCGACCCCTTGCCCACCGAAGGTCTAATCATTGTATTCATGTATCTGGTTCTGTTTTGCTTGTTTGTTTGTTTTGTTCATTACTGTCATGTAATGGGTGAGATCATATGGTATTTGTCTTTCACTGACTGGCTTATTTCACTAAGCATCATACTTTCCAGTTCCATCCAAGTTGTTGCAAAGGGTAGGTGTTCCTTCTTTCTTCCTGCTGTGTAGTATTCCATTGTGTAAATGTACCAAAGTATTTTGATCCAATCATCCACTGATGGGCACTTAGGCTGTTTCCAGCACTTGGCTATTGTAAATAGTGCTGCTATGAACATCGGGGTACATAGGTTCTTCTGAATTGGTGTTTCAGGGTTCTTTGGGTATATTCCTAGTAGTGATATTGCTGGATCAAAAGGCAGTTCCACTTTTAGTTTGTTAAAGAAACTCTATACTGTTTTCCATAGTGGCAACAACCAGCCTGCATTCCCACCAACAGGGCACCAGGATTTCCTTTTCCCCACATCCTTGCCAACACTTGTTGTTTGTTGATTTGCTGATGATTGCCATTCTGACAGGTGTGAGGTGGTATCTTATTGTGGTTTTAATTTGCATCTCTCTGATGACTAGTGATGTTGAGCATTCTTTCATATGCCTTTGGGCCCTTTTTATGTTCTCCTCAGTGAGTTGTCTGTTCAGGTCCTTTGCCCATTTTTTAATTGGGCTATCTGTCTCTCTGGTGTTGAGTCACATTAGTTCTTTATATATTTTGGAGATCAGACCCTTGTCTGAGGTATCATTGGCAAATATATTTTTCCATAAAGTTGGTTCCCTTTAAATTTTGTTGGTATTTTCTTTAGCTGAACAGAAACTTTGCAGTTTGATATAGTCCCATTTATTTGTTTTTTTATTTCCTTTGCCCTTGGAGAAGCATTCGTAAACATATTTCTGTATGGGATATCTAAAATTTTACTGCCTATATTTTCCTCCGGGACCTGTATGGTGGCACTGCTTATGTTTAAGTCTTTTATCCATCTTGAGTTTATTCTCGTATATGGTGTAAGTTGGTGGTCTAGTTTAATCTTTTGCATGCTGCTGTCCAGTTCTTCCGATACCACTTGTGGAAACGACTGTTTTTTTCTCCATTTTACGTTTATCTATTCTCAGACAGGGCAGGGCAGGAGAGATTTATTTAGATGTAAATCAGAGAATTGTGATCAGGTGCCAGGCTCAGGCACTGCTGGGTGGGGCACATTGCTTCCAGTGGGTAGGGCTATGAGGACCCTCATAGGAAAGCCGCTTGGTGCAGCGCCCTTGTGTGGGTGATGAGTCAGCACTTGGACCCTCACAGCTGCTTCCCCACTTCTCTCCTCTAAGCCACTGCAGCAGACTCTCCCCACATGTCTCTAGTACTCTCTGCCCACCCTCTGCTTGAGCCCAGAGTAGGTGGGTACCAATGTATTTTGGCTATGGTCACTCTAGTAGTTCTCTGTCTCCAGCACTCCCTCAGACCAGCAAACTCCACGGCTTTCCGCCCTTCTCGGATGGATGCTGCTCTGCTCTCTGCCGTGTTGCTGTAGCTGGGACACTCAGCTGGGGGACCAGAACCCCCTCTTCTCAGGTAGAGCTCCCAGCTCCATCCCTTTGGCTGCTGCCTCTGGTGGAGGCCCAGCCAGCACCCTCATGTTTCTGCCATTTCTACCAGTCACGTTGTGATGAAATGTCCTCTTCTGTTCTGTCCATGGTTATAGGACTTCTTTCCAGCTGACTTTTTCTCCAAAAAAGTAATTCCAGATGCAACTGGGAGGAGACTGGTGTAGCTCCACTTACTCCTCCACCATCTTGCCAGATAACCTAATCACTTTTATTGGTGTACCACTCTCCCCAGAGCCAGCCTGATCCTAGGCTGTGCCTGGAGTTCTTTCCCAACCAAAATATGGTGCTTTGGGAAATACAGGCACCTCCAGCCCCATCATCCAGGCATCCTTGAGGAAGAAGAGGACAAGAGCCAGAGAAAACCAACTCAGAAGCCAGAAATGCTCCTGAGCCAGAGTTAATTGTATTTTTCATTACCATTTATCCCCCTTAAACCCTCTTCTACTTTCACACACCCCTCCTTTCCACAATCATCACACTGTTGTCGGTGTCCATGAGCCCTTTTTCTTTTTTGCTTGATCCCTCCACCCTCCAACCTGCTCCCTGCCTCAGCTATCAGCATGTTCTCTATATGGGTATTCATTCATAGTAGTTTTTGATTGGGGGTGTGTTTGAAATGTTGTAGAGGCTCTAAATGTTATCAATCAACTTTATTTTGCTTTGGAGAGTGTTTAATTTTTCCTTTGCAAGGGAGGAATATTGGAGGTTGATAATCTTAATCTAGCTGAGTTGAAGTCTGGTTATAATTTCTATAAATCCCAGTCTGTCTCTGGTAGGCCTCTGTTCCTTAGGCATATCTCTCCAGGACTTTAATGATGCTCTATTATGTTTGTCTTTCTCCTTATTGATTCTTTAATTCTGATCTTTGTCCTAACAGTACTGAGAATTTAGAAAACTCTTATGTTTTTTTCAGATGCTTATGGATTAGCATTTTTACTTTTCACCTTGCTCCATATCAGAGTGAAATGGGTAATGTTTTTGAGGACCTGCAAATCTCCAGTTTTGACTCCGTAGCCTCACAAGATCATGTAAGTCTCATCTAATTCCATCTTGATCCTTCACATGTACATATACAACCAGGAAAATGTTGATGCAGATCAACAACTAACCCCTCCTTATGTGTTTTTTTAATTAAAAAAAATTTTTTTTAAAGTCTAGCCCTTCTTGTTCTCTCTGTTAATACCTCTTTGATGCTTTTATCAATTTTATGGTTTATTCAGCTTTTCTTTAAGTTACTCAAGGAAACATTGGTCTATCAGAAAGCATTTCATTCTACTTCAGTGTTCTCAATAAATGTTTATTTGCAAAATTGAATAGCTTTTAGAAGCACATGACATCATAGGTCTTACCTATGACTTAAATTTAAGCCTTTAATGTCTAACTTTGATTGAATAAGTGAATGGAAAGTATTAGGAATTAAAGTGAATACATATGGCTTTTGGAATAATAACTCAAATTTGATAAGGGTCTTTAAGATATTACATTAAAGAAGCATCCATTATTTTTAATTCGTAAAGTTCGGTTGATTTTAGAGCAGTCATGAAACTCTAATACCTATTTCATTAGTGTGCTGTTGGAGCATATTATTTTTATCTCTAAGAGAGAAATTGATTTCTGAGTGCCTTCATACCTGAGAAAGAGATTTTGGGGACAAAGGTAAAACATTGATTTAGGAGAGGTATCAGTATATGCTTTTTAGTTTCCCTTTCAGTGACTTGTATGTGTGTGTAATCATTTTTAACATCCAGAGGGTATAATATGGAGGCCAGAGCACTCTCCCCAGTTCAAGCTTATAAATTCCCAACTGGTTGGTGAAGCCATTAGGGATACTTGTTTTTGTCTAACTTGGTATCTGGGGAGAGTTGGTTCAAATCCTCAGTGGTCATCTGCTCAAATGGAATTATGTTCTTCATCTTCTCTAGCTTCTTCTCGTATTGCTTGATCTTGGACTTTGACTTAGCCAAAAACTCAGCACAACTTTTTACATCCTCTTTTCTCTTCAGCATCCACCAAAGCACTGTATTTATCCTCTGGCACAACAACCTTGAGGGCATTAAACTTCTTCTTGAAGTCATCCACCAAGCCAGCCATCACTATGTTGGCCTTGTAGTAAGCCCAGTCAACAGTGGGTGGTTTGTCAGGTAGTATAGCCAACATGGAGGTGAGGGTCTCATTCCAGGACTTCAGGGAGTAAGCAATGGCCTTCTGGTTTCAGGGGATTATCTCCCCAAAAGCTACCCAGTCAATGGCTTTCAGAGCGAGGTTTTGCCCAGCCATCTTGAGATCCTTCACCGATCCCTCCTTTCAGTGATTTTGATCATATATAAAAGTGGCATTTCAGAAATAAATGAAGTGATCTTATTTAACCTTAGATGTAGATTTGGCAGAGTAAAGATTCAAAGACATGTCAATAGAGAATTACATGAGCAATATTTAAAAGAAATCAGTTCCTGTCTCTTTGGTAATCACAATATCCTTACCCCAGAACAAACCATAACTCCCACAAAGTAGAAGGTATATTTCTTATACATGGCTTCTCTAGAGAAACTCCCCCATTTCCTCTAATATAAGATATGTTGATTGAAACCTGCTCCATTTAAGAGCCAGAGTAAGAAAAAGCAATGTTAGTTAAACAATTATATGATATTTTATTATCACTAAAAGTTGGTATGTTATTGAAAGAACTCTTCCATACTTAAATATGTATTTTTAATTATAACATTCAAAAGTGAAAATATTAGCTTCATAAGTTGTTTCGGTTTTCTAATTAATCACCTTCAGAATTCAACTCCACTGAATGATTTTTGGCTCACTTATTATTGTCTGTTTTTTCCCACACAGTAGCTCCCTGTATATCCTCAGGAGAGTTAATGTTGAATCATTCCTCAAAAGAGTGTTTCAATATTGTCTCTGGTATTTCCTTCCAAGCTGTTGGCATATATTCTACACATTTTGATGGTGCCATTGAATGATTTAACTGACAACAGCTAGGTCTCCTGTTCCTTCTTCACATAATCTGCAAATGGTCTGTTGACGAAAGCATCAAACTGATACAGTTGTTCTATCCAGCTTGCCAGGAGGCACAGCCATATCTGTACATGGTCAGGCCTTGGTAATTACGTAAGAATTGCTACCTGGTTGGCAGCTCTGCAAGACCATCATGATGTCAGATACATTAAAATGTATAGAACATATATACATACACACACACACACACACAAATAAAATAAAAGATTTTATTTATTATTTTTCAGAGAGAGGGGAAGGGAGAGAGGCAGGGAGGGAGAGAAACATTGGTGTATGGTTGCCTTTCACCTGCCCCCAGGTATGGATCTGGCTGGGGACCTGGCTTGCAACCTGGTTATGTTGCTCTGGCTAAGAATCGAACCAGCAACCTTTGGGTTCATAGGCCGGCACCTTATCCACTGTGCCAACAGCCAGGGCCCCAGAATATATTTTGTTAGCAATCATATATGGCACATATTAGCATGTATATAATTGCTTAATATCTGCCTGCTATATATATGATGTGTTTTATATTTTTGGCTACAGGTATACATATCTTCTGACAGGTAGAATGGAGGAAAAAAGGATGAGTTTAGTGTAATGCTTGACATTAATATTTGATGTTTAAGGATTATAGGAAAGATCATTTGAACATTATTGACTGATTAGGAACATAAAGAGGCTCAAGGGACTCTAAAGGTGGGTGACCAAAAAAGAGATGACTTGTATTTATTGATTTGCCTGGAAGATTTTTGTAGTCTCTTGTCATATAACTGGAGTTATGTTCAAAGTTACATAGTAAACACATATGTGAGTGTCTCTTCCCAGCCTACCCTTTTCCTCCCCGCTGCATGCTATCTCTTATTCATAGGATATTAGATGTTTTGTTTGCACCAAAATCTTACCTGCTATTGTCTCTACATTTTTCAAAACCAATTTATTATCATTAGTATTTATGCCTTGTCTTTTAAAGCTGTAACTGAATCTTTTACTTTGGACCATATCTTGATTTCCCTAAATATCTAAATAACATTATTCTTAAATTTCAAATAATTAAGAATCATTTTGTTTTGAATTTTTTTGTTAATTTGTTGTTTTAAAGATGATTGG
Organism: Noctilio leporinus; assembly: GCA_004026585.1. Taxonomy (NCBI): domain Eukaryota; kingdom Metazoa; phylum Chordata; class Mammalia; order Chiroptera; family Noctilionidae; genus Noctilio; species Noctilio leporinus. Next base: position 137,213 of record PVIW01000951.1, read on the forward strand.
AAGAGTGCTAAGACATGTTAAAATTCATATTGAAAATGGTGTTGGGATAATTAGATATGTGCAAGAAAATGAAACTAGACCACCGTCTTACACTATACATAATAACAAACTCAAAATGAATTAAAGAATTAAATGTTAATTCTCAAAACCATAAAAATTATAGAAGAAAACATAGGCAGCAAAATCTCTGACATTTCTTGTAGCAATATGTTTTCTGAAATATCTCCTTGGGCAAAAGAAACAAAATTATTAAACAAGTCAAACTAAAAAGTTTTTGCATGGTAAAGGAAACTCAACAAAATGAAAACACAACCCACTAAATGGGAGAACATATTTGCCAGTGATGCATCTGATAAGGGGTTAATATCCAAAATTTATGAAGGATGTATAAAACTCAACATCAAAATAAATAAATAAAACCAAACAATCCAATTTAAAAGTGGGCAGAGGACCTGAATAGACACTTCTCCAAAGAGGACAGCTATATAGATGGCCCATAGATATATGAAAGGATGCTCAACATCACTAGCCATCAAAGAGATGCAAATTAAAACTACAATGAGACATCTCCTCAACACTTGTGAAAATGGCTATCATCAATAAATCAACAAACAACAAGTGCTGATGAGGATGTGGAGAAAAGGGAACCCTAGTGCATTGTTGGTGGCAGTGCAGGTTGGTGTCGCCACTGTGGAAAGCAATATGGAGTTTCCTTAAAAAATTAAAAATGTAACTGTTTTATGACCCACTGAATGCACATCTAGAAATAGTATAGCTGAAGATATCCTAAATACTAACTGAAAAGTCAGTGTTATTTACAATAGTCAAGATTTGGAAGAAGCCCAAGTTCCTATCAACAAATTAGTTAATAGAAAAGTGGTGGTACATTTACATCATGAAATACTACTTGGCCATAAAAAAAAGAAGGCAGTCTTATATTTTGTGACAGAATGGATGGACCTGGAAAGTGTTATCCTAAATGAAATGAGCCAGTCAGAGAAAGAAAAATAAATAACATAAGATTTCACTCATGTGAACTCTAACAAAATAAATGATTAAATAAAGTAGAAACAGACTCATAGATAACAGAGAACAGACTGACAGCTATCAGAGGAAAGGGACTAGTGGGACTGAGTGAAAAAGGTGAAGGGAGTAAACAAACAAACAAAACTCATAGATAGACAACAAACAGTATGGTCATTACCAGAAGTAAATGGGAGTGGGGCTAGATAGGAGAGGGTGAAGGGGGAATAAATGGTCATGGAAAGAGACACGACATGGGATTTCGAACACAGGATACAATATACAGATGATGTATTGTACCCTTTAAGCCTATATAATTTCATTAACAAATGTAACCAAAAAATTCAACTAAAAATAAATAAAATAATAAAAATAAATGTAAAAAAGCAAAATCCACTTTGAAATTACAGAGTATGATATGATGACTGAGTTAAAGTAGTATGATTACAATCCACATCTTTCTCAGTGTTTTGAGTGATGGAACTGTTTAGAGAGCAGCTGTCCTTTTGCTGTTACTGCTGTCACTGCTGCTTTCTTGCTTCTGACATTTTTTATTAGTCTAGACTCTTTTAGCTGCAGGTGACAGAAATCCAATTAAACTGTATTAAGCAGGAAAGGTCCATTATTAGCTCATGAAACTAAGAACTGGTTCATGCTGTCTCAGATGTGTCTGGACATAGGGGCTTGTTCGTCTCAGCACTTGGTCTGCCTTCTGCTGTGTTGGCTTGCATCTCAGTGAAGCTCTCTTTTGCTTGGTGGCCTCTGAAACTCCAGATTTCTACTAATTTAACATTCTTGGAAGAAAGGTTCTTTTGCATAGTATTTCCAAATGGATTCCTAGAATTGAATCTTTATTTTAAAGGTTGCTTTTCTATGCCTTGAAGCAATTAACTATGTCCAGAGTAAACAAAACACTTTGCACATGTGTTAAAGTGTTTCTATACATTTAGAAATAGCTGGATCCAATGGGTAGTTATAGCAATTTCTGTTTAGCAATATGTGAGAATTATTGCTGCTTCATTCTGTCTAACACTTGATAAGACACCTTTGTCATATTCATGTGTGTAAGAGAATACTTATTTTTAACATGTTTATCTTTGTTTCTGATTGATTCTGCTATAGATGTTAAGTATCTGAGTCCTATATATTCTTCCATCAGATGTCTTTTTGCATAAGAGAACCAGAGTCAGTTTCTCTTACTTGTGATTTACATCCCTGTGTTTTATCCCTGCTCAGGTTTCACTTCAGTAGAGCTAGAAATGCTAGGTCAGCTAATGCCCTGTGTCTGTCAAACAGCATAGAGGAGACTGATGATCCTGCTTCAGTCACAGCCTCCTCCTTCCTTGAGAATAGTGTGGTGTAATGAAGGTGGGGAGGAGCAACACATATTTTGGCCTATCTGCCTCTTGCTAACTGCACATACATAGTACTACTCAGAAAAGGTATAGTGAGATATTTTTTCCAACTATAAGATAAAAACAGAAACTCTTGCTAAAAAGGGACTTAGACACAGGAAAAATGGACTATTCAGTTAACAGAGAAAGTAACTGTATCCATTCTTATACTTCTGTCAGCTTGTCTCTTACATTTAGGTGATTAGGACATGCCATATCAAGTGACTTAAAAATCCTATAATATTTTATATATACAAAATAACATGTTTTATATGTCAATCATGAAGCATGATAGAAAAAATAAACACCTATGAAACCAATATCCAACTGAAGAATGAAAAAAACATCATACTTTTAACTTTTCTCTTCAGTTGCTATGCTGAGTTTTAGTGTAGTGCTGCCAGTGTGAGCACAATGCTGAATTTTATGCTGATTATTTTCTTGTTTCTTTGAAATAATTTGATCCATAAGAATATATGTGGTACACTTTGTGCTTTTGCTTGGTTTTCTGTTTTAAAAATACAGTATACAGTCTTCTGGTTTACTTTATTCATTCAACACTATTGATTGTATTTGTATTCCTGAATATTTAGTTGCAGTTGATTCATGTTCACTATGTAGTGTTATACTTTGGGAACATAATATGTTACTTTTTTCAGATTACTGTAGATGTAGGGTACACAAAATACATTGGCAGTAACTTTTCATCTCCTTATTTCACATGCTTCTTATTAATTTTGAAAAATTATGTTTATAAGGTTATGATTTAACATCATTGTTTCAGACATAAAGTGTTTAATTCTGAGAGCAACAGTCATGCTGAAGGAATACAATATTAGGGCAACCATAATTTCTGGACTGCATACAGGGCAAACTGCTAAGGAAATTGTGGACTTCAATGACATCCCTTTATATATAGTTTACAACATAAAGAAGGTGTATGATGCTGATCCTGATGTTGCCACACCAAGAAGGAAAATGTATATGGTATGCAAGGATTGCACAAGTCCAGATATTGTACACAGAATCCAGGAAATCATCAGTGAATATCTAGGATGTTTACCTAGACGTTTTGAGAGAAGTAGTTGTACCATGGATGAAGCAAGTGGCAAATGGATGTCATTTTATCTTCCATCAAGATATACCAACACATAATGCCAAAAAGGCGCAAGAATGTTTCAGTGTCAATGTTCCTGAATTCTGGTCAAAGTAAACCTGGCTGCCTAGTTCATCATATGCAAATCATTTAGACTATTATGTATGTAGTGTTTGTGATAGAGAAGTTAATAAACAACCTCATTCCAACAAAGAGGCTGTTAAAGCTAAGATTGAAAACATTATAATGTCCATGGATAAAGAAAAATTAAAGAATGCTCGAGATTCTGAAGTTGAATTGAGTCTATTATTGCAGCAAATGGAGACTTTTTTGAACAATCAAAAAAATGACTATGTTTATATATTTACATATAAGAATACATTTATTTCAAAAGCACTTTCATAGTATATTTATTTGACTAAAATTTTGCCACTTTATTATGTGCATCCTGTATATATTTGGATTTTTTCCCATATTTCCTCTCTTTAACCCTGGCTTGTTCCTAATGGAGTGTAATTGCTGGAGTCCTGGGGTCATGGAATTTGCTGGATCATCTTCAACTTTCATATGCAGGCCAAATTGTTATTATCTAGTGGTTGAACCAGTTTATCTTCTGTTAGCAGAGTATTAAAGTTTCCATTACTCCTCAAACTTGCCAACATCCAGTATTATCATTCATAATTTTTACTGTTTTAATGGCCATGAATTGGTATCTCATTGTGATTTTATTCTTTATATCCTTCATTACTAACAAGGTTGAGCAACTTTTCAAAAATTTCTGTGTGAAATACTTATTGATAGTTTGTTCTTTTTTTTTATGTACAGATTTTTATATCTGACAACCATTTTTATAAAAATACTGAATCATGAGCCACCCCAAAACTCAACATTTTAAAACAACTTATTTAGTTGCACATTAATACATCTTTAGGTGATTTGAGATTGAGCTTATCTAGGCTGGGCTTGCCTGGATGGTTTTAAAAAGGTTTTTTTCTTTTATTGGTTCAAGAGAGGTGAGAGAGGGAGAAAGAGAGGGAGAGAGAATCATTGATACAGGAGATAAACATTGGTCAGCTGCCTCCTATGTATGTTTTAACCAGGAACTGAATTGGCAAGCCAGGTATGTGCCCTGACTAGGAGTCAAAGCGTCAATCTTTTGAGTCAGGGAAAAATGCCCAACCAACTGAGCCACACTAGCTAGAGCTTGCCTGGATGGTTTTTAAAAGGCTCCAGGCTATTAGTATACTGAGCATGGCTGTAGGATTTGAATAATGCTCAGGTGTGCTATACTGTGTTCATTCTGGAGCCCACTGTATATGACCAAAGGTTAACTAAGGCATATTCCTTTAATGGTGGATAGTTGCAGTGCAGCGAGGTCTAGCATAACTGCAGAAGCACATTTCAAGTCTCAGCTCAAACTGTATTTGCCACTGGCCAAAATAAGTCATAGGCCAAGCCCAAGTTAAATGTGTTTGGTCCAAATGGAGCTACTGCAAGAGTGAGGATGTCTCATTCCCTTAACAGGGGAGTCAAGAATTTTTACTGAGGAAAGTGAAGGGATGGCAAAAAGTATTTCATGTAAATGTAACCAAAAGAGTGTAGGGTGTCTACACTTACATCAGACAAAATAGACTTTAAATCAAGAACTGTCATAAGAGACAAATAATGATAAAAGGGTTGATCTACCAGGATTGATACAACAATTATAAATATATATGTACCTAAAATTAGAGCACCTAAATATATAAAACAAACATTGATAGAACTGAAGGAAAATAGATAGCAATAACAGTAGTGGTAGAAAATTTTAGTACCCAACTTTCAATAATAAGATTATTAAAATTTGTATATAAGATCCAAACAGAATGGCATTAAGAATACAGAGGATTTGAATAACACTATAAACCAAATGGACCTAATAGACACATAAAGAACATTCTACCCTATAGTAGAATACACATTATTCTTAAGATTATATGGAACTTTCTGCAGAATAGGTCAAATAATAGGTCACAAGACAAGCCATAACAAATTTTAAAATATCATACCAAATACCTTTACTAATCACAATGGAGTGCAGGAGAAATCAGTACCTTAAGGAAACTGGAACATTCACAAATATGTGGCAATTAAATAATACACTTCTAAACAACCATTGAGTGAAAGAGGAAATTAAAAAGAAAATTAGAAAATAACTTGACAAATGAAAATACAACATACCAGAACTTATGGGAAACAGCAAAAATAGCACTAAGATGGGAGTTGTTTGTTTTTTTCAAAAGCTGAATTTTAATGTAAGGAGAAAGTGATGTCAGGTAAAATTCATAAACATACAAGTTTTGCCTGGGTTCTTTGGGCAAGGTTTTGGACTGATAGGAAAGTCCTACCAAACAAAGGATTAAAACAGAATTGAAGAATTTACAGAACTTCCTCTACTTGTAATCATGTTAAGGTCTCAGTCTAAAAGTTTGTAACTTTAAATCCTGAACGACCTGAAATTAGGCCTGTAGTCCTCAAATGCTTTTTCACAGAAAACAGGTGTGTTAGTCATGTAAAGCTTTAGAATTAGGATCTTATTTCTCCTGCTTACTGATAGTTATATGGTCTTATAGGCATCTTTTTCTAATTTAGATACATTTTATCCAGGTAGAAAGTCTGTTGACAGATGAGCCTCCTTTTTATCATTGAGGAACTCTGCAAGTTTCCACAATACCATAGCAGCTCCAGGATCTGTTACCCACTCAGCAAGCTGGGGCTTTGTCCTTGTTTACTGGAAGGCCTTGAACAGGATGCCCATAAGAAGGGAGTTTATTGTGATAAATGCCTACATTAAAATGAAGAAAGAGCTCAAATAAACAAGCAAAATGTATATTTCAAGAATCTAGAAAAAGAAGAACAAACTAAGCCCAAAGTCAGCAGAAGGAAGAAAATAACAAGTATTAGGTCATCAATACACAAAATAGAAAACAGAAAAATCATAGGGAAAAAATGAAGCTAAGAATTGAGTTTTGAAATGATAAAATATAAACAATATAGTTGACATGCCCTTAGCTAACCTAATTAAGAAGCAGAGAAAATTCAAATAAAATCACAAATGAGAGAGGAAACATTACAAGTTATGTCACAGAAATAAAAAGGATCATAAGAGACCAACATGAACAATTTGCATCAATTAACAATTAATAAACTATATAACCTAGAAGAAGTGGATAAATTCCTTTACCCATTCCTTATAGTCAACCTACTAGACTAAATCATGATTAGATAGAAAATCTGAACAGATCTATAAGTACTATGGAAATGGTTTCCGTAATAAAAAAACTCCCAACAAGAAAGCCCAATACCAGATGGCTTCACTGGGGAATTCTGCCAAACATTTAAACAGGAATTAATAGCATTTCTTCTCAAACTCTACCAAAAAACTGAGAATAGTATACTTCCAAACTTATTTTAAGAGATCACATTATCCCATTGCCAAAGCCAAATGAAGACACCACAAGAAATGAAAACTTTAGGCCAGTATCCCAGATGACTATATATGGAAGAATCTTCAGCAAAATACAAACAGTACATTAAAAGAATCATAAACTAAAATCAAATGGGATTTATCTCTGGTATAAAAGGATGGTTCAATATACAAAACTCAATTAACGTGACACACCACATTAATAGAATAAAAGCTAAAAATCACATAATCTCAATAAATGCAGAAAAAGCATTTGATGGAATTTAAAACCCTTTCCTGATAAAAACAGTGAATAAACTAGAAATAGAGTTAAAGTACCTCAACATAATAGAGGCCATATATGAAAAGCCCACAGTTGACAATCTTGCCTCCTTTGATCATGAAGTTTTCATATTCACCTTTCTATTTCTGGGCTTTCTCATCTGTTTCACTAGTCTGTTAATCTGTCTCAGTACAAGTAGCACACTGCCCTAATAACTACATATTAATAAGATGATATTAGAATATTGATTAGAATTACATTGACTTCAAAATTAATTTCAGAGTTATTGTCATCTTCACAATGTTGTGCCAATTTATGTCTTTCGTCTCTTTTTTAAAGTTAACTTTTTTTGTTCTATGTTATTTTCAGTGACATTTTCCAATTTATTTGTTTGCTAACTATTCTAGTCTCAGTCAATTCTGCTTCTTCAGTATTTTTCTTGGTATCAGTGACTATCTTTTAAATATAGCTTTATTGAGATACAGTTTGGGTACCATGATTCACACATCTAAAATGTACAATTCAGTGCTTTTTTTTAGTTTATTTACTGTGTTGTACAACCAGCATTGCAATCTAATTTTAGAACATTTTGTATCTTTTAGTATCTCTGTAAAAGATACTCAGTACTCATTAACAGTCATTTCCATGTCCTCTCCCCTTCCCTCCAGACCTAAGAACCAGTTATCTGCTTTTTGTCTCTAGAGATGTGCTTAATCTGGACATTACATGTAAATGGAATCACGCTACATGTGGTCTTCTGTGACTGGCTTCTTTTTTTATTTTTTTTTGGTTTGTTTGTTTTAATTTAATTTTATTGTTGTATTACATTCATCTCATTCCCCCTCCCCTCTGCTTTCCCCTTCTCCTCTTCCCTATTGCCCCCCCTGCCCCACCCCAGTCAATCCCACATGTTGTCCATGTCTATGGGTGGTTATTGCTAGTTCCTTGACTAACCTCTTCTCCTTCTTTGCCTCCAGCCCCTTGCACACTGAAAGTGTGTTCCTTGTATTCATGTCTCTGGTTCTGTTTTGCTTGCTTATTTGTTTGTTCATTAGTTTCCCGTATTAAGTGAGAACAAGTGGTATTTAATTTTTGCTGCCTGGCTTATTTCACTAAGCATGATACTCTCCAGTTCCATCCATACTATTGCAAATGGTAGTTCTCTTTTTCTTTCTGCTGCATAGCTCCATTGTGTAAATGTACCACGGTTTTTTGATCCCTTCATTCACTGAAGAATACTTAGGTTGCTTCTAGTGCTTGACTATTGTAAATAGCGCTGCTATGAACATAGGGGTGCATAGGTTCTTCTGAATTGGCATTTCAGGATTATTCAGGTATAACCCAAGCAGTGGAATCACTGAGTTATAAGGCAGTTGTATTATTAGTTTTTTAAGGAAATTTCATACTGTCTTCCATAGTGGCTACACCAGTCTGCATTCCCACCATTAGTGTACCAGGTGTGATTGGCTGCTTTTACTCACAGTGTTTTCAAGGTTCATTTATGTATTGGAGAATTATTTATTATTACTTCTGAATAGTGTTCCATGCCATTCATATATACCACATTTTGTTTATTCATTTATCAGTTGATGAAATTTGAGTTGCTTTAACTTTTTTTGGCTGTTACGAATAATGGTGCTATGCACCTTCATGTACAAGATTTTCTGTAGACATGTTTTCATTTCTCTTGGGTATGTGCCTAGGAGTGGAATTCCTGGTTCATTTGGTTTAGCATTTTGAGGCACTGCCAAACTCTTTTCCAAAGTACATGCACCAAATTATATTCTACCAGAAATGTGTGAGGGCTCCAATTTCTCCACATTCTTGTTATTTGTCTTTCTGATTACAGCTATCTTAATGGATGTGAAGTGGTATCTTGTGTTTTTTTTTTTTTTTTTTAATTTCCATTTCTTAGTGATTAATGGTACTGAATATCTTTTCATATGTTTATTGTCCATTTGTACTTCTTTTTTGGGGAAGTATCCTTTCAAGTCCTTTGCCTGTTTGGGGCTAGGGGAGAGTTGTAAGAGTTCTTCCTTATTTTGAATACATGCCTTTTGCAAATATTTTCTCCAGTTTTGTAAGCAGTCCTTTCACTTACTTGGTAGTATCATTTCTGACACAGAAGGTTTTAATTTTGTTTTAGTTCACTTTACCTATTTTTATTCTGTTGCTTGCACTTTGGGGTTATATCCAAGAAACCATTACTCAACCTAAGGACACAAAAATTTACTCCTATATCTTAAGAGTTTTATAGTTTTAGTTCTTATGTTTAAGTTTATGATCCATTTTGAATTAATATTTGTAAATTGGTGTGAGGTAGGAGTCCAGGTTTATTCTTTTGCATGTGATTATCTAGTAGTCCTAACACCACTTGTTGGAAAAACTGTTCTTTACTCACCAAATTATCTTGACAGCATTTTGTACATTATTTAACCATAGATGTATGTGTTTATTTCTAGAACATCAATCATTCAGTTGGTTTGTATGTATATCCTTATGCCCATACCATATTGTCTTGATTACTGTAGCTTTGCAGGAAACTCTGAAATCAGGAGGTATGAATCCTCTAACTTTATTTATTTATTGCATGATTTCTTTGCCTTTTCTGGGTGTCTTGCATTTTCATATTAATTTTAAGATTAACAATTCATTTTTCTGCAAAAAAAGCCAGCTAGGATTTTCATAGAGATGGCATTAAATCTGAAATTAATTTGGGGAATACTGCCTTTTTTAAATTAAGTTTTTGAACTTGTGAACAGGAATATCTTTCCATTTATTTACTCCTTCATTAGTGACATTAAAAAAAAAGATTTTATTTATTATTTTCAGCAAGGGGAAGGGAGAGAGGCAGAGAGGGAGAGAAACATCAGTGTATGGTTGCCTTTCACCTGCCTCCAGCTACGGACCTGGCTGGAGACCTGACTTACAACCTGATCATTGGTGACTTTTTACAGTATTTTGTAGTTTTCAGGTTATAATAAGCCTTATACTTTTTGTCAAATTTATACTTACTTTATTTTTTGATACTATTATAAGTGGAATTGTTTTAATTTATTCTTGGCTTATTAGCTTGTGTACAGAAATACAACTAATTTTATATATTGATCTTGTACTGTGAATCTTGCTAAATTCACTTGTTAGTTCTAATAGTTGATTCTTTAGGATTTTTTACATACAGCCATGCATCACATACCAACACTTTGGTCATTGATGGACCTCATAAGATTATGATGGATTGTCAGCAAAAGCTTGTTAGTAATGTTGAAAGAAAAGGCTGGACCTGATTGCAAATCAAATTTACTATTAACTCTAAGTGATCTAAATAGATGAGGAGGTTCAACATAGTTTTTCCTTACAATCCTTTTGATTTATGTAACATTGTTACTGATGTAACCACTCTCATTCTGATTTTAGTAATTTAAATTTTAGCTTTTTTGCTCTAGCTGAAAATGTGTCAGGTTTGTTTATCCTATTGACTACACTTTAAATTGCAAAGGTTTTTAACTTTTTCATATCCATCTTTGACAAGCTCTGGGGTATTCCTAATTGTGAAATGCAAGCCAACTTTGGCAGTGCTTATGCCTTGTGCAGTCATATTTTGTTAAATGTATCAAGTCTAAGCTGTTCATTTGCATGGATATTCAGAGTATTTCTGGTAGCTAGGCATGATACATTTTATTTACATGCTACAAAATGACTGATGTTATTGAACTTAGTAGGTAAATACCTGTTCTAAGGACAAAAATATCTGACTAGAAGCAAATAGATATGAGGATGTGTATTTTGCTTGTTTTTTACATATGAAAGGGAAAGGAGTTGTCAAGTTTGTGACCTATGCTCATTCTAGTCATACAGCATTCTAAGAGGAGGAGGAATGTATGGGTCAAAAACTAATATTCTTTATACCTAAGATGTCTGAGGCTTTTCTGTAATTCAGAGACATGCTTATGCAGTAGGAACAAACACATTGAGAATCTGCTATGAACCAACTACTATTTAGACCAGCTATTTTCAACCTTTTTCCTACCATGGTATACATAAAGTAATTGCTAAAATTCTGTGGCACACTAAAAATATTTTTTTTTTCTTATCTGACAGAAAAGGTATAATTTTGATTCATTCACACCAATGATTATTGTTGTATTGACTCTTGTTATTTTTTTATTTGTCAATCGAAAGGAAAAGAGATCAGTAACCCTCAGGTATTGCCTGTTTCAAAAATTCTTGTGGCACTGGTTGAAAATTGCTGATCTAGACAGTGGAAAATAAAGATAAGTAGTTCACAACATTTGTCATAAGGGGAGATATATCTACAAATAAAATTGCTGTATAAGGTGTTTAGTTTTGTGGCAAAGGTAAGTATAGTAGCTACAATGAATTTTAAGTAAGATACACTTGGTCCATTGGGAGCGGAGGTAAGTAAAGAAGGCTTTTCTCAAGGATATGAAGTTTCTCAGTTGACTCATAAAGGGTGAGTAAGAGAGGTTGAAAAAGGCTGGGTGAGTGATAGGGAAGGTACGTTAAGGTTGAGGGACCAGCAAAAGTGGATCCGAGAAGCAGCAAGCATGTAAGTCTTCCAAAGTTCTGCAAGTCACTTGGATTACTGGGAGCGTTAAGTTTGGAGGTGGCCAGGGAGTTAATGGGAATAAAGGGAGAAGATGAATTCAAGAAATATTTAATAGATTAAAAATCAGCAGAACCTAATGAGAGTGGAGGGTGTGATGTAGAAGGGTGAAAAATGATGTTAACTCCTAGGCCATGGGTTCAGGCAATGTCAGGGTCACCATTAGCCCAAAAGATGTCCTTTTTTTTTTTTAACATCTTTAATTCATTTTAGCTTTTCTTTCCATTATTTCTTCTTTTGTTTTTTACTGTTGTTCTTTTATAGTGGTCCCAACGTTTTCACTGTTGCTCTCCTCTACCCCATGTAACACCCATTCCCAGAGTCACTCCCCATCCTGCTGTTCATGTTAATGGGTCATTCATACATGTTCCTTGACTAGACCCTTCCCCTTCATTAGCTCATTATCCCATTTCCCCCTCCTCTTTGGTCACTGTTTCCATGCCTCTTGTTCTATTTTGCTTGCTTGTTTGTTTGGTTCATTAGTGTCCTATATTAGGTGAGATCATATGGTATTCGTCTTGCACTGCCTGGCTTATTTCACTTAGCATAATACTCTCCAGTTCCATCCATGCTGTCACAAAAGATAGGTGTTCCTTCTTTTTTCTGCAGCATAGTATTCCAGCGTGTAAATGTATCACTATTTTTTGGTCCACTCATTTACTGATGGGCACTTAAGTTGTTTCTAGTACTTGGCTATTGTAAATAGCATTACTATGAAAATAGGGGTGCATAGGTTCTTTTAAATTGGTGTTTCAGGATTCTTCAGGTATAATCCCATCAGTGTGTCTTTGTTTGAATTTTAAAAAGATGCATTTTCTTCCTGACAGATGTAATAACTCTGTAGCAGGGAAAATGGCATGTGAACAGAGCCCAGGGTGGGTTTCAGCTTCCATTTGCCCCCTTAGCTTGATGCTCTTGTGCAGTACACAGAATGAAAAACTGTAAGGGGCCACTGTGGGAAAATGAATGGCCAATAGTGTCATTAGTGCAACCAGAAACAGAGTAGAATTGGGAGGCAGTGAGGGGGGAAATGATGAGCTCAGTTTTGAATATATTTAGTTTATAGTATTTAGGGTCATCTATTCATGTGGAAATATCAGGGAAGAAGTTGGATATTTGATTGTAAAATATTTGGGACTATAAATGATTTAGGCCTATTAAACTTTTTAAAAATTACATGTCAGTTGTAGTTAAAATTATTCAAAGTGAATTATTTTTTGCATTATAGCTTGAGTGATACTTATATAGTGTTAGTGGTTGGTTATCCAAATGGGTAGCCTGCTCATTCCAAGTAATTGGAAATTACTCATTCCAAAAAACTCATTCCAAGTAATTTTTCAAAAACTGTCTACTGCTATTTATTAATGTACTGAAGAAGGTTATGATACATTGGATTGGTTAAAAAAATTTTATTTTCTGTGCTCCAGATTGCAGGGCTATGCCTTGTATGATTAAGACCTCTACCCAAGTTACCCTTATGTTGACGCTTCAGGATAATCAGACCATGTGAGTATAGAATCTGTTTAGGAAGATTGCATCAAATCCTAATTGGTTAGATTAACTAAGTGAAAAGCCAAAAATTTTGTGATGGGTAAGACCAAAGAAATAATACTTATTTTCTTTGTGATATAAATTCTAGATGAGGTAGAAAACTCATCTCTTTTCCCTATTACTTTAATATTACATTAGGGGCTATATACTCAACAGTGATGTTTTTATGTCAACTCACTTATCAGGGTATTTATGGCAGCTAAACATAATTTAAAGTATATGTCTTTTTGTTTTTGTTTTTGTACTTTTAAAAGAACAAAAACCTGTGAACTTCTTCTCTGGCACTATTTTGCAGAAAAACACGGCTAAGGAGTGCTAAAGTGACAATGAAACAGCCCAACAAGAAAAGGAAGCTTAGTCTGGATTCCAAAGAGCACCTGAATCAGGATGGATGCTTGGTAAGGACCCTTCCTCAAAGTTTGTGCTCAGCATGGGAATTCACACTGTAATTATATAGTTAATGTAATCACAGTGGAGGTGCTTTTGTCAATCACTAGAAACTGATTTGTTCTGATTGAGTTTTTATGTATGGTGGTATAGAATATAAGTATCATTATAGTCTGGTGTATTTTAAAAGTGAAATGAGACCTTTCTTTTAGAAAGATGGAAGTAATTGATAACTGCCAATAAGGAAAAGAGATTGTGAACTACAAAAGGTTGTATTTATCAGCATTCTCCAGATAAACAGAACTACTAGGTGTAGTTGGGGTTCCTGTCATGATTGCTGCTCACAGTTTCTGACCCTACTTGATAATGATGAATTATATGTGTGTATGTGTGTTTGGAGAAAGAGAGGGAGATTGAGATTTATATTCAATTGACTCATGAAATTGTGGTAGCTGGCAAGTTTGAAATCTACAGGACAGGTAGGCAGGGTGGAAACCCAGAAGAGCTGATGTTGCAGTCTTGATTCCAGAGGCAATCCGGAGGCATCATGCCCTCGTCCTTAGGTGAAATCAATCTGTTTTCTCATAAGGCCTTTAACTGATTAGATGAGTCCTGTCCACATTGTGGAGGATAACCTGCTTTACTCATTCTAGTAGTTAAATGTTAACTGTATCTAAAAAACACCTCACAGTGGCATCTCACATAGAGGTATCATGTGTATCATGCCTTTGGTTAGTTATGCTGTTTCTTTATGACAACTTTTTGTTTTCCTACACATCTCAAGGTGGGCAGAAGTGAGCAGGAGAACTCTGTGGTAATTGCGTTGGGATTAGTGGGCCATTCCAGCCTTCTCATCCTTTCATGGGCTCTCATTATTTATTTGGGTGTGGGTGTGAGGACTTCATGTGGGTTTTGGTTATATATTTACACATTACAGTTGGTGAAGTGACAGTGTTACACATTCTTTGGTTTAATGCCAGGCTAGGTGTGGTTTGTTGAACTCCAAACATTAAATGGGACATGTCAAGCAATGATGTGATCTATGTTTGGTTTTAAGATGTTAAGTATAGGCCTGTGTCAAGCTGTAGAGTTGTTTTTAATTTTTCAGGGTCAGCCTCATTGCGAGGTGGGATGGTTAATGAGGGGCTGAGGTCCAATCCCCCTTGAAGTCCGGATTGGTTTAATCTCATAAACCAGTTCCATGAGACTTTAGGGCTCTAAATGTATCCTGGAAAACTTACTTTTTAAGATGTTGCTTGGGCCAGACCAGGGAAGGCTTATCTTTTGGTTTGCTGTGTTATGCCCTCTAAAGAGACAAAGTATTTCATGTGTTCCAAGTTATTTTTAGATAGTGATTCTCCAGCTGTGGTCTTCAGACCAGCAGCATCAGCATCACCTGGGGGTTTGTTAGAGATGCAAATCCTTGGGCCTCACTCCAGGCTCTGGTACTGTGGGGGTGGGGCTTAGCAAGTTACAGTTTACTAAGCCCGCTCGGTGATTCTGATACGTACTTCTGTTTGAGAAATACCGTTCTAGGGAAATAACTAGACACAGCTTACCTACTAATAGTGCTGTAGTTATAGTTGATAATGGCTGTTGCATATTTATTAATTTTTTAGTTTTAATATTTGAGACCACCCCTCCTTTCCAACATATTTTCTTTTTTTTTAAAATTTTATTGTTGTTGTATTACATCCATCCCCTTTTTGCTCCCCTCTGTCTTTCTCTTAGTTTTAGTTCTCTTTTTTTAATTTTAATTTTATTTCTTTTTGAAAGATTTTATTTATTATTTGCAGAGAAACAGGAAAGGAGAGAGGCAGAGAGGAAGAGAAACATATTGTATGATTGCCTTTCACCTGCCTCCAGCCACGGACCTGGCTGGAGACCTGGCTTGCAACCTGGTTATGTGCCCTGGCTGGGAAATCGAACCAGCAACCTTTGGGTTCGCAGGCTGGCGTCTTATACACTGTGCTACCAGCCAGGGCAGTATTATTTCTCTTTAGATTATTACTGCCCCTTCTCAGAACTTCAGTTATTTTGCCTTACAACATGAATATTTAACCTTCTATCTCTTTTGTAATGGTACAAATCCTAATTTTCTCTTACCACTCAGTTTCTGACTCAGTGCTGATGCTTTTATTATTTCCATCCTACTTTGGTATTTTTCCTTGTTGAACTCCATAATTGCTCAACACTTATATAGGTGCTGTTTCAGCCTGGTGCCTTGCATAGCTGGGTTTCTAAAACTATCTATTAAATGATATTCTTTTTTTTTTCTCCAGAAGTACACAATTCATAGGTTTTTGATTTTTGTATTATTGTTGTTGTTATTGTTGTTCTATTACAATTTTCCCATTTTTCCTTGTTGTTCTCCCCTGTGCAGCTCACCTTACCTTTTCCCACAGTCATTCCCCACCCTGTTGTTCACGTCCATGGTTCATTTATACTAGTACCTCTTCTAGCCCCTTCTTTCCCTCCTTTTTTCCTCTCCGTAATGTTAATGATATCCTCATGCAAATGGGCTTTTTTGATCAATAGTAAGAAAATGACATTTTAAAGAATCATATTAGTAACTTGAGTTTTGAGGTGTTTGGAACATATAATTATTTTAAAGGATCCCCACATGGAATAAATGAAAAGGTGTACATTTAGGATGAATTCTGCATTGTGCTGTCAATTTGAAGCTCATTGCCAGTTAGTATCCTGTTTCATTAGGTAAATTTAATAGTTAATACAGTAAGAAGGTTCACTTCTGTGGCTACATGCAGTGGAGAGAGAGTTCAGTTCTGTATGAGTTCTATCACTATAATCATGTTTGAATTTTTATTGAAATGTCAGTAACATCTTTCAGTTTCTGTATTACCCTTGTGATTTTATCAGTGACATTTTCAATCAACCAAGCAAAATAGCTTAAATAAAACATCAAACTAATGAACAGTTGGATGTATTCTAAACATTTGCTTTTGAGACATTTATTTAATATCATGGTTATCACATAATTTTCAGATGCTGATTTTAATCTGTATCAGTGATATCTTCCTAGACTAATATTTGCTCTGTATTTCTTCATAGAATTTCAAAAATAGTTATTTCTCAAAATATAGGTACATAGTTAAATAAGATAGTACAGATAGGTATTAAAATAAGAACGTAAATTCTTTTTACCTACTAGCATACATGCTAAACGTCCAAATCTTTCCTAAAGGTTTAATTACTATGTAT
This sequence comes from Noctilio leporinus, assembly GCA_004026585.1. Lineage (NCBI taxonomy): Eukaryota > Metazoa > Chordata > Mammalia > Chiroptera > Noctilionidae > Noctilio > Noctilio leporinus. Next base: position 154,241 of record PVIW01000951.1, read on the forward strand.
ATTTTCTTGTGTACCTATATAGGAATCAAAAACAAACAAACAAAAAAGCTAAAAAACTCTTAACCCCTTTATACACATATTCATACATCCATCATACATGTATGGAGTGGGTTCGTACTTATTTCTTGTTCTGTATCTTGCTTTTTTGCACCCAAGCATGTGTATCTTGGAGATTCAGATCTTGTCATTGTTTTCAGTGGTACACAGTATTTCATTCTGTGAATGTATCATAATTTATTTAAAGAATGCCCTACTATAAACATTTAGATGATTTTTGTTTTTGTTGTTACACACAATGCTACAACCAATGTTCTTCCATATATCTTGGCATATTCTTTTTTAACATACTTTTGTAGTTGGTTCATAGATAAAATCTTATTAGTAGAATTGTACTAAAGAATATGTACAATTTTGACAAGGCTTTTATTGTCCTTTAAAGAGATCATCTCAATTTATATCTTCTGTGACAACATCTGTGAGAGTGTCTCTACCTTAAAATTTATGACATCTTTGTTCTCTAAAATCTACCCAGTCGATAAACTTCCATTTACCACACTGTTGTTCACAGCATTGCACCAGTCTTGAAGCCAAGTGTTTCCCCACTCCTTTTAGACTTATTAACATTTGCTTTTTCACAATATCCAACATAAACACTAATGTCATTTTTGGTGCCATTTGTTCACCTTTTCTACCCGCCACCTTTAGAATTGACTGAGATGTGGTAAGGAGGAAACTAAGCTTTTTGTTTTTTCTCCCAACGTGATTTCATAGATGTTTGCTGTGTACATGGGTGTTCTGAGCACGGAACCCCAAAGTATATAGAGGCTATTAAATTTCAAATTTCTGAAAATGCAAGTTTCCCACATAAAAGAAAATTTATCTGACTATACAAATATATATATATAAATATCTGATATTGAAAAAATGTTACTAACCATTCTTTCTCTCCCTCTGAACAACTTGAAGTCTATGAATCTATATCTAGTTAGTAAATTATGAGCTTTAAGAAACAGAAACACAAGACATTATTATTGTCTAAAGGATGTTAGTGTTCCTGAATGAAAGAGCAGTAACATCTATAGTAATGCAGTACAACTAAGTACTTAAGCATATTAGTTCTCTAAGGCTTAGTTAGGAAAAGGTGGGATTATTGGGGGTTTGTGTCTGACCTTGAAAGATAAAAAGTATGTAAGATGTACATGTTTAACGCTTTAATTAGTTTAATAAAATATTTATCTAATGCATATTTAATTCTGTTGTAAGAAATGGCCCTAAAGTCTAACCTGGCAAAATGTTATATAAAATAATACAACTTATTTGCATTTTAACATGCAGGTGCTCTCTCTAGGCAACTAAACTTGAGAGGTGAGAAAATTGAAGGGTCATAGCAGGGATTAACTGGGCCAAGGAGGCAGCATGAGCAAAGGTATGGGGTTGAAAGCAAATATGGCATATGTGATATATGATGAGATTATAATTACTTGAGCAGATGTTGCTCTTGGCAGTTTTATAAAATGAGTATTGGGCTTGGGGGTCAGAATATTTCAATTTTAGTTTTTGGCTCTGGTGATAATTAGTTCTCTGTCAAGGACAAGTTCTTTACCAGACCCAGGCTCAGCTTCTTTGTAGAGCAAGAGAGTCTTAAGATTAAAAGATCTTTAAGGCTCTTTCCGTTTCAATAAGTCTGACTTGTGTACATAAGAAATAGTAAGGTGACTAGGGTGGATCTGGGTGGTCAAGTTTAGAGGGTCTTGAAGGCAGAGCAGGAAAACTATACTTGATATTGTAGCAGCTGTACTTGATATACTGACAAGATGGGCCATGGTTGCCTTCAATTTGGGTATAGTGTAATGAAATCTATTTTGTAATCTAAATGGATATTGAAAAAATGTTTGGGGTGGGATTATTTTAGTTTTTTTCTTTTAAGTTTCTTATTTTCAGTAGCTCTACATTTTAAAAATCATTTTGTTGGCCTACACATAGTTTGCATTAGCCAATGAGATTCATTTATATATGGAGGAATTATAGGAAGATGTTATAAAACTATTTTAGATAGTATTCTCTTTGTGTGTGTGTGTGTGTGTGTGTGTGTGTAAGTCTTATGAAATACCATTTTAAATTATACCTGGGATTTTTTTCTTTTATTCAGGTATAGTGAGAATAATACATCAAAAAACTGCCATTGAAAAGAGAGTTTGTAGCTCACATTTACCAAGAGGAGGGGGGCGCATCACACCATGCAGGGTCATTTGGGGAAGGACCAAAGTTAGTCAGGAGGCAGAAGGAATGAGGGGGAAATGTAGGTACGAAGCTGTGGCCAAGATGCAGGCATAAGTAGACATGCTGCGTCTCCCTCACAACTAGAAGAAATCTACACCTACTCAAAACCAAAGAAAACAATACAAAAGTTTCAGAAAATCAAACTACATGGAAGTATAACAAACAAAGAAGTAAAGAAAGACTCAGCCAGACAGGTAGGAGGGACAGAGCCAGGGAGGAGAGCAGCAGCTGTAGCACCGGAGCTGAGGCCGCAGTGAAAGTCAAGGTCATACATTTAAACCTGGTAAGCAATGTCAGGGCCAGACAGTGCAGCCCCATGGTTCCAGCACCAGGAGAAATACATCCATACAGCTTCTGACTGTGAAAACCAGTGGGGATTGGGGTGGAGGAAAAAACCACCACTCTCAAGTGGCCAGCCATATGGCTTCCTCTAAGCTTCCTTCCTTATATATAGCACCACAACATGGTAAAATGGGCACCACACATTGATGAATTCCTAAGGCTCTGCCCCTTATAATGAAACTGGTGCGACAGAACTACCTAAGACACACAGGTAAACACAGAAAGCTGTCAAGCTGAGGAGACTGAGAAGTATGGCTCAAAAGAAGGAACAGATCAAGATGCTAGTGGAAGAACTGAGCAATGAAGAGATAGCCAACCTAACATAAGAAAAGAGCCAACCTAACAGATGCAGAGTTCAAAGTGCTGGTGATTAAGATGGTCAAAGACTTGACAGATATGCTTAAATATAGCAAATGCAGAAAGGAAGAAGTGAAGGATAGGCTATGTGAAGTGGAGAATAATCTACATGAAACCAAGGGTGAAGGGAAGGAAACCAGAGTTCAAATCAATAAATTGTAAAATAAGAAATAAACAATCAACCAGGATAGAAAGAGAAAACAAGAATGGGGGGGAAAAAAAAGACCCCGAGAGGTGTAGGAACCTCTGGGACAACTTTAAGCTTGCCAGTATCTGTGGCATAGGGGTGCCAGAAAGAGAAGGAAAAGATAAAGAAATTGAAAACTTATATAAAAAAATAATGAAGGAAAATTTCCCAAATTTGGTGAAGGAAATAGACAAATAGTCCAGGAAGCACAGAGGGTCCCAAACAGGCTAGACTGAAGGAGAACCACACCAAGACACATCATAATTAAAATGCCAAAGAAGGTAAAGAGAGAATCTTAAAAGCAGCAGGAGAAAAGCAGAGTTACCTACAAAGGAGTTCCTTATAAGATTACCAGATAATTTCTCAAAGGAAACTGCAGGCAAGAGGGGCTGGCAAGTATTCAAAGTGATACAAAGCAAAGAACTACAACCAAGATTACTTTATCCAGCAAAGCTATCATTCAGAATGAAAGGCAGACAAAGTGCTCTCCAAACAAGGTAAATCTAAAGGAATTCACCATCACTAAGGCATAATTATATGAAATGTTAAAGGGACTCACTTAAGAAAAAGAGGATCAAAATTATAAACATTAAAAAGACAGCAAACTCATAACTATCAGCAGAATCTAAGAAATAAAAGCAAACTAAGCAGACAACCAGAGAGGGAATAGAATCAAAGAACATTCGGAGGAGTGTCAACTGAGAGGGGGAAGATGAAGAACAGGGGAAAGTCACAGGGATTAAGTGGCATAGTTGATGGGTGTAGAATAAACAGGGAGATGTTAAGAATAGTTCAGGAAAAGGTAAAGCCAAAGAACTCACATGCATGAGCCATGGACATAAGCTAAGGGGAGGGGTTACTGGTTGGTGGGGAGCAAAGGGAAAGAAATTGGGACAAATGAAACAGCATAATTAATAAAAAATAAAGAGAAAAGATGAAAAAACCTTTATTTTGTTTTTTAAAGGAAGGAAAGAATGGGCAAGGCAGGGTAAGCAAGTTAAATAAGTGTAGGGTACTCTGGGTTGAATAATTTCCTTGGTCATTAGCTATGGGCCATCTCTGCTTGTCTAATATCTATCTAGCCTTGGGATGATTTAGGATAGGAGGATAGTGTCCCAGACTGCCAGAGCATGACAAAAACAGTCTGGGATATGGACTCAGGATTGGATGATTGGCATACCAAAGATAGGAAATACAGGCAAATTGTTCACTGTCTCTAGGAATTAGTTCTCTGAGAGGAACAAGTACCCCCACCCCACCCCCAACAAAAAGCCCCAGAAGTTTCAGAGTATCATAAATTGTAGACAATTTAAGAAAATCATGATTAATACAAATATTGTAGAGAGGATTCATTTAGATATTAGCTAAGTTGAGTGTTTGAACAAAATGAGAGCACTTTCTTCTCTCTGTGTGCTTCTGAATTCCAGTAGGGCAATGTAAAGTACTCCTTCTTGAATTTTCATCTGAAAGGTTAGTTTCATTTATCTTTAGTTTGTATCCCACATTGGCTCACATTACAAAAGAATTTAAAAAGTAGACTGGAAACAGATAGAACTTACATATTAGTTTATTAATGGAGTTTTTAAGTAGGGTTTCATTGTTTCCTGAAGTTCATAAAACCAATAGATAGCATGGCAGCAGGGTGCTTCAAAGTCTTTCCTTGCTGCAGACACTATGTCTGACAGTACACAAAAGGAAGGGGCACTTTGTGACATTTCTAAGGCAATGATTTCAAACTGCCAAACACAAATTAGTGGGTAAAAATCCTGTGTTTTACTTCCTTGATTGGAATTCATAGTCAGGGAAATGTAGACACTGACTAATTAAAAAACATCACTGCAACTTGTTCATCACATTCAGAGACTACATAGCACTTTATGGGTGGGGTTGAGATTTAGCCTTAGGTTACCCTACACCAAATTCACATTTTTTTCTGCACTATTGTATGATATTAATTCCTTTCTGATTTACAAAACTGTTAAAAAATTAGGTCAGTATGTCATAAGAGAATGTAAGTTTATTCTGAAATATAAAATTATGACTTTTGGTGTGTATATCTATAACCTTGATACATTTAAAAACATATGGACATAAAGAAGTAATTTAACTCTGCAGTGAGAGGTAATTTATTTTTGTGAGGAATATGTCTCTTCTATCTAGGCAGAATTTCAATTGCAAATAAAGAAGTGTGAACCAAACATCCTAATACACTAATTGAGTGACAGGCAGCATACTATATATTTCTTTTTATATTTGAATGGTACAATGATTATAAAAATGCTTCAGTACCTATTGTACTCACATAATCAACTCTTGAATACTATTTTTGTTATCATTTCAGTATTTTTTGCAGTAGAACTTTTATGAGAAGAGACATTGTTTTGAATTATGTAAATTTCCTGTGTATTGAATGGGGTAAAGAGCTATCATAGAAAATTAGATCTGATTCAGTTCATCATTTTGCATGCAGTAGAAGAGAGGTGGATAGGATTGGGTTATTACTTTCCCATGCTTACACTCTTGGGAGTGATATTACATTTGCTGTATTCTGAAGTCTAGAAGCAAGTGTCAGGTTTCACCCCCACTAAGGGGAGGAGATTCTATAACGGTGTGGTTCATTAGGGGTCATCTGAGAATCCTGTCCATCAAAAGGGGATTAAGCTGGTGGAGGAGAAAGTGTGGATGAAAGAAACCACAGAGTGAGTTCAGGGGACTTTGAACAGAGGGTAAGAAGAGGTAGGTCTTCAAGTATAAAATGATGAATTCATTTTATATTAATTTAGTTTCAGGAGCTTGTAGGGCATTCTGATGAAGCTATGCCCTGGAACTTTGGATCTGCACATTTGAAACTTGATGGAGGAAGTTAGAGATCCACTGGTTGTCATGTTTGTGAAATTAACAGTGGACTGGATGGTGTAGAAGGGGTGATGACACAGACAGTGGGTGAATTGGAATCTCAGAAGAGCCACAGTGATGGTTGTACCTGAGAGAGGCACTGAGGTGGGAAGGCAGTGCAGGGAGAACAAGAAGTGCAGTGTTATCACAGGCAGGGATGTTAATGTGATAAGGAGCAGGAAATAGCAGAGTAAACCCAGTCTTTCTTTTGTCTTTAATCACCCATTCAGAAGATGGTAAATTCTATCAAATGATAGCTAGTCAATGCACAAACATTGGAAATGGTGTTTGGTGTTTACTCTGAAAACAGTGCAATTCTTGGCCTATAAATATATTTAATTTTTTTTTAATAGGTAATTATGGCACAATGGGTAAGGCACTGGCCTGGGAACCCAAAGGTTGCTGGTTCAATTCCCCAGCCAGGGTACATAACAAGGTTGCAAACCAGGTCTCCAGCCAGATCAGTAGCTGGAGGCAGGTGAAAGGCAACTATACATTCATGTCTCTCTCCCTCTCTGTCTCTCTCCCTTGCCCCCTCTCTAAAAATAATTAAAAAATTTAAAAATAAAATAAGTAATTCAGTTTGAGTTTTTAAACATTGACTTTTTCTCAGAATTATTTTTTATTAGAGATTTTGTTTATTTAAGATATGTTTCTTCAGGTGGTAAACACAAATAGGCAGGCTAACTTAATATTTAAAGCAGGATACATTCTCAACAATTTGGAATCTGGAAAAATAACTGTAATAGATACCATTGAGAGTTTACCATGTGCCATGTGCCAAGGCTTTTCCTACAGATCTCTAATTCTTAAAATGATTCAGTAAAGAAGTTATGATTGTCTCCAAGATACAAATTAGGAAATTAAGGCTCTCAGAAGTATAAGCGCTGGAATAGATGAACTAAATGGGTGAAGAGACAAGGCAGAAGTGGGAGGAAATGCTTATGGAGTTTAATATACACATATCCTTGGCTGATGGGAAGGAGAAGGACTGTTCAATAAGTGCTCTTGGGACAACTGAATGGTCACCTGGGGAAAAATATTGTAACTTTACCTCACACCATGTCCTAGTACAAATACATATTTATCAATTACTTAAATGTAAGAAATAAGTTACAAGTATACTAGATGTAAACAAAGGAGGTTTATAAGCTGGGAATTAAGAATGGTTTTCTATTACTTAAATCTAGAAGCCATAAAGGAAAAGTGTTATAGTTTCATTTCTTAAAAGAAGAAAACAACAACAAAAATTTCTGTATATTAAAACATATAAGAAAAGTGAAAAAGAGAAATGATAGGCTTCTGGTCAAGATGGAGGCATAGGTGGACATGCTTTGCCTCCTTGCACAACCGTAATGCTTACAAGTATTTCAGAACAAAGAAAACAACCAGAACTGCCAGAAAATCGAAGTGTATGGATGTCTGCTGACAACCAAAGATTTAAAGGGGACATGTTCATACAGATGTGTAGCAGGGGTGGAGATGGGGAGCCATCATAGAAAGGATGTGGTGTGGTGGTAATGGTGGCAAGGCAGTGGCAATAGCTGGCTGGTAGGATAAATGTTTCCACATTATAAAAACCAAGAGGGACACCTGGGGAATGATTCCAGCTCCAGCATAGACCTTGTGGCTCATGACTCCAGTGCTGGGAAAGTGAAGCCTTATAGCTTCTGGCTGTAAAAACAGTGGGGTTTGGGGCTGTAAAACTGGCTGACTTTCACAAGAGTTCATTTAGAGGGTCCCCATAGTCCTAGAATGTATGCAAACCCCACCTCCCCACTGGGAACCATCACTAGGGCAACAGCTATAAGGATACCAGTTGTATCACATATGGGAAGCAGTTGAAATGACTAGAAGTGGGGAAAGTGCCAAATAAGTGGCATTGTTCCCTCTCTGATCCTTTCCTGACATACAGCACCACAAAACTGAAATGGGTTGCCCTGCACAGATGAATACTTAAGGCTCCACCCTTTACAATGTAATAGATGCGGTGGCTATACCTAACACAGAGAAACAAATATAGGGAGGCTGTCAAGTTGAGGAGACAGGGAGGTATGGCACAAATGAAACAGCAGATCAAAACTTCAGAAAAAGAGTTAAGCATAAAGGAGATAGCCAATGTGTCAGATGCAGGGTTCAGAACACTGGTGATAAGGGTGCTCAGAGAAATGATTGAGTATGGACACAAAATAAAGGAAGAAGTGATGGTTATACAAAGTGAAGTAAAAAAAGTATATAGGTAACCAACAATGATGGGAAGGAAGCTGGGATTCAAAACAGGGATGTGGAGCATAAAGAAGAAATAAATATTCAACCAGAACAAAATGAAGAAACAAGAATTCAAAACAAAACAAAGAGAGTTTAAGAATACTCTGTGCCACCTCCAAAAGTACCAACATCCAAATCATAGGGGTGCCAGAAAGAGAAGAGGAAGAACAAGAAATCAAAAACTTACTTGAAAAAAACATGAAGGAAAACATCCCTAGCTTTATGAAGGAAATAGACGTCCAAGTCCAGAAAGCACAGAATTCCAAACAAGTTGGATCCAAAGAGGACCATTCCAAGATATGTCATAATTAAATGCCAAAGACTACAGAGAGAATCTTAAAAGTAGCAAGAGAAGAGAGTGACATACAAAGGCATTCCCATAAGATTATCAGCTGATTTCTGTGAAGAAACTTTGCAGGCAAGAAGGGACTGGCAAGAAATATTCAAAGTGATGAAGAGCAAAGACCTGCAATCAAGATTGCTCTATCCAGCAAACCTATCACATCGTTTAGAATGGAAGAGCAGATAAAGTGCTTCTCAGACAAGATAAAGCTAACAGAATTCACCAAACCCTGATTATATGAAATGTTAAAGGGACTTATTTAAGAAAAAGAAGTTCAAAACTATGAACAGTAAGATGACAACAAAGTCACAACTATCAACAACTAAATCTAACAAAAATGAACTAAGCAAAGGGCTAGAACAGGAGCAGAATCATAGATATGAAGGTCACATCAAAGGTTATCAGCTGGGAGGGGGAAAGAGGAGTTTTGGGGGAAATGTGCAGGGATCAAGAAGTATAAGTGGTAGGTACAAATAGACAGGGGGATGCTAAGAATAGTAAAGGAAATAGGGAAGCCAAAGAGTTTACATGCAGGCCCTATGGACATGAACTAAGGAGTGGGGGATTGTGGGAGGGAGTGGGGATACTTGAGCTGTGTGGACAAAGGGGGAAAATGGGGGAAATGGTAATAGTATAATCAATAAAACATACTTAAAAGTAAAAAGGGGAAATGATAAACAAAAAAATAATGCATCTCATATTGTATAGAAAGGAATAATCTTTATGATTTATTAAGAACAAAAGATAAATAATCTTTCCAACAGAAAAATGAGCCAAATATATAAAGAGCTATTTCATGGAAAAGGAAATTCAAAAAAAACTTTTAAATATGCAAAGAGATCTTCAACTTCCTCATACTGAAACAAGTACAATTTAAAACTATAGTGAGATCTCATTTTTCACTTGTTATCTTGGCAAAAATCTAAAAAATTGGTAACACACTCTTTTGACCAGGCAAAGGGAAAATAGGCCTTGATCTGAGGCTCAGGGAACTGTTCATTAGAGCAGCTTCTGGGGAACCCAAGTTGGTGGTACTTTTCAGCAGGGAAATGCAAGTCTATTCTGTGAAGTCATTTCATTGATACCCTTGCATGTATGCCCTGGAATATGTGCCAGTTTTTCACTGAAGCTTTATATGATTGGGAAAAAAAGATAGGAAACACCTAAGCATTCATAAATTTGGAGCCAGCTAAATAAATCCTGAAATACCCAGTCAGGGTTAATGCTGTGCAACTATGAAAAAAAGAACAAGAATGCTGTTTATAACACAATAATCTCCAAGATATTTTGTTAAGTGAAAAAATAAGTAGCAAACAGTACTGTATTATGATGTGATACTTTTTGTGCACAAAAGCAAGAAAATAAGGATGTATATTTATGTTTACTTGTATATTTATAAAGAAAATTTTACAAGAATGTTTTAGAATCTAATAACAGTGATTAGTTAGGGGGAGTTATTATGAGTTGGTCAGATGGGGGAGGACAGGTAGGAAAGTTTTCATTACATTATTTGTTTCTATATACAGCTGTACATTTTTACTTTGAACCATATGAACTCAAAAACTGAAATAAATTTTATGTATAGAAAGATCAGGCTAAGGCATCTTAAAGAATCTTTTGCACTTGGTTAGATGTGAGCCTGTGGGCCAATGACACCCTAATGTAGCCATTTTCAAACTTGTTGGTTTGCTTTACCCATCAATAAAGAAACTTTATTATCTTATCTTGATATATGTGGTTTATTTGTTTATTTCAAAATTATATGATTTACTTTGCACCTTAAAGCCATGGACTAAAAAGGAAACTAAGAAGTTACAGTTTTAAAATGAAATTAATAGTATTTAATAGTTAAAGATGTTTGCTCTTATCTATTTTGGTTTTCATGAATGTTGTAACTAGGATAACTGACCATCCTGGGTTTTCTAGAGTTGAGGGGTCCTCCAAGTGTGGGGCTTTAGTACTGTGACCAGGTTAGTGCTAAGCAAACTGGGATAGTCACTCACCCTAATCCTAGCTTTAAAAGACCTGTCTGAAATACACAGAGGAATAAGCTGAGGAGATGGTTGTTGGCCATAATTATTAAGTCCTGATACTTGTTTTTCAGTGTCATCCACAAATAACAGTATATTTCAGCTGCTGAATTTTCATCTTCTCTGATGACAGTTTTCCTGGGAATTAATCAAAAGTATTGCATATTTATATTTCCAACGTGAATTGGTAGCCCCTAAACCCTTCATCTGGAAAAATTTTAAATTGGGAAACTGTTCCCCAATTTTTAAGTGTACAATTATTTTGAGCTGTTTGTATGAGGCATACATTGTTTATGGCTACAATATTATGTAAATGAAATCTATTTGTATACATTAACAAATGCTCTTTGCTACTGTGAGTATCTTTGAGAATAGAAGTGATTTCCCTAGTCTTTGCTAAATGGTCAACTTCCCTTCAAGGTTGCAGTGGGAGTACGCCTGACATGTCACTTGCTCTGCAAAGAGAAAGCTGTGCTATCTTCTTGTTGATTACAAGTGTTGTCCTTCATGTTTGGTCTGTATAGTCTCTTCCCAGTCTTTGAATTCATTTGTCCATTTTGTGAAGTTCAGTTTGGATAAAATTAGTTATCTTAACTGAGTCTTATAAACTATTAGGTCCCAGTATTCTGAAAGCAAAGGTAGGAAGGAGGACTTGGCTCTGTTGTGGGCTTGCTTCCTTCGTTAGCCTGTCTCTAGGGTGATGGTCAGACCCAGGAATCCTGTTAGGAAAATTCTTTTGTCAATATTAACTGTCAGTGAACCTTACCTACTCTAGTATTTTAGCCAACAAAGAATTAAAACTAAGGCACTAACGGATGATGGGATTTTCTATCCTAAAACATAACTGGTTATTTTTGAAAAACAAAAGACTAAGAAAAAGCCTTTGACTTTCCCAGTAACTACCCCCAAAATTTAGATAAGAGCACCTGCTCTGGGAAGAGAACTATTAGAGATAACTATGATTTAATATGAACTGGTTTGATAGATGGGAGGAACCTAGCAAGGCCCCTTTGAACAAAGTCCTCTCTATATTGTTAGAGATGTTCCAGCAAAACACTTATTTACCAAACATTTACTGTTCTATCTCCATTTGAATTGCATTCCTGCCCTGTGAAGTTCCAAACCACAATCTCTCTATTGGTTTCTCCTCAGCCATAGATGACATATAAGCCTTAACTGCCCTCTGTCCTTGGGTCTCATATTTTATGGAATCCCTATCTGTACATACATAATAAATTTGGTCATTTTCTCCTCTTAATCTGTCTCATATCAATTTGACTATTAGTCTAACCAGAACAACTTAGAGAGGTAGGAGGAAAATTTCTTTTTCTCCCCACAACAGTAATAAAGGATTCCTCCCATATCAAATGGATTGTGTGTGTGCCTCTTGGGGTCTGTACATCCACCAGGAGGGCACTGGTTCCTAATATAATGTCCCCTTCATTACAGTGCTTTTCATGGCTTGGCTTTCTGAAAAGAGAGAAGTTAGTTTCTGGTGCTTCAAACAACTATCCAAAAATTTGGTCTAAACCACATTTTCTGTGTTCTAGGAGCAAGATGAAGAAGAAAAACCTAAGGATGATACAGTTCCTTTGAGTCATGGTAATTATCACCACACTTTATAGTTTCATTCACAAAGAACAACTTTTAAATGAAGCTTTTATTACATAGCTTTAGTTTTAGTTTTATGAATTTAAGTCAATAATAATAGTATTTATGAACAGTGTGCTACATACTCTTCTGTAGACTTTATTGTTTAAGATTTTCATATTTAGAGTGGGGCAAAAGTAGATTTACAGTTGTGAGCACACAAAACAGTATTCTTTATTATTACTTATTTTCCATTATGAACATCAAGAAAAAGTTTAAAGCTCACTTTTATTTGATTTATTTGTTTTCATAAAAACTTTTAGTAAAACAATTTTTGATTTGTAAACTTTTCCTGTGAACAAGAAAGTAAGAAATCCTGCTTAGTTTATTTATAATTCTTCAATTATAAATTGGTTTACTGTTCTAATGATAGCATTTGTACTCTTTTATTGAAGTCATGTTTTAGATGAGATTGTACATTTGCTCTAAGATGAATATCTCTTATTATGGTTATTAATATAGCTTTTTAATATTGAACTAATTCTCTGATGCTTTAAATTTAAATAAAAATGCAGATGTTCTTTCCCTGGAATATATTCCATATATTTTGTGATTATTACTATTCAAGCAGACAACTGTTATTAAACTTTCTGCAAAATGTTGCTGAATATCCAACACTTGTGCTGTTCTCCATGGGTAGAAGGCACATAAATTTGATAATTTTTCTTTAATGATCTTTAAAGTATTTAAAGTATTTGTTAAGTAAGGTTTTCCTTTTTAATAATAGGCAAAACTAAAAACACCTTGAATAAAATGAGAAAAAAATAATTTAAGCTTTTAAAAATCATTTAATATTGCTTAGTCTTGGCACACAATATTGAAAATTTGTGGCCTCCTACCTAAGTGACTTTTAAAACAAAAGTCTACTATAAGAAAAATATGTTGCTTTAAATCTTTTTATTCTTTTGCTGTCACCCCAATAAGATCATGTTCTTTGCTAAAAAAGCAAAATAGAATATGGTAATTTGATAATTATGTAACTTGACATTCAGCTTCATTGAAATATACTTAAGCTATACAACTCTGGAATTTCAGAAATAAATTTGGACTGTACCTGGACCTAATAGCAGGTGTTTTTAAAACATTTATTTTCTTCTCAGAGAGAGGTTGTGATTTATTACATTGTTTCTTCCCTGCAGCTGTCTATTCACAGTAATGTAGATTGTTTGAGATTCTCTTATTCCATAGTTGAAGCACTGATTCTACAAAAGTAAAAGCAGAGTTAGTCCAACCATTTAAAAATGTTTAGCCTTGTCTGGGTGGCTTAGTTTGTTGAATCATTGCTCTATACACTGGAAGGTGTAAGTCTGATTCCTGGTTGGGGCGAATACAGGAGGCAACTGATCAATGTTTTTTTTCTCACTTTGATGTTTCTCTTTCTCTCCCTTCCTTCATCACTAAAATCAATAAGCATATCCTTGGGCAAGGGTTAAAAAAATGTTCAGCCTCCAAAATTCAGATGTTTTTTAGTAATTTAGTTTTTATAGTTCCATTATAGCCAACTGCATGTTTATCTTAAATTGTTTTAATAAAAAGTAACTTTTTGCTATTGTTCTTCCATTGTCACACTTGTTTTATAGTTAGTGGTTCATTCTCAAAGGTTTCACCCTGTGGTTTATTCTTCTCCAAATCTGTTGATTATTGTTGTTGCTGTTTTCCCAGCTGTAGAACATAGGGAAGGATAAGATTTGGTTTGTGTATACAGATGTTACAAATTGTTAGTTGAAATGCAAAATGAATTATTGAAGCGTCTATTGAGGTAATTTGTATTTTTACCACTTTTACTGGGATAAGGGAAACAATTTTCTAAATTGTCTGTTGTTTTAGTATTAAAATGGATATTTTCTTCCTATAGTTCCTGGAAATAGTTTAATCTTTTCTATAGGCTACTTGCAAAACAACAGAGATTAAGTCTTCAAAATAATAACAAGAAAAATAAAAACTATACATACATATGTATATGTGAACAGAAAATTATGCTGAAAAACACTCAATTCTTGGTTCTGATTTTATAAGATATTTCTTTGGAAATCATTATAAAATAATTTATTGAATGATCAAACTGTATCACTAATATTGACCCCTGTCTTAAGAGATCATTTGATTTATTTAGGGTAAAGATTATTAGTGATGGATCCAGGATTTGAACCCCATTTAGCAAGTTCTAGAGCCTATGCACTTTCCTTTTTCTTGTAGACTTTCTACTTTAACATTCTCCCTTCTTTGTAGCTATTAAGACAAAAGTAGAAAAAACTGGAGTCTTGCTTACAGGTGGTATGGGGAAAGTAACTACTAATAATTAAAATATTAGTGATATCTAAAAAAGCCTGTTTCTTTGGGGCTTGCCTGAACTAGATTTTTCCTAATATAGTCATGCTCTGAGATAAATTCTTTTTATTTTTTTGAGGGAAACTATCTGAGCTAACCTGGTAATTAAAAATAATTAATAACTGTCATAGATACCCCCAAGAGAACCTTGTCTCATATGTATTATTTATTAATAATTATGCTTGTTTTAATTTGTAGAATTGGTATTGTATATTTGAAGCCTCCAAAATAAAAACTAATTCCTTTGATTGAGCAAGTGATCTGGCTTTTCTCCTAACTTTTAAGTATTTTTTTGCCCTAATGCCAGTATTTGTTTGGTCGAGTGTTAGGAGAGTAAGGGCTTTAAAGCATAAAAACAGTAGAAGAAATTATAAAGGAAAACGTGGTATATATACATCCAAATTGGACTCGGTACAACAAAGAACATTATAATAAACACAATTAAAATGGAAATAGTAAATAAATTTGCCACAATTACAACTGACAGAAGGTCCATAATATATAAAGGAATAAGAAAAAATAATCACAGCTTTTTGCCTTACTCATTTACTGATGGGCACTTAGGCTGTTTCCAGCACTTGGCTGTTTTACATAGCTCTGCTATGAACATAAGGGTATACAAGTTCTTTTGAATTGGTGTTTCAAGATTCTTGGGGATAGCCCCAGCAATGGAATCACTGGGTCAAAAGTCAATTCCATTTTTAGTTTTTTGAGGAAATTCCATACTGTTTTCCACAGTGGCTGTAGGAGTCTGCATTCCCCCTAGCAGTGCATTAGGGTTTCCTTTTCTCCATATCCTCCCCAACACTTGTTTGTTGATTTGCTAATGATGGCTATTCTGACAAGTGTGAGGTGGAATTTCACTGTGGTTTTAATTTGCATCTCTCTGATGGCTAGTGATGTTGAGTATCCTTTCATATGCCTATGGTCACCTTGTATGTCCTGTGGTACACTTACGCATGGAATATTATACAGAAGAAAGAAGGAACTCCTACCCTTCACAACAGCAGGGATGAAACTGGAGAGTATTATGCTAAGTGAAATAAGCCAGGCAGCAAAAGACAAATACCATATTACCTCACCTATCAGAACCTAATGAATAAACAAATGAGCAAAATAGTACCAGAGGCATGGAAACAAGTGACCAGAGGGCAGGGGGCATGGAAAAAGGGGCTATAGAAGGGGAAGAGTCTAGTCAAGGAACACATGTAAGGACTCATGGACATGGACAACAGTGCGGGGATTGACTGTGGGAGTGGGGGTTGGGCAGGGCAGTGGAGAGTAAAGGGTAAAGACTTGGGACATCTGTAAAAGAGTAACAATAATATTAAAAATAAAAAGACAGACCTGAGGCCTGAAATTTTATAAACTGCGCTAAAACTCAATTTGTCACTGTTGGCTGCTATATTTTAACATATATTTTATAAGCTTTCATCATGACCTAACAATGCCCTAAGATTGTATTTGCTGGGAAAGTCTAGCTCAATACAGGTTGTCCTATTTACTAGGAAAAAAAGAAAAAATAATCAGATGCCCTATGATCTCAGTGCAAGAACAGAAAAAGGGCCTGAGCAGGTAATTCATGAAAGAGGAAATAAAAGTGACTAAAAATAAATATATTAACTATAGTTTTACTAGAAACAAAGATATACAAATTTAAAAGTAATGATGAATATTTTAACCTACCAAATAACAACAATTATAAAAAGGCTAATATTCCTTGCTGTTGAGATGGGGAAGATTGGCTCTCAGTACATTGATCTGGAGTACAGGTTAGCATTGATTTGGAGGACATATTGATAGTATTTATCAGAAGTGTTAAATTAACATTTACTCAACCCAAGAATTCCACTTTTTGGATTTTTCTTTTAATGAAGTAAGCATGCACATTCAGTTTATGCATATGACATTTATGGTACTATTTATACATAGAGAAAAATTGGAAGTAATCTAAATGTCCAACAAATTTGGAATAAGTAACACATTGTGGTAAAATTGTGTATAGACAACTGTGAAGTCCTTGAGTGCTTTTGAAGAACTTCTAAAATGGAAAACTTATGATCAAATATCAAGGGAAAAAGAGAACCCAGGGGGTTAGCTTCAGTGTTGGTTGAAAAAAATTTACATATCTGTTAATAGAAAAATGTTCATTGTTATCCCTAATTTGTGAGATAAGTTATGTATTTGTATTTTCTAAGTATTTTTTTGTAATTAGTATGCAATCATATTATAGTCAGACAAGTTTTTACAAATAAATTTAGAAAGTTCTGAACATTAAAATTTCAATTTGTGAAATGGAAAATAAATTATTGGAATATCTGTTCATAGTATTTTTGTAAGTAAGCTTTTATTTTGAAATAATTTTAGATTTAGAGAAAAGTTGCAAACATAGTACAGAGATAGTTCTATATATCTTTCACCCACTTTCTATTAATGTTAATATCTTTTATGATATTTGTCAGAGCTACGAAATTAACATTGGTACATCAGTATTCACTAAACTTCACTAGTTTAGACAACAGTGATTCAAATTTCACTAGTTTTTCTACTATCGCCTTTTTTCTGTACCAAGACTAAGCCCAGAATATTACTTTGCATTGTCATTGCATGTATTTGGTTTATCATAAAGTTTTATCTCCTGTTCTCTCCTGACCATAAGTCAATAGCTTCCGTGTTTCTTGAGAGCCACATTATTTCCTCACTTGCCATCTATTCATCCTGTCCTCACCAGCTGGCATCTACACTCAGCCATTCCTCTGAAACTATTACATAGCTCACCAGTGCTTCACTGATAGTTACTAACATTTTGTTGATTGAATGGAATAAGCAACCTCCTAAATAAATGGAAGCATTCACGATCTTATTTTTCTTTTTCTTACTCTTTAATTTCACTTAGTCGTTAAAGCCAAACTCTTCTTTGTTCCCTATTGTTCAATCCTTCACCCTGTAAGTCAGTCTGTCTAGAAACCTGGAGATATCCCTGATTTCTCTCTCATTGACCACTGAACTTATCCAAACAATTATCAACTGTCCATAATTGTCTTGATATCTCTCAAGTAATGTCTCCCCACTTAGAGCTGTTGCTGGTTCAGTCTTTTTATATTCACTCTTCCCCAGGTAAAATTTACCCGAAATTCTGTTAGTAGAGTGCCTCTTGTCTCTTCTCTAGGATATCATTAGAGGCCTTTAACCAGCTTGCACTTGTCTGTACCTTGCCACCTGCTTCCCGCTTTCCCTCATTTTGCTCTAGGCAAATAGAACAGGCTTGACCTTGTTTGAAGGATTGTTTTTCTGCCTGGAGACTTCTTCTGACCTTATCTAAATTGTTGGCTTCTACAGAACCTCATTATCTTCTGTACTTTTCCTTATTTTATAGTATTTTTCTCCCTGTTCCATTTTGTTCACATCATATTATTGGACATTTGGCATTTAAAAATTCAGTTATATAATATCTATATCTCTCACTTGAGGAATCTTTTAGACAGTCATATAATCAGGTCCAATTCATCCAACAGGATATATTGTTTAGTATAATGGAGTAATAATTTACTAAACCTCTGAAGCATTAATTAGCTAAATGGTTAATTCTTTAGAATTAACACAGCTTTCAAAAGTACTTAACTTACTTTCAGGGAGTAGTTTCTGTGCTGGGGAATATGACTTACTAAGTGATTCTAAAAGACTCAAAGATTGCCTCCTGAGGATTACCCCTGTAGTCTTTTGTTAGAGTACATATCTTACTTTCTGAGTGTAATGACAGAAGTACTTTCTTGCACAACAGTTATATGTCAGCAGAACTAATGTCTGCATTTTGTAAACTTTGTGAGAGATCTGTTCATTCCCACCAGGGTAACTCGTTACCTAAGAATGGACATCAAATCAGAAAAAGGAGAACCAAATCAATTTACTTTAGTCAGTTCTTATTATTATAGATGGGATTTACTATCATTAAATCACAGTTAAATATTTAGGCATTTGGATACTTTAAACCTAAAGAATTACATTTTCATTGAGCCATTAAACTGTCACTGAGAATAAATAAGGGCCTTCTTTCTAAAAAATGGACATTTTGTGGGGGAGTTTCAATAATTGAAGCATCCACTTGCACATTAATAAATACACCATTCTGTAACAAATAATTTACAGTATATGCTTTCAAATAATTTCTTTGCTCTTGATACTGATTTATAAAGCTAGTCTTTGAATTTAATCAATTTAGTTGCCAAACCTAGCCTATGATATTCTATCACTGAAGGCTGAATTTGTGCTGGTGTGAATATATACTCTCACAAAGGAGGGAGCACACTTGTTTTCTTTCTGGAGTCAGTCAGATGATTATCAGTGAATAAAAAGCACAAAGATCTGGTCATGTTAAGGCAAAGCTCAGAAAATCTAAATTTAGGATCAATTCTGAACAACTGACATGTATGTAGCCTTATTCAAATGCTAAAGAGCTTTAATAGGAGAAATTTACATACATGGGTAAGACAGCTACTCCCTGTGGTGTCCAGCTGGAAATAAATTCACATCCCTCCAAGGACAGGGTCTCTCTCTCTCTCTCTCTCTCTCTCTCTCTCTCTCTCTCTCTCTCTCTCTCTCTTTTTTTTTTTATAGGGGGTTAATAGTAAAATCATACAGTATATTGCAGTCAAGTCTGAGGTTACAGAGTTGAGTCCAGTATTTCCCAGAAGGCTTTGCTGCTGGAGCTGTGTTGCATCTCAGTGAGTTCCCCTATAGGCAAGAACCTGTATTCATATTTCCTGTTTTATAAATACCACCTTTATGGCCATATTGAGTTCTTTATTATGAAAGCAGTGAAGCTCATCTAAAGGCAGCAGTAAATCCTACTACATCTGTCCTTAGAGATCCTTGGTAGATAATAAGAGTATTGAACTCTGAAAAGGGAACTGAGTACCCTGATTTTTAGATTGATTTAGCAAAAGAAACTGTCTCTGAATAGCCCTTAATTCCAGTGAAGACTTCTGTGAAGACTTCACATTGTAAGCACCGCCAGAGTTCCAAGGAAGGACTTCCAGTACCCATCTCCTGCCCTGTGAAACATACCCATCCTCCACTCCTGCAAGTGTTCCTCATTTTGTTCCTAAAACCAGACTTGTTGCATTTTGAGTCTGAACCAAAGAATTTTTTCCATAAACATTCTTTGCTCCTTTAAAGCATATTTGATCTTTGTTCCTCATTATTACCTTTTGCTATTCTGAAGTTAAAGCTGTTACTTAGGGAGCATTTCAGTATTTGTTTGAATTCAAAATGTTTTATGTGAAATGTTTTATTTCGACTATGGGCTTATTTGCTGACATAACTATCTTTAATGGCTACTTCATTTCTCTGTGCTCTCCTATCACTGTAGATTGAAAACATTCTAATTTTTAAAAATATATTTTAAAAATTGAACCTATATTAAGCTTATGGAAAAGTTTAAATACAGTACTAAGAAATTTATTTTCCTGAATTAGAGGGTAAGTTTCCAACCTGATACCTTATCACACCCAAATTCTTTCGAATGTATTTTCCACAGAAAATAACATGTACTTTACAACTTATGGTACAACCATTCAAAGAAGGAAAATTAACATTCACAGATAATGCCATTTAAGCTTTGGATCTCATTCAGGTTTCCAGTTATTCCAATGATGACCTTTATAGAGTAAGGACAGTTGTGAACAAGTGTGTGTTGCATTTAGTTGTCCTGTCTCTCCAGTTTACTCAGTCTGGACCAGTTTCTCAGCCTTACCAAGACTTGCACAAGTTTGATACTTTGGATATTATAGGCCAGTTGTTTTGTAAATGTCCCTCATTTTCAGTTTGGTGGTATTTCATCATGATTAAATTTTGTTAATATATCTTTAGGGAAATAGTACAAAAGTGATTTTTTTTCTTCTTGTGGGTGTCCTACCAGATACACATGATTTTAATTCCTTCTATTTATTTATTTTTAATGATTTTTAAAAAAGATTTTATTTATTATTCCCAGAAAGAGAAAGGGAGAGAGGCAGAGAGGGAGAGAAACATCACTGTATGGTTGCCTTTCACCTGCCTCCAGCCACGGACCTGGCTGGAGACCTGGCTTGAAACCTGATTAAGTGCCTCTGGCTGGGAATAGAACCAGTGACCTTTGGGTTTGCAGGCTGGCACCTATCCACTGAACCATCAGCCAGGACTTATTTCTTGATTAAAGTGGTTTCTGCCAGATTTTTCCACTGTAAAGTTACAAATTTTTGAAATTAATAAGTGTTTTACAGAGGTAATTATAAGCTGTGAGTATATTGTTTTTCACCACACTTTGCCATCTCTCTCTCTGTCACTATGGAATTATTACCCCTTATTTTATTCATTGGACTTAATCCATTTCTGTCATTATTTTGGTGCTTAAATTGGCTTAGTTTGGTCGGTAGGAGCTCACCATCAAGTTGGTTTTAGTGTCTTTTTGACATTTCTCTCTTATTCTTTGAGCACTAACATATTTTCTGGCATATGTTAGGCCCAGTTTGTACTCTCCCTGACCGAGACCTTGAATCAGTAATTTCTCCAAAGAGCCTGGTTCTTTTTCATTTTGGGATGGGGGGAATGGATGTTCATTGCTATTAGGTTGTCATTACTTCTAGTCCTTGTCAGTGAATAGAGCTAAGGAATAACTGTACATTCATATACAGGTATATATAAACATACAAATTTATGTAGCATGTTTTTATATACACATATGCTTTATATCACTCTGTACAAAAAATACATACACAAGATGGGGCAAAAGTAGGTTAACAGTTGTTCTTATGGAAAATAATATAATAATTAATAGTAATACAAGAATGAATTGTGTTTCACATACTCACACCTATAAACCTACTTTTGCCCTTCACTATACATATACTACATGAGATCTGTCTGGGAAATGTTCAGCCATTGTTAATATAATAGGAATGGTTTGCATGACATGGATGTAACCTGGCAGCCAAGGAGAGTGGACTGGAATTTGCATGTGTGAACAATGACAACTTCATGTATATAGTCAGTGGGTGCAGTAGATGCCACTGAGGGATCATGAGTACTTTGTGGCTGTTTCACTCAAAATGAGTAAATGGAGCAACAAATCTGCATCAAATTTTGTGTTAAGCTTGAATATTCCTCCACAGAACTTATTCAGATGATTCAAAAGGCCACAGCTATGGGCACATGGAGATTGGCAGCTTCATCTTGACAATGAATTTATGTATCACGTCTTGTGCAGAGTTTTCTTATGAAACATCAATTCATCAGGTGACTCAGCCCCCTACAGCCAAGATTTGGTGCTCTGTGACTTCTGGCTTTTACCAAAACTAAAATCACCTTTGAAAAGGAAGGATTTCAGACCATTGATGAGTTTTAGGAAAATTTGATGGGGCAGCTAATAGCAATTAGGAGAACTATGTGAGGTCCCAAGGTGCCTACTTTGAAGGGGAGTGAGGTGTCATTGTCCTATATACAATTGGTAGGATGATACGGGCTTGATGGAAAGTTACTGAGTACAGCAACATTGCAGAATGTTCAGTTCTGCAGTTTTGACAATGGACCCCCACATAGGACAAGCTACAGAGATAGCTAACTGTGGTTTTGACAAATGCCCCAAAATGCACTAGCTGGAGGGCATTTCCCCTAATCTGCGACAGGCCAGAACCCCTGCAAACTTCCAAACTTGCCTGTAACTGGGGTAAAACCCCAACAGGTTACAGCCTCTGGTGCAGGCTCCGGCAGTTCCTACTTGGAGTCCGTACTGCCATTCTTTTCTCCTTCTTCTCCCCTCCCTTCCATTCCCTTGCCCCTCTCCTCTAACCACCAATAAACCCACTATACACCTGCCTCTCGGTCTCTGGGTCTTTTCTTTTGACAAGGTGTGAACATGACAACTATCTCTCTTATATTTTGTATCTTCTTCAGTAAATGTCTCGTTTTTTTCATATTACATGGCTGGATACCTTCTGGACAGACCTCATATATCAATCTCTATATCTTTAAATCTCTGAATTCAGGCTCTGGCTGATGGCACGGTGGATAAGGCACCAGTCTGCAAACCCAAAGGTTGCTGGTTCGATTCCCAAGCCAGGGCACATAACCAGGTTGCAAGCCAGGTCTCCAGCCAGGTCTGTAGCTGGAGGCAGGTGAAAGGCAACCATACACTGACATCTCTCTTTCTCTCTGCCTCTCTTCCTTCCCCTCTCTCTGGAAATAATAAATAAAATCTTTAAAAAAAAAAAAAGAAAGAAACTTTAACACAGCATCTACCTCAAAACAAGTACATCAAAGTGCAATATGTAAAAACTTTCCTAATGTTCAGGTCAGGTGCACATGGGCAGTCAGGGACAGATATCCTAGCCTGGGCCTTGGGGTATTAGGCCATAGTTTTATTTTGAGCCAGGGTAAAAGTTATATTTTAGAAGTCCAAACTTTTAGTTATTCTTCCTGAATAATAGCTTCTTCTAATATTTGAAAAGTGTGTTCTTAGAATCAAACAGACTGCGTTTGAACTTTGGTTTTGCTACTGTACTGGCTTTGTGACTTTAATAAGCCTCAATTTTCCTGCTTGTGAAGTAGTAGTAATAAATAATATCTTGCCCACTTTTAAAACAAAGGGTAAGTAGTTTAGCCTGAAATTTGAGTTTATTTGGCAATAATAGAAGAATTGCAATTTGGGACAAGCAAATTATGGTGAACCACAGGCAAACCTGGAGAACAGTGGGAAGAGCTGCTTTAATAGAGGAAGGAAGGATGATGTTAGGGGTGGTTTACTGGAGGAAAGTGAGAGTTTGATGTTGATGTGGCAGCTTCTCATTGGCTGAGTTGTAGGGCAAGGAAAAATCTTTCCTCTTCCTGTACAGGTATGTGAGGTAAGCTGCTTCCTGCTGAAACATGTACATTTTGATGGGTGTTGTGTGCACGAGACCCCTTTCTTAATGGCTCCTGAGCCTACTTTGAATGAAGTTTTCCTTTACTGATTTTTACAGTCTCTTCTGAAAATTGTCAGAATTAAACGAGAACATGTTTACGATATGTTTGGCTCTTGGTAAATACTCGACAAATGGTATTTTTCTTTAACAGTTTAAGCAGAAAATGTATATTAGCTTTTAATAATTTTTAGGGTCCTTTTGGTATGGGTTGTCATATTTTACTTAAGAGACTTCTAAAGGACTATTGTAAAGTTGTTCACTCTAAAGCATTAGTATTGGATGAAGCATTTTTTAAAAATATTTTTATCTTAAGGAATATCTTGTTTTATTTTAAGGAACAGACAGATACGAAGTTAAACTTTGGTAGGTCATTTGGTTGTTCTTTTGTACATAACTGGAAGTGGCACAATATGTTTTTGACAGCCTTTCCTGAAATGCCTCTTTGGGATATAGCTAACGATAGAAAATACTTTTTTTTGAAAAGCACTTTAAATGAAAATGGAGGATTATTGCCAATTATTTTGTGGCTGTTCTGATGAAAATGAAAAGCATGAGAAAATGACAGTGAGATTGGTTTGGCCTTTAGTAATTTGAGCAGATTTAAAAGGTATATAGATATATAAAAACACACAAATATTTGGAAGGCATGAAAAATGTATCAATCACTTGGGGATAAAAGGTTTCATGTTTCATTTAAAGTTATTTTCATTTTAGAAAAGCTCAGACTCAACAGTCCTTGAGATATGAAGACCTCCCACAAATCTGCTCCAGTTAATGTCCCTATTTTTCCTTTGCTTAAAACCTTTCAAATGCTTCCTATTACCTGTGGGACAGTATACGAGCAAATCCTTAGTCAGGCCTCTGACACCTGCAGAATCTGGCCCTCTCTTGTCTTCTCAGCCTCATCTCCTGCCACATGCTCATTTATCTCTGTGCTCTGACAGTGCTTTTTGGAGTGTTCCTCCTGTCCCATTATTTTTATTTTTAGAGAGAGGGGAAGGGAGAGATGGAAAGAGGGAGAGAGATATCAATGTATGGTTGCGTTTTTCATCTGCCAGCAGCTACGGACCTGGCTGGAGACCTGGTTTGCAACTTGGTTATGTGTCCCGGCTGGGAATCAAACTAGCGACCTTTGGGTTCGCAAGCCAGCACCTTATCCACTGTGATACCAGCCAGGGCTTAAATAAAATCTTTAAAAAAATAAATAAAGCTTTGGGCAGGAAAGTTACAGCCTCTCTTGAGAGAAAATGCCAGGGATATCTCTTGAGTAGGATGGGAGAGAGAGGTGTAGGCAGAAGAGAAACTGAGAGATCAGTGTACTACCGAGAACTGATAAGATGGGCCTGTTCATCTACTATAGAGCCAGGAGTGGCTGAAAGCAGGGGGCAGGTTCCAAAGATATAGGAGTTAGGAGCCACAGCATCTAATAAATGGCTCACTACAGGGGCTGGAGGAGGAATCATCAGATCTGAGACAGATACCATTCACTGACTTCAGAAAAAAATGGACCACATCTGAGAGACAGTGCTAGGTTTTCATGTGGAGATTGAGGGCCTGTGGAACTTTTAAAGGGTCTGGTTCGGAAACTGATGAGAGGAGTCTGAGGAGCAGGTTTGAATTTGGCAGTTATCAAGTGTGTGGGTCATAGATGAACCTGTAAGTATAAGCAGACCACTCTAGGGGAGCAGTTATCAGAAGCTGAGGATAACCTCTCAGGTGGGGAGAGGAAGAGAAGCCAGCACAGAACTGAGATGGAGTTCTCACAACCTTAGAAGGAGCACTGGGTGAGCAGCAGGTACCTGGTGAGTCGGGGGAGGGGGCATGGTGCGCTATTTTTTATGTGCCCCAGGACCTGTTATAGCACTGTGAGAAGCTGGTGCCTAGAATTAACCTATTTATGCAACAAATTTTGAAGTAGAAATATTTTTCCCCAAATAAGCATGAAAATACAGAAGGCCAAGTTTTAGAAGTTCATGACTTATAAAAAATTTGCTATATGTTGAAAAGTATTCTACCAAATATAAGCCAGGGTTTGCCTTTTTTTTTTGTTTTTGTTTTTGTTTTTGTTTTTGGTACTTTTAGTTATCTTTATAACACTTAAGATCCTAGGAGAAATTATTTTTTCAGATGGTCATCATAATTTTTTATAATGGCAAATCTGAATTCAGCAATTCAGGATTTAATTTGACAAGGAAGCTGTACTTTAATGATGATTTAAAAAATATTTTATTTGTTATTTTCAGAGAGAAGGGCAGGGAGGAGGAATAAAGGGAGAGAAGCATCAGTGTACGGTTGTCTTTCACCTACCTCCAGCTATGAACCTGGCTGGAGATCTGGCTTGCAACCTGGTTATGTCCCCTGGCTGGGGAATTGAACCAGCAACCTTTGGGTTGCCAGGCAAGTGCCAATCCACTGAGCCACACCAGCCAGAGCTTATCGATGACTTTTTAAATTTTTTTTATTTTATTGTTGTTGTATTATATCCATCCCCTTTTTGCTCCCCTCTGTCCCCCTCCTCACCCACCCATTCCCAACAAAGTCAAACCCACCTATTGTCCATGTCCTTGGTTCCTTTATACTAGGTTCTTGTCTAAACTGTTCCCCTTCCTTGCCTCTTCTTCCCCCCTCCCCCCAACTCCTTTCCCCCTGAAAACTGAAGGCCGATTCACTGTATTCATATATTTGGTTCTGTTTTGCTTGTTGTTACTTTTGTTCATTATTATCCTGTAATGGGTGAGATCATATGGTATTTGTCATTCACTGACTGGCTTATTTCACTAAGCATAATACTCTCCAGTTCCATCCATGTTGTTGCAAAGGGTACAAGTTCCTTCTTTCTTTCTGCTATATAGAATTCCACTGTGTAAATGTACCAAAGTTTTTTGATCCAATCCTCCGTTGATGGGCACTTAGGCTGTTTCCAGCACTTGACTATTGTAAATATTGCTGCTATGAACATAGGTGTACATAGGTTCTTATGAATTGGTGTTTCAGGATTCTTTAGGTATAGTCCAAGTAGTGGAATTGATGGATCAAAAGGCAGTTCCATTTTTAGTTTTTTAAGGAAACCCCATACTGTTTTCCACAGTGGCTGCACCAGTCTGCATTCCACCAACAGTGCACAAGGGTTCCCTTTGCCCCACATCCTTGCCAACACTTGTTGTTTGTTGATTTGTTGATAATTGCCATTCTGACAGGTGTGAGGTGGTATCTTATTATGGTTTTAATTTGCATCGCTCTGATGACTAGTAATGTTGAGCATTCTTTCATATGCCTCTGGCTCCTTTGTATATCTTCCTCAGTGAGTTGTCTGTTCAGGTCCTTTGCCCATTTTTTAATTGGGCTGCCTGTCTCCCTGGTGTTGAGTCCCATTAGTTCTTTATATATTTTGGAGATCAAACCCTTGTCTGAGGTATCATTGGCAATTATGTTTTCCCATACAGTTGGTTCCCTTTGAATTTTGCTGATATTTTCTTTAGCTGAACAGAAACTTTTCAATTTGATATAGTCCCATTTGTTGATTTGTTCTTTTATTTCCTTTGCCCTTGGTGAAGTATCAGTAAACTTATTTTTGTGTAGGATATCCAAAAGTTTACTGCCTATAATTTTCTCCAGGACCTTTATGGTGGCACTGTTTATGTTTAGCTCCTTTATCCATCTTGAGTTTATTCTGGTGTATGGTATAAGTTGGTGGTCTAGTTTTATCTTGTTGCATGTTGCTGTCCAGTTCTCCCAACACCATTTGTTGAAGAGACTGTTTTTACTCCATTTGATGTTCCCTCCCCTTTTGTCAAATATGAGTTGACCATAGAGTCCTGGGTTAATTTCTGGGCTCTCTATTCTGTTCCATTGATCTACTTGTCTATTCTTATGCCAGTACAGATAGTTTTGATGACAGTAGTCTTGTAGTATTGTTTGAAGTCTGGTATTGTGATTCCTCCTACCTTTCTCTTTTTTCTCAAGATTGCTGTGGCTATTTGTGGGCATTTTTGGCTCCATATAAATTTTTGAAGTATTTTTTTCTATTTCTGTGAAGTCTGTCATTGGTATTTTAATTGGGATTGCATTGAATATGTAGATTGCTTTGGGTAGTATGGACATTTTAATGATGTTAATTCTTCCCATCCATAAGCATGGTATATGCTTCCATTCATTCGTATCTTCCTTGATTTCTTTTTTCATTGTTCTGTAGTTTTCTGAGTAGAGATGTTTTACCTCCTTAGTTAAGTTGATTCCTAGGTACTTTATTTTTCTTGTTGCTATGCTAAATGGGATTTGTTTTTTCACTTCTATTTCTGTTGTTTCATTATTGGTATACAAAAATGCTTTTGATTTCTGGATATTGACTTTATACCCAGATATTTTGCTAAATTTGCTAATTAGGTTGAGTAAGTTTTTGGTGGAGCCCATCGGGTTTTGTATGTACACTATCATATCATCTGCAAATAATGACAGTTTGACTTCCTCCTTTCCAATTTGGATACCTTTGATTCCTTTTTCTTCTCTGATGCCTATAGCTAGAACTTCCAAGACAAAGTAGAATAGAGGTGGAGAAAGTAGACAGCCTTGTCTTGTTCCTGATCTTAGGGGGAAAGCTTTCAGTTTTTGCCCATTGAGTATAATGTTGGCTTCAGGTTTCTCATAGATGGTCTTTATGATGTTGAGGTATGCTCCCTCTATTCCCATTTTGCTGAGGGTGTTTATCATAAAAGGTTGCTGTACTTTATCAAATGCTTTTCAGCATCTATTGATATGATCATATGGTTTTTATCTTTCAATTTGTTGATGTGGTGTATTACATTGATTGATTTATGAATGTTGTATCATCCTTGCATCCCTGGGATGAAACCCACTTGATCATGGTGTATGATCTTTGTAATATACTGCTGAATCCGATTGGCCAATATTTTGTTGAGAATTTTAGCATCTTATGTTCATCAGAGATATTGGCCTGTAGCTTTCTTTCTTAGTTGTGTCTTGCCCTGGTTTTTGGATTAGAATAGTATTAGCCTCATAGAAAGAGTTTGGGAGTCTTCCCTCTTCCTGTATTTTTTGGTATAGTTTGAGAAGGATAGGAGTTATTTCTCCTTTAAATGTTTGGTAAAATTCATTTGTGTATCCATCCAGTCCAGGGCTTTTGTGCTTTGAGAGATTTTGGATTACTTCTTCAATTTCACTAGTTGTTATTGGCCTATTGAGGCCTTCTGCTTCTTCTGGGTTCAGTTTTGGTAGATTATACATTTCCAGAAATGTGTCCATTTCATCCAGGTTGTCATGTTTTTTGTCATATAGTTGTTTGTAGTAATTTCTTACAATCTTTTGTATTTCTGAGGTATCAGTTGTGATTTCTCCTCTGTCAGTTCTGATTCTATTTATTTGGGTCCTCTCTCTCTTTTTCTTGATGAGTCTGGATAAGGGCTTGTCAATTTTGTTTATTTTTTCAAAGAACCAGCTCCTGGTCCTGTCGATTCTTCAAACTGTAGTTTGAATCTCTGAGTTATTTAGTTCTGCTCTGATCTTGATGATTTCCTTCCTTCTACTTGCTCTGGGATTTGTTTGTTGTTGCTCCTCTAGTTCTGAAGCTTTGTGGTTAGGTTGTTTTCATAAACTTCTTGTGACCTTTTTTGGAAGGCCTGTATTGCTATAAATTTCCCTCTGAGCACTGCCTTTGCTGTATCCCATAGATTTTGGGCCGTTGTGTGTTCATTGTCATTTGTTTCCAGGATGTTTTTGATTTCATCTTTAATCTCATTGTTAACCCCTTCATTGCTTAAAAGAATGTTATTCAGTCTCCAGGAGTTAGAGAATTTTTGTTTTTGTGCCTTGAGATTGGTTTCTAGTTTCAAGCCATTGTGATCTGAGAAGATACTTTGTATGATTTCAATTTTCCTGTATTTGTGGAGGCTGGTCCGGTGACATACCATGTGGTCTATCTTAGAGAATGATCCACGTGCATTTGAAAAGAATGTATATTTTGCTTCTTTGGGGTAAAAGACTCTGTATACATTAGTTAGGTCCATTTCTTCTAGAGTGTTGTTCAATGCCACAACATCTGGGGATTTTTTGTTTGGAAGATCTGTCCATTGTTGATAGTGGGGTATTAAAATCCCCTGCTATTGGTGTGTTGCTGTCTATATCTTTCTTAAAGTCTTCCAAGATTTTCCTTATATATTTCGGAGCTCCTATGTTGAATATGTATGTGTTAACCAGAGTTATTTCTTCTTGATGGATTGTTCCCATCAAGATTGGTCATAATAGATTGGTCATTATGAAATGACCATCTTTGTCCCTTTTTATGGCCTTCGTTGTAAAATCTATTTTGTCTGAAATAAGTATTGCTACTCCAGCTTTTTTTGTGTGTGTCCATTTGCTTGATATATATTTTTCCATCCCTTCACTTTCAATCTGTGTCGATCTTTTGTTCTGAGGTGGGTCTCTTGAAGCTAGAATATATGTGGGTCATGTTTTCTTATCCATTTGGCTACCCTATGTCTTTTGATTGGTGCATTTAATCCATTTACATTTAAGGTTATTATTGATTGATACTTATTCATTGCCATTTTCTCCCTCTGTATCTGTATTCCTCTTTGGCTTTCTCTGTTTCTTCATTTTATTTATTTATTTATTTTTAAAGCAGACCCGTTAGCATTTCTTGCAATGCTGGTTTGATAGAAATGTATTCTTTTAGTCTTTTTTTGTCTGGGAAACTCCTTATTTCTCCTTCTATCTTGAATGAGACCCTTGTTGGTAGGTTATTCTTGATTGCAGGCCTTTTTTTACCGTTACTTGAAATACTTTTTGCCATTCCCTTCTGACTTGAATTGTTTCTGTTGAATAATCATTTGATAGCCTTACTGGAGCCCCTTTGTATGTTATTTGTCTTTTCTCTCTTGATGCTTTTAGGATTCTCTCTTTGTCTTTGAAATTTGCCATTTTAATAATAATGTACCTTTGTGTTGGTCTGTTTGGACTGATCTTCATTGGGACCCCCTGTGCTTCCTGAACTGGATTCATGTTTTTACTTACCACGTTAGGGAAATTTTCTGTCATTACTTTTTTGAACAGGTTTTCCATTCCTTGTTTCTCTCCTTCTTCTGGTATCCCTATGATATGGATGTTGTTACGTTTCATGTTGTCCTGCAGCTCTCTTAACCCCTCTTCAGTCTTGTTCAGCCTTTTTTTATTCTCTTGTACTGTCTTGGAGTATTTGTCTACATTATCCTCCAACTCACTGATCCGGTCCTCTGCTTCCTCTAGCCTACTGTTGATTCCTTCTACTGTATTCTTCAATTCAGAAATTGTATTCTTCATTTCCTCCTGGCACTTATTGATAGTTTCTATGTCCTTTTTGATGCTGTTGTAGCTCTCAGTAAGTTCCTGGTAACTTCCCTGGAGTTGTTTATAGTTTTCTTTGATGTGGCTGAGCTCATTGAGCATCTCTATCATCATTCTTTTGAATTCCTTATCTGATACTTCGTGTGCCTCTGTTTCTTTTGGTGGTCTTTCTGGAGATTCTTCCTTTATTTTTGGTGATGGACTGATTCTTTTTTTCCCCATTTTGGGTGTCTGTTGTTGCTTGCTTTTTTTGTTTGTTTGTTTTTTCCTTGGATTAATCTGCTTTGCTTCCTTGCCTTAGTTGAGCAACCTTTTGTGTTAGGAGATTTCTGGAGTTCAGTTTTGCAGTCTTGCAGATTTTCTCCACTTGTTGTTCTTGGTGTGGCCTTTATTTGGGCTGTCTGGTTGTATTCTGGATTGGTTGTGTATGTTGCTCCTTTCCTTCCAGTCAAGACACTCCTTCTATCCTTTCTCACATAAATGAGGAGAGGGGGAATCAGAAAGCCTCAAGTATGAGTGAACAGTGTAAGTCTATGTATATAGTTGCTGCAACTGCCTTCCTGTTCACCCTTAGTGGTCCCTGATTGGCCCAGGTGGAGCCAGGACCTGTGGTCTTTTAGCAGGAAAAAAAAAAAAAAAAAAAAAAGATAATAAGAAGAAAAGGTTTAGATTGCTGTTCACCCTTAATAATCCCTGATTGGTCCGGATGGAACCAGGACCTGAGGGTCCAGGTGGAGCCAGGACCTATGTGCTTATAGCAGAGAGAAAAAAAAAAATTTTTTTTAAATTAAAAAAAGAAAAAAAAAGGGAATGAAGAAAAAGAAAAAGGAAGAAAGAAAAGAATAAAGAAAGGGTTTAGGGGACTGGGAAGGGGAGGAATACTTAGATTGAGGACTGGGAATGCATTGTAGCCAGAGAGTGAGTAGACTTTAAATCAAGAGTAGGGGGAGGGTCTTGGGTATTTTGGTGGATTGAGATAGGGGGATTAAAAATATGTGAGAAGTAACTTACGAAAAGGGTATGTTGGGGATTAATAGTTCATGTAGCTCTTGGTGTAACTCAGGTGCCTGAGATTAGCAGCAATCCATTTCCTGAGTCTGCCTCTTTTTCTTGGTCAGGTCTCTGCAGTCTTATAGTCTAGCTGGCCTTGGGGTGGCAGGGCCAGTGATTGTCACAGTCAGGGCTAATTCTGAGTATCAGCCGCCAGGTAGGCTGGGCCTTCAGTAGCCTAGCTAGGTTTTAGGGCTGCTGGTATTCAGGGGCCCACAGGTTGTCTCCTCCCACTCCTGGTGGAGGTTCCTGCCTGTGATGGGCACCTGACACCCCTGCAGGACAACCTGCAACCTCGCTGGTTCCTGTGATGACTGGCCCTTCCCCCGCAGCTCCTGGAGGAGGCAGCCCCCGTCCGCCAACAGTGCCCGGGGTCTGCCAACACTGCCCAGCTCCCCTGAGTGAGGGCCAATCCTCCAAGCAGACCAGCTCTCTGAGGAGTCCTTTATGCCACCTCTGTGA
Source organism: Noctilio leporinus (assembly GCA_004026585.1). NCBI lineage: Eukaryota > Metazoa > Chordata > Mammalia > Chiroptera > Noctilionidae > Noctilio > Noctilio leporinus. The sequence goes on from PVIW01000951.1 coordinate 186,704, forward strand.
TGCACCCCTCCCAGTGCATCTGAGGTCTTTCCCCAGCAATGGGCGGGTCAGTTGCCCCAGCTACAAGTTCCCTGCTAGCAGTTTGGAGTTTCTGTGGGAGCCTGGGGGTCTGTGTGGGTGCGCAGGGCTGGGCCTCCTTCTTCGCAGAGACTTTAAGCCGCTGTTTTCCCGGTGGCCCAGCAGAACCATTTTTGTCCTTCTAGTCTCCCTGGCTGGTGCACTTCCCTGCTCCTCTGCTCCTGCTCTTCTCCTCTGCCTCTGGCACAGTGAGGAACTTCATCTCCCTGTTTCCAGAGAGAGTCTCTCACACAGTCCCTCCCCTGCAGGAGTTCAATTCCTCGTTCCCTCTGGCGTTTGCCCTTGATGCCCACACTTCACTGCTCAGATTTCTAGTCACCAGGGAGCCTGGGGCTGGCATCAGTTAAACACACCCCTCTGGGTAGAGCCACCACTGCCCAGAGCTGACCTTGGCCCACTGGCAGGCCTGGAACTGCTTCACCTGCTCTCCTGCAGGTCTCTGCTGCCTCTGGGCTGAGCTCCCTGGTGTCCCTTGGCCCACTGGCAGGCCTGGAACTGCTTCACCTGCTCTCCTGCAGGTCTCCGCTGCCTCTGGGCTGAGCTCCCTGGAGTCCAGACACTGACAGCTCCAACTCCTAGGGACCTGAAGATGTCTCATGCTCTCCATCCTATCCTCCAGCTGCTCTGGTGCTCGAGAACACCATTAGTACTGCTCTCTACTCTGTTGCCGTCTTTGATCCCCCTTATTGATGATTTTTAAAACATAGAAAGAATGCTTGGGAATTGAGACCAGTTATTTAAATTAATGTATGGCTTATCAGTGTAATTGGCCCATGAAATAAGAAGACATTTATGCCAAAACTAAACCTTGGGGAAATCTTTCTTTCATCTTAAACTGATTAGCTTACTTATCAGATGTCTTCCAGCCTGGAAGTGTTATGATTATATTTAAGGCTATTTTGGAACATTAACATCTTAAGCTTTCTGTATAAAAAATGTTAAGTTAGTGAAGGGTTTTTGGTGCTGTCTACATGTGCTATTAGAAATTAATGCCCTGAGAGCAATGGGGTAAAATTGGGACAACTATAATAGGACAACAATTAAAAAAAAGAAATAACAAAAAAAATTAATTCCTGGAACATCAGCTTAAAGACACAGGAAAACATTAGTTATGGATGCATTCTCTTGATTGTTTTTATAATTTCTGTATTTTTAAAAGATTATTATTTTTAGAGAGAGGGGAAGAGAGAGATGCAGAGAGTGAGAGAAGCATCAGTGTTTGGTTGCCTTTCACCTGCCTCCAGCTATGGACCTGGCTGGAGACTTGGCTTGCAACTTGGTTATGTGCCCTGGCTGGGGAATCGAACCAGCAACCTTTGGGTTTGCAGGCTGGTGCCATCAGCCAGGGCTGACTATAATTTCTGTATTATCTATAGTGAACCTCAGTTTAAATCAGAGAGAATACAGTACCTACTGTGTGTGTGGTAGCTATTGTCTTAAGCTAATTTATTATTTGTGTATCCCTTATTTCCCTAGCCAAATTAAATATGATTTTTTAGTTCATTTTCATAGTTATTGAGCATTTAGAAACTTTAAGATAGTAAATTGGAAGTTTATTAAATATCACTACTTACTATTTCTGACATAGTTCTGTGTTAGTTTCCTGTAGCCACAACTTTCCAACAGCAGAAATACGTTGTCTTACAGCTCTGTAGGTTTGAAGTCTGATGCAGGTTGCACACATGGGTATGGCTGCATTCTTCCTTGTGGCTCTAAAGGAAAGTCTGTTTCCTTGTCTTTTCTAGCTTCTAGGAGAAACTTTTACTCCTTAGCTCATGGCCCCTTCCTCTGTCTTCAAAGCTGGTAAGGGAGCATCTCTTTGACCCTTCTGTCAGAGACATACCTTCTTCTGATCATAGCTGGGAAAGCTTCTCTACTTTTAAGGACCCCTGTGATTACATTGGACCCTCTTGGATAATCCAAGATAACTTCCCCACCTCAAGGGCTTTAATATATCACATTTGCAAAATCTCTTTTGCCATGTGATGTGACATAATCATGGTCTGTAGGGATTATTATATCTAATTAGGATATCTTTGGTGGGAAGTTATTCTGTCTTGCAGAATCACTTTGGGCTTTCTTGCAGGAGATGGGGATTATTTTGTACCTGTTGCTAAGGGAATAATGCCATTATTGAGCTCTTTTTGCACATAGTTTAGGGTTTGATAGATCTACAGTTACTGCACTTGCTTGTTGCATATATACATATACATTTGAGTCAGGTCTCAGGTTCTCTCATTGTAAAGAGTTCTAAAGAGCTCTGTAAATGCTGGAGGGGAACTGTTGAAATCTTCACTGATAGCTTTGAATTCACTTTTCTAGGAATTTAATTTTATAAAGCTATTTTAGATGTTTTTATATTAAAACTTTCATTTGAATAGTTCATTTAGCTTTCAACTAACAAAACTACTCTTCAGTGCCCCAAATGGTCTGCTAGTGAACTGAAACTCAGTCTTCCTTGATGGATTTAAATTTACATTCACTGAAAATGCTTACTGTTTTGAGAGGTTAGAAAGTTATGAGGTTAAGATATGATTTTGGAAAGGAATTAATTTTAAAAACCTTTAGTGTCAAGAGAAAAAATCCTTGAATAATATTTCAACTACATCCATTAATTACAGCCTAGCATGAAATAGCTTGAATAGAGGGAAGTCTAAATACTGATAGAACCAATTAAATTAATGAAGGTAGCAATAACAACTGGAGCTATTATATTTAACAGATTTTATTATATGTCTTTAGGATACATAGATGAAAAAGGTCAAGGAAAATATATAGTTAATCACTTTCTGAAGAGGATATAGCAAACTTATGTAAACATATGTTAACTTGATGACTTATAGGGTGGTATTCATAGGAAATATTTTAATATCAACACGTAATTATGTGGCTCTTCTGTAAGGAATCTCAGTAATGAAAATTATTTTCATAGATCTGCCTGCCTCACATCAAGGGGGGAAGTCAGATAACATTGGGAAATCTGCACATAAATGTGATTGTTACTATAACCTTCACCATCACCTGAATATTTCAACATTCAGATGTATTTTTTTTAGATTTGTTAGTTCTTCACTCTCTTCTGGTGACAGAACTAGGCCCCCTCCTAAATCCCCATCTTCATTCAGGCTTGTTGTTAAAGTGACCTCATCATCTTATTGGCAATTTCATTGCTTCTTCTTTATTTTTTCTGCATTTGCCCATCTGAACTGATATCAATTGAGAGATAATGATTTTATACATAGAAACCACAGGAGAACAGAATTTTAAGCTATTAGAATTAATATAAGAATTTTAAGGTAGTTTGATACAGGATTGATGTAAAAAGTCAATAGCTTAGTTTTCTTTATGTCAGCCATTAGCACTTAGAAACTGAAAATGGAAAAATATTGCTCCCACAAAAGCAATAATACAGGGTGTGTGTGATAAATTGGCAATAACTTTGTATCTCATTTCATTTGCTTATTAATTTTGAAAAACTGTGTTTCTAAGGTTATGATTTAGCATCATTGTTTCAGATATAAAGTATTAAATTCTGAGAGCAACCATATGTCGAAGGAATACAATGTTAGAACAACCATAATTTCTAGACTGCGCATAGGACGAACTGCTAAGGAAATTGTGGACTTCAATAACATCCCTTTACATACAGTTTACAACATGCAGAAGGTATATGATGCTGATTCTGGTGTTGCCAAACCAACAAGGAAAACACATAAGGTATTCAAGGATCGCACAGTCCAAATATTGTACACAGAATCCAGGAGATCATCAGTGAAGAACCAGGATGTTTACTTTGACGTTTTGAGAGAACTAGTTGTACCATGGATGAAGCAAGTCACAAATTGACATCATTTTATCATCTAACAAGATGGTGCACCAGCATATAACACCAAAAAAAGTTCAAGAATGTCTCAGTGTCAATGTTCCTGAATTCTGATCAAAGTAAATCTGGCTGCCTAGTTAACCAGATGCAAATCCTTTAGACTATTATGTATGGACCATTTGTGAGAGAAGTTCATAAACAACCTTATTCCAATAAAGAGGCTGTTAAAGCTAAGACTGAAAACATTATGATGTCCATGGATAAAGAAAAGTGAATTAAAGCATGCTCAGATTCCGAAGTCAAAATGAGTCTATTATTGCAACAAATGGAGACTTTTTTGAACAAGTTATAAAATAATGACCATGTTTATTTATTTATTTATTTATAGGAATAGTTATTTTTTAAATATAACACTTTTTTAAAAAATTTTATTGTTGTATTACATCCATCCCCTTAAAATATAACACTTTTGTGCTATGTTATTTTACTAAAATTTTGCCAATTGATTTTGTGCACCCTGTATATAAAATATTTAGAACAAATTACATAAGAGAAGTGAAGGATGTCATATGAATGCAACTAGAAAATTTTATTATACTTATGAATATCTGAGAAATATCAAACACACCATAAAATGTTAATTTTCCTCAAGTTAGTATTTAATTCAATCCCCAAATAGAATCCCAACAGATTTTAAGTTAAAGACATTTTATACTGAAACCCTCAACTTCTGGTTGTATAGTAATAGCCCAAAAATCCATGCAACAATAAAAAAGCAGAAAGAGATGTGAAGATATATTATATAAGCAGGGTGCTAAATTCAAGTGGACAAAGCATGGATTGTTTAATAGATTATGCTTGCCAAACTGCCTATCTGTATCAAAAAAAAAAAATTGTAAATAGCTAAAAGACTTAAATGTTTAAAGTAAAAAGAAATTTACAAGAGTATTTTTAGGAGACTAAAGTAACTGTCTAGGTATGAGGAAATAGTCATGAGTAGAAACTGTGTTTTATAATAGAAATGATACACATATCAAAATAAGTTTATATTAAGTCTAAAGCTTTAGTTATTTCACTCTCCTTTTTGGAGGATGTTTACCTTAGGTGTATAATTTTTTACTTGACAATTTTATGACAATCAAAGGTATTTAATTGTTTTCTTGCCTCCATTATTTCTGATGAGAAATCAACATATATAAAAATTATAGATCCTCTCCTGTTCATATCACCTAACCCATTTCTCTGCTTCTCTCTGTAACACTGATTGCTATCTGACACACTAAGCATTTTACTTATCTTGTTTATTGTCTATCTTTGCATAGAATTTATGGTGAACAAAGGTATGGATTTTTCTTTTTTTATGTTGTATTATAAGCTCTTGGCACATAGTAAGCATTCAATTAATATTTGTTGAATAAATAATGAAAATTGTATGGTGTCCTCAACATAATGTTGGTTGTTCTACCTACTTTTGTTCTCATAGCCCTTAGCTCATTCATGTCTGTGTAGTTGGATTCTCCTTGTATAGTAGTTACCTGCTTCACTCAGCTGCAGGTTCCTTTAGGGCAAAACTATCTCTGTGCTTTTATGAATCCCTGTGCTGCCTAACACAGGGTCTGGATCATAAAAGACCCTGTTTGTTGAGTCAGTGAGCCTCCAGCTTAAGTTGGTTTTCTCTGTCTTGCTATACATAACTCCTCCATCACCATTATCTCATGGCTGTTTGGGCTTGTCACTTCAGAAGATAACTATTTTCGGTACGCGTTTCCATAGGCACACCTGTGAAACTTATTCTCATCACAAGATTGGATTTTTCTGCCAAAGGAGTATGGCCCTTACTCTAGGCCAGTGGTTTTCAAACATGAGCTGCATTAGAGTCACCTGGAGGGCTTGTGAAAAGAGATTACAGATTAATGATTTAGAAACCCTGGAGATGGGTTTCTAAATCATTAAGCCTGGGGTATGTCCTCCAAAATTTGTATTTCTAACAAATTCCTAGGAGGTGACCACACTTGAAAACCACCATATTAGAATAACTTGCTTACACACACACCTTTCTTCTCTGCTGAATTCAGATTTCCAGTGTCATTTCTTTGAATTGTTCTGTCAACGCATTGCAGCATCTGACCACAGTGCCAGACATAGATGTTATGTAGAATAAACTGTTGATTCATCAAATTTTGAATTCTGAAGTTGTTGTAGTGATCATACCCACAAAACCCTCAGTTCTTTTGCCTTCTGCAAATCTTTGGAAATTTTTCAAAAGTATTGTTACCTTGTATATTAGCTTTTCTATTGCTTCCTGTTCTCTTGTCAGTTGTTTTCAGATATCATATACCTTCCAGTCTAGTTAGGGCCTCTTAAACATTTTATTTTATGTTCTCCTAGCATAGTGTCTCTTATCCACTTGGCCATCTTCTCATCAGTTCCCAGCTGTCTGCAAAATTCACTATCTGCCCTCATTCTCAGACTGCCAAGATCTGATGGAGAAAGCCCCTCAGTGCCAATTCACTCCTCAGCAGAATCACCAGCTTAACTGAGTGGGGCTCTCAGACTGCTTTGTATTCCTTTTTTCAGTCCTAGTTGAATTCTCCCTTTCCTAATGTTCCCAACATAACCACTATAACCTTGATTTTTAGTAGATAACCTCCTACATTATGAAGGAGCTTAAGGGTTCTCAGTGCAGTGTTTTTGTTATTTTTCCTTAGCACTCTTAAAGTCTACTGTTTTTAAACTCATTCAACCTTGCTTTTCTACCTCAGGGTCCTTCCTCTACCTGTGTTCTTAAAACTTTCTTTCTGTTCTGCTTCTCTCCCCCATTCTCTAAGAGCCTCACTTCTTTCACTAGGTTCATTTCCCTTAGTTGATGAACCAAAATGCCCTCTTTCTATATTCCATTAAGAAAAGGGAAAAAATAAAATAATTATTTTTTCCTTGATTCTGTTTTTCCCTCTCATGTTACCTGTCATTTCCTCTTCATTTGTAAATTTCTCAAGGTGAGGTCCACACATGCTGCTTTCTCCATTCTTGCTTTTCATGATTCACCTTTCCACCTAAGTCTCTCTCCGAGGTCACAGTGGCACCCTCGCTGCCAAATCCCATAGCTCCTTCTCTCACCTTGCTCTTCTTACTAGACCTTCTTCAACATTTGATGATGCTAACCCTCCAGCCTCTAGGAAACCTTTTGCCCCTTGGCTTCCAGGTGGCTCTGTTCCCTTGGAGCACATTCCAACTCTGATTTATTCCTCATGCTTCTTCCACAGCTCCTTTACTAACCTCTAATGTGGATATTGACACTTTGTCCTCAGTATTTCTCCTTTGTGTCCTCTTTCTGAAAAATTTGGAATTGCCTTTTATTGGAGATATATATATATATATATATATATATATATATATATATATATAATTCCAGATACCTAAAATTCAACATCTATGAAAATAATTTCATCTTTCTCCACCATTCTGTGTTAGCTCCCTCAATTTGCTAATCTTTTTGGTTACCAATGATTGAACCTGAAGACCATCCCACCCCCATAAGCAGTTGTTTGCCAAAGTCTGTTGATTTTATTTCTGCATTGTCTCTCCATTTTGTTCCCACCTTTCTTTAGAGAACACCCACATTATCTCTTGCCAAGATGATTGTGTTTTCATGCTCAGTCATTATTCATCTCTTTCATCTGTTTCATCCATACTTAGCACAGATTAGTAAATTCTGATGATATAATTTGTCCCTCAGAAGTCTCCAATGCTTTCCTGTACTATCAGAATAAAGGTCAACCTCCTTAGGCAGACTTCCAAGACCTTTTATGATCTTTTTATTGCCTTCTCCTAATCCAGCAATTCAGCCTTCTGTCCCTGTATCCCCGTGAGCTTTATGTTAATGCTTACTAAATAAGACTGGCATTTGCAATTCTTTCTTTCCAGTCTTTTTTGCTTTTTGCTCCTATTGCTCTTCCCTCAATTACCTGCTAAATTTGTGTGTCTCAGAAAGCAATGGCCTCCAGGAAGCTTTCTCTGTTCAAAATTAACCCTTCTTCATTTGTTCCCAGGCACATTGTTTGGGTTTCTTAAGTGGTGCATATTAGAACTCTTTGCCAGTTTGTTTATTCACCAAAGCATTGAGAACTGCCATAAATTAGGTTGGGGTGACATTTGTACATCTCCCCGCTTAGAGTATATGCCATATGAGAACAAGAATCCAATTCTCTGTTTCACAACACTCAGTGCCTGCTTTGCCAAGGGAGATGAGCAATGCATGAATTTTAAGTTCAGCTGTACTGAAATGAGAAGCAGCCTGAGTGTGCAAATGAAAAATATTTCACAAAATGTTTTTGCTACAATGATGTGGCAGAGTTATTAAAATGTGAGAGTGTGGAAGTGAGTTATATTTAGGGAGCTACAGCTTCAGGAGAGTACTACCCAGCAGTGATAAGTTGGTAACATTAGGAAAATTGTATTACTTCTAGTTGGTACCACAAAAGAAAGCATTATTGGTATCAGAATGTTGTAAAATTTAGTGGTTGCTACCAACAATTGATTTTCTCACATATTCTAAGATATTATCTGAAGGAGCTATATGCAGTGTAATTTTGGAAATGAAGTTGAAATATTGGTGTGAAGGGTTGTGTTATAGCTACTTAAATTAGAAGAGTAGTGCTCAAAAGGAAAAAGGACTTGTCCATGGACATGGACAAGTGTGGTGATTGTGTGTGGCAGAGGGGTATAAGGGGACTAACTGGTAATGGAAATCAATACAATAAAAATTTAAAAAATAAAATAAAAGAATTGCTCTGAGACATGCAATTACATGGTTCTATCCTTAAGAATGATAATTTATTCATTCTTTACCCCCTGCCATTTTAACTTTTAGTTTAGGAAATTACTAATAAATATTGTGCAGTTTCTTAGAACTGAATATTCTTATTGCCAAAATGAGGCATTTGTCTACAGTGACTTTGTAATTTGTGCTCTCTGAAGGGGATAGATCTAGCCTGAGTGGGCAGAGCGTGAAGTGGCGAGAGTAGTTCCACTCTGGGGTTTCTAATACCAGGGTTCCTCAAAGGATATTTTTGTCAGTGAAAATGAGGTCGCACTAGAGAGAAATTTAAGTTTTGAAAAAATCATAGGATTAGAAAATACTACATCTCCTTACATATTTAAACAGCATGCTATGCTTTTTATGTTTTAGATTTTATATAAGGGTTGAAAATAAAAATACTAGTGCACACATATGAAAGAGTATTCATATAAAGAATTGAACTACAAAGTGAAGGCTTTTTTTTTTTTTTTAATTTTATTGTTGTTGTATTACATCCATCCCCTTTTTGCTCCCCTGTTTTTTTTTGTTTTTTTTTTTTATTGTTAGGTAAACTCTGTTATTCAGAACTCCAGATTTGAAATGAAAAAGTAGGATACAATTGTGGATTACATAATCTAAAAAAAATCCCTCAAGATAAAGGGGTATTTGGTCTGAAATATGTCATACAATATGGGAGCTCCTTTTACAGGGTGGGGATGTTGCTGTCCAGTCCCATTAGATATCATGAGTGGTTTGTAAAATGAATACTTTGCAGAGCTATATCTCTGTGTATCTCAGTGTTCAGCTGTCTGTAAAAGCATAGCCTGGTTTAGGGAAGTGCAGCTATATGTACATTCATAAAGTAATACCATAAAGTACACCTCCTTAAGAAGATTACTCAGTGCTGCCTTCAACCTGTACAAGCATGGAATGCATGCTTTCCTTGGCTTGTGTTTTGCTTAGCTGCTTTGCTTTGCCACACTGGTAGGCTTGTTTGCTTCAGTAATTGACCCTGCTACTCCACTGCCAAGTCTATATTTGATTATTTCTCGTCATAGTGCCCAGATTGGACTGTTATTTCTGTAATTAAGTTTCCATTGTGAATGGTCTGGTGGCAGCTCTGACTGGGTCTACTGCAGTTCTCCTCATCTGCACTGCTTTGCTGATAGTTTCTGTAGGCCTATACCTGGGGTTGTAGACAAGGGAAATATTTATGGTCAGTGGAAGATGTTGGTTTGTGGTCATGTATTTTTTTTTTTTAAAGTGTGCTTGTACAAATGTGACATGCCCATGGTGACATGAGCTTCTGGTGCTAATAACAAGCGTAACAAGAGGTTCAACACTTAAAAGCCATTTGTTATTGCTTCATAATGATGATTTGGTCAGTGAACTTGACTTCTACCATCTTGCTGTCTTAATATTTTACTTGGGTTATCTTGGATGTATTTTCTTCTGTGTTATTTTGTTTTCAATTTCTAGCTGTTGCTCTTGCTAAGCCAATGAATAGGCCAACAAATCTCAAGGTGTATGTAGAAGAATAAAGCAAAATTCAGTGAGTGGTAAAGTATAAATGTATTATCAGGCACAAATTGCTACTTTTTGTGAAAGAAGTTGTAGTTTTTGCTGATTTGTAAATTTGGCTGAATTTAAGTAAAACAAACACCTAAGGCCTGTAGATCAGTGGAGGGCCTTTTTCTTGCTTTAGAGAAAAATAAACACACGTACCTTTCCTTATATTGCTCAAATAAAGAGATGGCTCTGCCTATTTCTGCATAGGAAGGTGTTGCAATTATTTTTTAAAGCCAAGTCCATTTACTTTTACAAGAGAATGGCTTTACCATGGTGTCCTGGTAGTGTTGCATGTAACCAAATAGACAAGTAGATAATGTGTACCTGTGGGTGATCTGAGTCTTGACAGAATGCCCTTGACCTTTTTGAACATGAGAATGTGGGAGGTTCCTGAGGAACTGGTACAGGTCATTTTTAACTTAACTACATATAGTTTGGGTCTCCACTAGGATGCCATCCTGAGACATTATCTCATTGCCTCTTGCCTTCTGATGAGGTTGAGGCATTTTGCTTTACCCCCTGACCCATGCCCACTTAGGGCTCAATGGCAGGCTATAAAACAGCTTAGCTGTAGCTTGAAATCTCCTCAGGAACAGGGTAGCTGATCATCCATCTTTCGGTATCTGGTCCCTTTCGTCTCAGTGTCATTTTGTGTAAGGAACACAAGAAGCCAGCCTTTAGCAGCTCTAGCTTTTTGCTGTGTATGTAAGTAATAAAATGAATGTAAACTGAAGGTTGGGTGTCTCACTGGCCAAACCTGCCAGCCTTTGTCTTGCATTGCTTGATAAATCTCATCATCTTAACCTAGATATTCTCACTTTTTTGTTTTTTAATGGTTTTTATTCATAGGTAAACATGCTTTCAAATGCTAAAGCCCATATATACTGTATTCTAATTTAGTATTTACAAAATCTTCATAATCATAATTTATTTGGCCTCTTCTATTGGCTATTTAGAATTTTTTCAAAATTTATTTTTTGTAAAGGCAGCATTCATTAATTTTGCATTTTTAAAAGAATATAATGTTAAAGTTGGGATGAATAGATCAATCAGTGTTCACATGTTATTTTGGGGCTATAAATATGTATTAATAATAGAACTTTCAATAGTTTTAGTCAGATTTACAAAGCCACTGTCTGTGAGTGAGCTTATTAATTTCCCTGCAGATTTAATTTTATGATGCTTTTAAAATGAAAGTTACTAATTTAATAGATATTTCTACTACATCTTGACTATGTGTGCTGAAGTGAGGCAGTGTTATATAGTGGCCATGCATGGGCTATAAATATTTAAATCCAGACATTTCTAGATGTATGGACTTTATATGCCTCTGTTTCTTAAAATTATAAATTAAGGTTATAAATATAACACTGTAAAGAATAAATGGAACATACACTTTATACATATATGCATGTACTTACATATAGGGTACACACAATCAATTGGCAAAATTTTAGTAAAACAACATACCACAAAAGTGTTATAGTTTGAAATAAATTTATTCTTATATCTAAATCCATAAACATAGTCATTATTTTAAAAATTGTTCAAAAAAGTCTCCATTTCCTGCAATAATAGACTCAGTTTGACTTCAGAATCTTGAGCATGCTTTAATTAACTTTACTTCTTCTTTTCTTTTAAATTTAATTTTATTGTTGTTGCATTATATTCACCTCATTTGACCCTCTTTCTTTTCCCCGCTTCCCAAACCTCCCATTTCCCTTCCAAAGTTAACCCCACTTGTTGTCCATGTCCATGGGTCATCCATGCTAGTTCCTTGACTAAACTACTCCCCTTCTTTGCCTCCTTCTACCCTCTCCCCTACCCTCTTCCTTCTGCTCTCTGAAGGTCTGTTCCTTGTATTCATGTCTCTGGTTCTGTTTTGCTTGTTTGTTTTGTTCATTAGTGTCCTGAAATGAATGGGATAATATGGTATTTGCCTTTCACTGACTGGCTTATTTCACTAAGCAAAATACTGCCTAGTTCCATTCATGCTGTAACAGAAGGTAGGAGTTCCTTCTTTTTTCTTCTGTGTAGTATTTCATTGTGTAAATGTACCAAAGTTTTTTGATCCATTCATCCACTGATGGGCACTAAGGCTATTTCTAGCACTTGGCTATTATAAATAGTGCTACTATGAACATAGGGGTACATAGGTTCTTCTGAATTGGTGTTTCAGGGTTCTTTAGGTATACTCCTGGTAGTGGAATTGCTGAATCAAAAAGCAGTTCCAGTTTTCATTTTTTGACGAAATTCCATACTGTTTTCCATAGTGGCTACACCAGTCTGCATTCCCACCAACAGTGCACCAGGGTTGCCTTTTCCCCACATTCTTGCCAGCACTTGTTTGTAGGTTTTTTGATAATTGCCATTCTGACAGATTTGAGGTGGTATCTTATTGTGGTTTTAATTTGTATCTCTCTGATGGCTAGTGATGTTGAACATTCTTTCATATACCTTTGGGTCCTTTGTATGTCTTCCTCGGAGAGTTGTCTGTTCAGGTCCTTTGTCCATTTTTCAATTGGGCTGTCTGTCTCCCTGGTGTTGAGTCTCATAAGTTCTTTATATATTTTGGGTATCAAACCCCAGTCTGAGGTATCATTGGCAAATATGTTCTCCCATATGGTTGGTTCCCTTTTAATTTTGCTAATGCTTCCTTTAGCTGAACAGAAATTTTTCAGTTTGATATAGTCCCAATTGTTTATTTGTTCCCTTATTTCCTTTGCCCTTGGAGAAATTTCAGTGAAAATATTTCTGCATAGGATATCTGAAATTTTACTTCCTGTGCTTTCCTCTAGGACTTTTATGGTGTCATGGCCTATGTTCACGTCCTTTATCCATCTTGAGTTTATTCTGGTGTATGGTGTAAGTTGGTGGTCTAGTTTTATTATTATTTTTTTTGCATGTCCCTGCCCAGTTCTCCCAACACCACTTGTTGAAGAGATTATTTTTACTCAATTTTATGTTCCTTCCCCCTTCGTGGAATATTAATTGACCATGGATTCCTGGGTTTATTTCTGGACTCTCTATTCTGTTCCATTGATCTATATGTCCACTCTTATGTCATGTTGTTTTGACTTAGTAGCCTTATAGTATAGTTTGATGTCTGGTATTGTGATTCCTCCTATCTTGTTATTTTTTTTTTTTTTCCAGGATTGCTGCAGCTATTCATGGACATTTTTGGCTCTATATAAATTTTTGAAGTATTTTTTCTATCTCTGTGAAGTATGGCATTGGTATTTTAATTGGGATTGCATTGAATGAATAGATTGCTTTGGGTAGTTTGGACATTTTAATGTTAATTCTTCCCATCCATGAACATGGTATATGCTTCCATTTATTTGTATCCTCCTTAATTTCTTTCTTCAGTGTTCTGTAGTTTTCTGAGTACAGGTCTTTTAACTCCTTGGTTAAGTTTATTCGTAAGTACTTTATTTGTCTTGCTGCTATGGTAAATGGTATTTGTTTTCTAGCTTCTTTCTCAGATGTTTCATTATTGTATACAAAAATGCTTCTGATTTCTGAATATTGACTTTATATCCAGCTATTTTGCTAAATTTGCTTATTAGGTCAAGTAGGTTTTTGGTGGGGTCTGTTGGCTTTTGTATGTACACTCTCACATCATTTGCAAATAATGACAGTTTCACATCCTCCTTTCCAATTTGGATACCTTTGATTCCTTTTTCTTATATGATAGCTATGGCTAGAACTTAGCTATGGTTAGAACTTCCAAAATGATGTTGAACAGAAGTGGAGAAAGTAGACCACTTTATCTTGTTCCTGATCTTAGGGAGAAAAGCTTTTAGTGTTTTCCTATTGGGTATGATGTTGGCCCCAGGTTTCTTATATATGGCCTTTATGATGTTGAGGTATGCTCCCTTTATTCCCATTTTGCTGAGCATTTTTTATCATAAATGGTTGTTGTGCTTTATCAAATGCATTTTCAGCATCTATTGATATGATCATATTTTTGTCTTTCATTTTGTTTATGTGGTTTATTATGTTTATTGATTTGTAGATGTTGTGCCATCCTTGCATCCCTGGAATGAATCCCACTTGATTATGGTGTATGATCTTTTTAACGTATTGTTGGATCCAGTTGGCCAATATTTTGTTGAGAATCTTAGCATCTATGTTCATCAGAGATATTGACCTGTAGTTTTCTTTCTTTCTTGTGTCTTGATCTGGTGTTGGAATTAGAATTATATTGGCCTCATAGAAAGAGTTTGGGAGTCTTCCCTCTTCTTGGATTTTTGGGAATAGGTTGAGAAGGAGTTAGTTCTTCTCTAAATGTTTGGTAAAATTCATCTTTGTTGCCATCCGGTCTGGGGCTCTTATGCATTGGGAGTTTTTTGATTACTGCTTCAATGGTAGTTGTTACTGGTCTATTCAGGATTTCTGCTTCTTCTGGATTCAGTTTTGTTTGATTATACATTTCCAAAAATTTGTCATTTTACCCAGGTTGTCATATAGTTGTTTGTAGTAATTTCTTAAAATCCTTTGTATTTCTGAAGTATCAGTTGTGATTTCTCCTCTTTTGTTTCTGATTTTGTTTACGTGGGTCCTCTCTTTTCCTTGATGAATCTGTCTAAGGGCCTGTCAATTTTGTTTATTTTTTCAAAGAACCAGCTCCTGGATTTATTGATTTTTTAAATTGTAGTTTTAATCTCCAAGTCATTTAACTCTGCTCTGATCTTGATTATTTTCTTCCTTCTACTTCCTCTGGCCTTTGTTGTTGCTCCTGTAGTTCTTGTAGCTTTATCATTAGGTTATTCATATAAACTTCTCCTAGCCTTTTTAGGTAGGCCCATTATTGCTATGAATTTCCCTCTGAGAACTGCCTTTGCTGAGTCCTATAGGTTTTAGGCTGTTGTTTATTCATTATCATTTGTTTGCAGAAACTTTTTTATTTCTTCGATTTCATTATTTACCCATTCCTTACTTAAAAGCATGTTATTATTCAGTCTCCATGAATTAGAGTGATTTTTTTTTTCCCTTGAAATTGGTTTCTAGTTTCAAGCCATTGTGATCTGAGAAGATACTTAGTATGATTTCAGTTTTCCTGTATTTGTGGAGGCTTGTTTTGCATCCTACCATGTGGTCTATCTTTGAGAATGTTCCATTAGTAAATGTGCATTAGAGAAGAATGTGCATTTTGCTTCTTTGGGGTGAAAAGTTCTGTATATGTCAGGTAAGTCCATTTCATCTAGAGTGTTGTTCAGTGCCATAATTTCCTTGGTGTTTTTCTGTTTTGAATATTGGTCCATGTGGATAATGAGGTATTAACATCCCCTACTAGTACTGTGTTGCCATCCATATCCTTCTTGAAGTCCTCCAAAATTTTCCTTATGCATTTGGGTGCTCTTATTTTGCGTATATATATACACACAAGAGTTATATCTTCTTGATGGATTGTTCCCTTAAGTATTATAAAATGTCCTTCTTTGTCTCTTTTTATGGTCTTCATTGTAAAATTGATTTTGTCTGAAATAAATATTGCTACCCCAGCCTTTTTTCTGTGTCCATTTGCTTGCTAAATATTTTTTCATCCCCTCCCTTTCAGTCTGTGTCAGTCTTTTGTTCTGAGGTGTGCCTCCTGAAGACATCATATATGTGGATCATCTTTTCTTATCCATTCAGCTACCCTATGTCTTTTGATTGGTGCATTTAATCTGTTTACATTTAAGGTTATTATTTTTTATTAAAGATTTTATTTATTATTGTTATAGACAGGGGAAAGGAGAGAGACAGAGAGGGAGAGAGAGAGAGAGAGGGAGAGAGACATCAATGTATGGTTGGTTGCCTTTCACCTATTTTCCAGCTACGGACCTGTCTAGAGACCTGGCTTGCAACCTGGTTATGTGCCCTGGCTGGGAATCAAACCAGTGACCTTTGGGTTTACAAGCCAGTGTCATATCCACTGTGCGACCAGCCAAGACTAAGGTTATTTTTGATAGATACTTACTGCAATTTCCCCCTTTGTACCTGTGCTCCTGTCTGTCTCTCTCTGTTTCTTTATCTTTTTAAAGCATCCCTTTAACATCTCTTACAATGCTGGTTTGGTGGTGATATATTCTTTTAGCCTTCTTTCATCTTGGAAACTCCGTATTTCTCCTTCCATTTTGAATGAGAGCCTTATTGGGCAGATTATTCTTGGTTGCAGGCCTTTGTTTCCCATTACTTGGAATATTTTTTTGCCATTCCCTTCTGGCATGTATTGTTTTTGTTGAATAACCATTTGATAACCTTATCAGAGTCCCCTTATATGTTATTTGTTGTTTCTCTCTTGATGTTTTTAGAGTTCTCTACTTGCCTTTGATGTTTGCCATTTTAATTATGATGTGTTTTGGAATGGGTCTGTTTAGATTCATCCTCATTGGGACCCTTTGTGATTCCTGAAATTGAGTAACATTTTCACTCATTATGTTAGGGCAGTTTTCTATCATTACGTTTCTGAACAGGTTTTCCATTCCTTGTTTCTTCTTCTCTGTATGATATGGATATTAATTGTGTTTATTTTGTTCTCTCTTAAAACCTCTTCATTCTTGTTCAGTCTTTTTTCATTCTATTGCACTTTCTTGGAATATTTTTCTATGTTGTCCTCCATCTCACTGATCTGATCCTCTGCTTCTTCTAGCCTGCTGTTGATTCCTTCTACCATATTCATCAATTTAGAATTTGTATTCTTCATTACTTCCTGGCTCTATTGATAGTTTCTATGTCCTTTTTAATGCTGGTATAATTCGCAGTAAATTCCTTGTAGCTTCCCTGAAGTTGTTTATAGTTTCCTTTGAGCTGGCTGAGCTCATTGAGCTTCTCTATCATTATTTTGAATTCCATAACTGATAGTTTGCTTGCCTCTGTTTCATTTAGCGATCCTTCTGGGGATTCCTCCTTTCCTTTTGGTGATGGACTGATTCTTTTTCTCCCCATTTTTAGGTTTTGTTGTAATTCTATCAAACTATAATCAGCTGCTAGGCTAAGGGGCCACTGGGCTAGACAGAAAGATTCAATTGTAATTCTGTATATTGTAATCAGCCACCTGGCTCAGGTGCCACTGGTCGAACAGACAGTTTCAGTTGTCAATCATCAAATCTGTGATTTGCCTCTGGGCAAGAAATACTACTTCAGGTGAAAACTATTGTACCTGTTCTGAGACACAGCAGGGCAGGAGAGATTTATTTAGATGTAAATCGAAGAATTATGATCAGGAGCCAGGCTCGGACACTGCTGGGTAGGGCAGATTGCTTCCAGTGGGCAGGGCTATGAGGAAGCTGCTTGGCTCAGAGTTGTCCCCCTGAGGTGTGGGCAGTTAGTCAGCACTGGGATCCCCATAGCTGCTTCCCCACTTCTCTCCTCCAAGCCACCAACGCATATTCTCCCCACGTGTCTCCAGTCCTCTCAACCCTCCCTTTGCTGGAGCCTAGGTTAAGTGGGTGCCAATGTATTTTCATTGTGGTCACTTTAGTAGTTCTTTGTCTCCAGAACTCTCTCAGGCTAGTAAACCCTGCAGCTTTTTGCCCTTCTCAGCTATATACTGTGTTATACTATTTTATTCTCATGTTGCTGTAGGTTGGAAAACCCAGCTGGGGGACTAGAACCCACCCTTCTAAGGTGGAGCCCCCAACTCTGCTTCTTCGGCTGCTGCCCCTGGTGGGAGCTCAGCCAGCCCTCCTGCGTTTCCGCAATTCCTACCAGTAACATTGTGATGAAGTGGCCTCTTCTGTTCTGTCCGTGGTTATCAGGCTTCTTTCCAGCTGGTTGTTCTGTTGATAATTCCAGCTGATTTTTTTTTCTCCAAAAAAGTAATTCCAGATGGTACCTGGGAGATTGGTGTAGCTCTATTTACTCCTCTGACATCTTGGTTTCTCTAATTAACTTTTTTTTATCCATGGACATCATCGTGTTTTCAGTCTTAGCTTTAACAGTCTCTTTATTGGAATGAGGTTGTTTATGAACTTCTCTCTCACAAATGCTCCATACATAATAGTCTAAAGGGTTTGCATCTGGTAAACTAGGCAGCCAGATTTCCTTTGACCAGAATTCAGAAACATTGACACTAAGACATTCTTGTACCTGTTTGGCGTTATCTTCTTGTTGGAAGATAATGTCCATTTACGACTTTCTTCATCCATAATACAACTACTTCTCTCAAACATCAAGGTAAACATCAGCAGTCACCTTCAAGCCTTGTGAGAAAAAAATGTGGGGTCATGATATGTCCTTCATTGCTGACAACACTGTAGCAGGAAATTTCATTTTCATGACAGTTCGGACTTCATGAAGATTCTCACAGAGCCACCTGTTGTTTCTTCTGTTGACTATTTGGTCCTACTGAGAATTCTTTTCATCAGAGAAGAAAATCAGAGGGCCTTTTTCTTTGGGATTTTTCCATTTTTTTAGCAGTGTCCTTGCTTTTTCAAAGCACCTTTCCTTTGCTGTGTCATAAACTGGCCCTTCTAAGAACATACAATCTGTGCCTGATATCTTCAGCAATAATCTTGCAAACCATTGCATCCTATATCTGCATAGTTCTCTTGCTGTGGAGTGTACAATATTTGGACTTGTGTGATCCTTGAGTACCTTATGCATTTTCTTTATTGGTGTGGCAACATCAGGATCAGCATCATACACCTTCACATTGTAAACTGTATGTAAAGGGGTGCTATTGAAGTCCACAATTTCCTTATCAGTTTGCCCTGCACTGCCCTGCAGTCCATAAGTTATGGTTGCTCTAATATCGTATTCCTTTGACATGATAATTGCTCTTAGAATTTAATATTTTATATCTGAAACAATGATGTTAAATCATAACCTTAGAAACATAGTTTTTCAAAATTAGTAAGAATCATGTGAAATAAGGAGGTGCAGTTATTGCCAATGTATCGCACGTACCCTGTATATAACACACACATTCACACACAGATGCAGACATGCAGACACACAACCTAGCCACCTACTTCAGTATGTGGCATATAATTGGTGTATATTAATTGATAGATAATATACAATCAAATACAATTTTACATTAGTGCCTGTGGTATGTCTGAGAAAACTGTGTAAAAAATTAAAATGAATTTGCCATGGCTGGTGTAGCTCAGTGGGCATGTGAGAGGCACCAATAGATAGATGTTTTCTCTCAATAATGTTTCTCTCTCTTTCTCCCTCCCTTCCCTTCTCTCTAAAAAATAAAAAGAAATAAAAAAATCTTAACTAATGTGAATTCATTTTGAAAGGACTAGTTTGCCTGCCTGGCTTCCCTGTAATTCATTAAGCAAATATTTATGGCCAGAGATGATAATAGCTACAAGGACACAATGATGAGCAAGACCAAAATCCCTTTCCTTTTAGAATCTTAGATTCTAATTTTAAACAAGCAAATTGGTTCATTTCAGCTAACATTAGTTTCAGCTAATGTAATCCTTGTGAGAAAGAATGAAACAAGCTGAAAAAAGACAAAAGGAATGGCAGAATCAGTGACAAGGGGCTGTCTATAGGCTCTAGGTGCAGGTGAACTTGTATTACTTTATCTCATTCGCAGGTACTGTATTGCTGAGTAGTTCTCTTGCTTTACAAAAATATTTAATTCATTGAAAGTTGTTATTGTTTCATATTGTTTTCTTTTCCAGATAAATTTTGAAAGGCTTATTGCATACGTGTGTGATAATAAAAGGTCTTAGATATGATTTACTTATGGTGAAATGATAATATGACAATTGAAAATATTAAATTGAGAAATTATACACAATTTATTTTCTACAGCTGTTGTAGAAAATGAGGTATCTATATTTACTTTAGAGCCAACAGTGCTGTTATGTTTTTGTAAAGCATATAATTGCAATGTAATAACATGTTTATGTAAAAATAGGTATCTTGAATAATCTCACCAGATTATCTTCAGGGTTTATCAAATTGCTTTCTCCATTTAGGAAAATAAAATATCTTATGTTGTGATAGAAATAGCAGCAAATATTTAAGTTGTTTAATGGGCCAACAGACTGAACTCTGATGAAAGTCACACTGTTATCTCACTGTTTTCAAACAAAGCAAGAAAAATCCATCTATGACAATTTTGTTAGCCTTATTTGATAATTAAAATGTTCTAAAAATTATAGTGCTTTAGTAAGTGTATGGTTTAGCAATAACCAGTTGGTGTATTGTGATTGATATATAGTAGTAAATATTATGTTAATATACATACTTTGTTGTATTTATATTAAAATTATAAATTGATATTAGTTTTCCTCTATTACCTGAGTGTAATATATTCTTGTTTTTTCAATGATATATGGATACCGAAGGGAAAATGATGTATATTATTTATTTGCTTTTTATCTAATAGACCAAGGACTGTGTCATATTTTTATTCTACTAGGCAGCATACTTTTTGGCACATTAAGAGGAATTCAGAAGATGATTTTTAAATGATTAGTTTAAATGAACTTTTCCTGCACAGCTTGGTGGATTTTTATGTTTGTTATTCTATCATTTTGCTTTATTGTCTTGAGAGATTTTACATATTTAACTTAGAGGTTAAATATGTAACCAGTGCTATTAAAGTTCTGACTTTTGCCATCTGTATCTTCTGAAACATAAAGATAAATGTTAAAAAACTTGATAAGTCTTCTGTATGTGTATGAGCGTGTGATTCTGTGTAGAGGGGAATTAATAATACTTGTAGAAAATTTAAAAACTATACAAAGTGACAAATAAGGAAAAATTTACTTTAATCTTATCAACCATGTATAGCCACTGTTAAATATTTTTCTGGTTCTTTCCAATTGCATTTCTTTTATTTTTATCTATTGATATGAGAGATAGATCAGTTTGTTTTCCATTAATTAAGCAATCATTGGTGGATCTTCGTATATGCGCTGACCAGGGGTTGAATCCACAACCTTGGTGTTTGGGATATATCTAACCACACTACCTGGCCAGGGCTTCAATTGCTTTTCTATGCCTCCATGTTTGCATAGGTGGACACGCATATATGCATACATAGTACCTTTCACAAAGAAGGTACTTTATAATTATGTTGAATAAATGAATGCTTTAATATGTGAACTTGTATTTTAAAATTTAAGATCATATTATATAGTTTTTTGTTCTTATCTTGATTTTCACTAACCCCAGAAAATTCTCAAGATATTTTATTTAAAAATATGGATTTTGATAACTTCATAATCATATGTACATATATGTACCATAATTTAACCTTTCTCCCATATTAATTTTATTCAGCATATTTGCTCTAAGAATGTTATGTACATTTTTGCCATTAAGTTTTATCATGGCTGCTTTCTTAGCATGTAATAATCCTAGGAGAGGACATACTGGGGTATAGAATATAAATTTAAAACAATTTTTTTTGCCAGATATTTTTAATTTAAAGATGATATTTTATTGAATTACAAAGTTTAGGTATTAATCTAGAAAATTTGGAAAGCAGAAAAACAGTACAAAGAATATTGGGAAAAATATTTTATAATTCTGGTACCTAAAGATGATTTTATTTAAGATTTTGATTTAGATAATTTTAGTCTTTTTGTTTTCATTACATATTTTACAAAATACTGCTTTTTTTGCTTAGTTATGTACTATTAATATAGCCTTCCTCTGTCATTAAACAATATGCTATAGTGTAATTTTACAACCAGTTATTAAAATGAGATTTCCATACACTGCTTTTAATTAACCCCCTCTTAGTGGCTCTTTAGTTTATTTCCCATATTTCATTATTATAAATAATTCTAGGATAAAAATTCTTGTTTTTGTCCCTTGGGCATGTCCACTGTAATTGTATTAAATACCTAGAATTGTGTGTTCCAGGTAGTTGAAGATTTTTTAAGTCCTTTGACATATCCCACCTTGCTTCTGACAAGTTGTACTAATTAATATTCATACCAAAAAGAGGTAAAGTGAAAGGAGATAATAAAAAAAGTTTTCAAGTCATTCACTTTAATATTAACCAACTCATCTTCTAGAGAACCTGTACTTACTCATTCTTCTATGTAAGGAGCAAGAGGGTCCCTGTTTAAATATTCACTAAAAGTCTTCTTGAGGGTTGAATATATTCATAAGCCTGTTCTGAAACAGGATAGACTGAATATGGAGTAGTTAGATAATTTTACTCAGTGCTCACAGAAAGTAAAAAAGAAGGCTCTTATTGGTTGTTGGGTCTTCTGATCACCAATTTAATTTACCTTCTTGTGTTTATTGCAATTAAATTTTATTTTTCTGTCATTAGTTGTTTCAAGAAAAGTCATTGTGTGTTTTTCCCCCTAGTCCCTTCATCAGCTGCACAGGAAATATGGTCTTGGGAGCAGTACTTGAAAGAACAGAATGCTATTGCAGCACCCGTTGAACTGTTTTCTCAGGTGAACCACTGAAAGTCTTCTTTTTTGCAAGCAATCAATACTTAGGATTAATATTAAATTGTTTGCCTAGATAGTACACCAACTTATTTTATTTGTAGTTGCTAGAAAATGACAAAACAAAGTTAATCAAAGCCTTAATGTTTAAGAATGTTTGCTCTGAACTTGCTTGACAAGGTGACTACTTGCACCAGGGGCTTGCAGATTCAAGGGATCATCTTTATGCACATACCAAACTTTCCATTGTCCTGTTCTTAGTTTGTGTTTTCGGTATTTCAGGACCAATCTATATTTTTAAATTACATCAGATTTGTATCATTATAAAGCATTTTAATTGGCTAAAACTTTTATTTGCTTTACTTCTCATGATACCTGTTGACTTACATCTAGTACCTTTTATTGTGTGAAAGGGCTAACAATTGTAATTCTGGACATGACAATAGAATAGAGAGAAAAGGTGGTGCAAATTGGGAAAGAGAAACCAAGTGCTGGCACCATGCATTTAAGAAATACAAATAAGCCCTGGCTGGTGTGGCACAGTGGATAAGGTGCTGGCCTATGAACCCAAAGGTCTCTGGTTTAATTCCCCAGCCAGGGCACATAACCAGGTTGCAAGCCAGGTCTCCAACCTGGTCTGTAGCTGGAGGTAGGTGAAAAGCAACTGTACATTGATGCTTCTCTTCCTTTCTTCCTTCCTCCCTGCCCTTCTCTCTGAAAATAATGAATAAAATATTTATAAAAAAAAAAAAAAAGGAAAGAAATACTAAATATCCTCTTACTTCACATCAGATACTTGTGTGGAACTTTGGAAAACAAAGATGTGTGGGTATTCCTGAGACCTATTACATTGGAACCTCAGGGGTGGAGCCTGGAATTCTCTAGCTTGAGAATCTCCTCAGGGCTTCTCTGTGCAGCCTAGAGGTCCACTATGGTAAAAGGTTTCAAGAACTGTACAGTTCCTGCTTGAGTTAGGTCCCTGGTACTCCACCTTGAGGTCACTCAATGAAACTTAGGGTTTTTATTTGTTTATTTATTTTTCATAAAAAATATTTAAGCTCTGTAGGTAAGGGATCTCATCTTTCTTTTCTTTCATGTGTCCTCATATGCCTCCACTGTTTAGCGAGCTCACATAATCAGTAAGTGTTGAATGACTTCAGTGAAACCTCTTCTTCTAAGTATAGAAGGTCTTTAACTTGCAGTATAACTTGTGACCACCCTTTCCCTCTTTTCTTGTGCCCATCTCAAGCCCTTGCTGCAGCAGTCACTGCTGGTTTGGTGGGTAGAGCAGGCTGGACCAGGAGCTGGCCTAAGATCATCAGGTGTCATGACCTCGGAGGGTGGATGTGGCCAAGCCAGGGTATAAGATGTGAAGGTCATGCAAAAGACACAGGTGAGGCTTAGGTGGAATCACTTACTGCCCAGGGTCTCAAGGCAGCCAGAAGGCATGAAGGAATAGTCAATGATGTCAGTGAGAACTTACATGTAACAAAATGCCAGGAAGGATAGGATGTAGTGTCAGGAATTAGACCTGTGTCCTCAGATCAGGGTCCTAGGACACAGATCCTCTCTTGGTTTAATTTCTGGAGCAAGACATGTTTTGACTGATGGCAGCAAAGTGTGAGATTCTCTGACTAGTGCTTGAATTTTCCCTCTCAGCGAGTGGGTTAACATTATATTTCAGTGTCTCTTTTAAAATCCTTCATGATTCACCAACTAGTATAAGAACACCTTCAGAAAAGAGAATTTCTCCCCCAGATTATTTCTTGTGATTTGGTGTTATCTGAGAAACCACCAAGGGGCAAATACGGAATATCTGTTCCCAAAATAAATCTTTATGGCAATATTGGGTGCTGTGTATCAATTGGCTGTGAGTCATATAACTTTTCTTCCTTGACTTTTGTAGAGATCTGACAAAAGTATTGAAAATGCTAAGTGAGAGGGACAGTCTTGGGACAGTTAAAGACAAGAGTGGGTTCTCTTTGGAGGGTGTAAACAGTCCGAGAGACTGTTCATTGAGTGAAGATGAGTGGTAAGCAGGGGATGCAGTCTTTGATGATTCCTTGGCTTTTAATATGACTTAAAATATGACTTTCTCATGCTTTTGAACTGTCAACTTTGAAGGTGACAATGTTAGTACATGAAAAAGCATACATGTCTGACATACTGGAGTGCCTTTCTCTTTACTCATAATTTAACAGTCAGATACTCATAATGTAAATCATCATGTAAGGTCTAGACTATCTAGACTAAAACACTTAAGAAATTTATGAAATGTTTTCTCAGAATCTTACCATTTAGTTTGGATATGAAATATGCCTATAAAGCACGATAACAATAGGAGATAGAATGTTAATAGTCAGTGGAATATTAAAGTAATGAGTTCATTAGTTATTCATGCTGAGAGGGGACCTCATTCAATCCTAAATGAAAAGTATGTAGGCACTGATTATTAGGTCTAGTTTGTCCTGATGATCTAAGAAAATGCAAGTACAATGTTAATTTAATTCAGTGTTTATATTCTAAGATGAAGTAAGCATGATTTATAATTGAAAATAGGTTTCAATGGGATCCAGAGCAGATGCTAGTCTTCCAAGGAGCATCAAACCGAACTCAGTTTTATATTGATGTTGTTTTCTTGACTATTAATGTTCATTTTTCTTGTCTAAATATTATATAGTGTTCAGATCAGCCAGCTAAGATGGGACTCTTCATCTTTTGACACAAAGATGTTAAAAATAACACTTGAAATAGTTTGCATATCTCAAAAGGAAAACTATCAAAAGACATTCAAGTATTGCTTTCGTTTTCATTTATAATTTCCATACTAATATTCAAGTTTTAGAAACTAACATCAGACACATACATGATCAATTTCATAATGTAAATAAGATACCTCTTCTATGAAGTAGATGTGTTTATTTTTTTTTAAATCGTACTTTTATTTATAGTGCTCATATACACAGAATTTTAGGTATCTGTAGGTAGATTTAAATTTCCTATTGTACAAGATAAATTAAAACACTTTATATTTTATAATTTATTTTACCATCTGGGATAATAAATATACAAGGATATATACACCTTCTGTTGGAAGAAAATTTTAAAACATTTTCATTACCTGTGAAACGTGTCTATCTTGATTTGAATTAAACTTTGAAATAATTTTCCTTTTGTTTTGAAGTTGGTATTAAGATGTTTTTCTTCTTATCTCTACTTGCCCTTCATCTGACCATACCATATAATCTCCTAAACCATTCTTTTCACCTTGTTGCCCATGACATCAAGTGTAAATATGTCAGCCTGGAATCAAAGGCCTGAGTCCAGCCCCATCTGTAGATGGGCATCAACACAGAGCTTCTTCTGCCTGTTGGGATCATCTATGTACTGGTTCTTGCTTGTCATTGCCTCCACTAGGCATTTCAGTTTTTATCCATGTTCAGAGGCCCTTGCTTTCTAAACCTCATGGGTCCATGTCCCCCTTAATATGTACACCTTTCATATACCTGTCCCAACCTACCCTTTCTAACACAATGACATAGACTTGCGAGGCAGCCACCATTTGCATAACTCACATTGGCAGGAGGATAGGGAACAGTAGAGGAGTCTCATGAAGACCAGACGCTCATTCTTAGTGTTACCTGGATGTTAGCAGATCCAGATGTTTGCCTGTATCAACCCTAGCAGTCTGGGACAAATCACATCTGTGGCATTGTAAGGCCTCTGATAGAGCTAGA
The DNA here is from genome assembly GCA_004026585.1 of Noctilio leporinus. Taxonomy (NCBI): domain Eukaryota; kingdom Metazoa; phylum Chordata; class Mammalia; order Chiroptera; family Noctilionidae; genus Noctilio; species Noctilio leporinus. Next base: position 213,080 of record PVIW01000951.1, read on the forward strand.
GCTTGCCCTAGCTCAAACTATTCTGGTGACAGCAGGTGCCCCCAACTGTCCATCCCTATTGTCTTTAGTCACTGGCCCAGAAAGCTCCTTTCTTTTTATTCTTGGCAGATGTTCCTCTGTACCCAGCTAGTTTTGGATTACAGAGTAGATATGCTAAACATATGCTTAGGCCCCAGCAAAGCAGGGACATGTCTACATTTTAAAAATAGTTTAAAGCCCTGGCTGGTGGCACAGTGGATAAGGCGCCAGCCTGCGAACCCAAAGGTCGTAGGTTCGATTCCCCAGCCAGGGCACATAACAAGGTTGCAAACCAGGTCTCCAGTCAGGTTTGTGGCTGGAGGCAGGTGAAAAGCAACCATACATTGATGTCTCTCTCCCTCTCTGCCTCTCTCCCTTTCCCTCTTTCTAAAAATAATGAAATAAAATCTTTAAAATAAATAAATAAATAAAAAGTTTATATTTCAGAACAAAATAAAAGTTATCATGAAAAAAGTTGAAACTTCCTTGGATTTCTTCATACATCTTTTATGGTTTGATAATAAGTTTTAGTTTGGATTTCATATAGACAAGGTGTCGTATTAATTTCCTTTTGCTTCAGTAACAAATTACCACAAACTTAGTGGCCTTAAGCCACACAAATTTATTTTCTTAAAGTTCAGAAAGTCAGAAGTTACAAATAGGTTGGGAAGTCTACATTCCTTCTGCTGATTACAGGGAAGAATCTTCTTTCTCACCTTTCTAGCTTCTAGGGGCTGTCTGCATTCTTCGGCCCATGGGCCACATCACTTCAACCTCAGTTTTTGTCACATCTCTCTTTCTGATCCTTCTGCCTCCCTCTTATAAGGACCCTTGTGGTGACCTGGACACACCTGGATATTCCAGGATAATCTCCCCATCTCAAGATTCTTTACTTGATCACATCTCATAATTGTTTTTGCCATGTGAAGTACAATATCCAAGGTTCAGGGATTAGGACACGGATTTATTGCCATGGGATGCAATATTTGCAGGCTCAGGGATCAGGATACAGATTTTTGCCGTGTGAGACACAATAGTCAAGGTTTAGTGATCAAGATGTGGACTTCTTGCTCTGAGTTGTGATACTCACAGACTCACGGATCAGGACGTGGATGTCTTTGGGTACCGATGTTCTGCTCACTCACAAGTACCATCCCCTTTCCTTTGGTGGCCCTAGTCTGGCCCTGCCTCTGGCTCGAGTGACTTCTCATGGGACATCTTCCTTCTGGTATCATCCTGTGGTAAAACAAATGCAGTGCCCTCCAAAGCTCAACACATTGGCCCCTTTTTTTCCCTCCAGCCAGAATGCATACTTGCCTTCCCCACCCACCTTGAATTCTGCTTCCTGAGAGCCTACTGTCTCCTCTACCAGACCCACTTCTGGTACTAAGGCCAGCTGACCTAGCATTGTTGTAGCTGCTGGCAACTCATTATTTCCCTTTTATGGCCACAGCTGGTCCTCTCTTCTTTGGGGTTTGTGCCATCTCATGTCTACTGTTTTATTCTTTTTACTTCATGTGTGTGTATCTGCTCACATCACTACCCTTTTTTGCCTCCCCTCATCCCTGCCACCCAACTCATGTCTCCAGTCATGTTCTCATCTTTGCACTTTCCTTTGCCCATATACCTGTCCACCTGACGCCATGGTGCTGAGAGTACCTCCACCCAGGCACCTGAACCTCCCTTTTCAATTCAATGCATCTATTCCATGGTCCATCCCACTTGCAATGTTGAACTTAAAATTTCATCGTCTTGTCCATTGTTATTTCATGGCACCAGTTTTTCTTCTGATTAAGATTTGTAGTGTTTTAGTTCTTTTTCTCCTTTCTGACTTCACTCACATCTGTCTCTATTTTGTGTAGACCTTCTGGTTCCTTCATTTCAGTCATTCTCCTGCCAGGACCTTCAACTTCCTTGTTCCCCTGTCATCTTTTTCTAATCTATGCCTGTCTGAATCTTGCCTCTGAATGAATCATGTTTGCCTTTAAACTTCTGTACTGAGGCTGTCAAGCACTGCTGAAGAAGAACCATGGAGCCTTGCAAATTTGTGGTCCTGCAAAACCATGGTTTTTGCCAACCTGGGCAGTACCTGGCCATCCTCTGGACTGCCAGATTGCAAGGTTCCTGTTTTCTAGGAGGACAGTGCTCTTAGCTGTTTTTCCACTCCCAGCAAAAGGTAGTTTATTCACTCCTGTCACTCTTTGATGGATAAGGTGAGACTCTCTTCTACTTCTCCTGCAAACTTCACTCACAGCATTACTTTCACCTCTTTCCCTGTTATACTGGAAGTAGTGCTCTGGATTGTTCCCATTTCTGCTTTTTAGAGATCTCAGTCCATCAGTTTCCTCAGGTCCTGCTTGTAAGTTAGTGCTTCTCTTCTGAGCCTTTCCTTTTAGAATACAAATATGCTTAAGTCTATCCATCCTTAAGAAAAAATACTATCCCTTTATTTTGCATTTTCCTCTCTAACCCATTTCCTGAGTCCAGTCCAGCTTCTTGAAAATTTAGACTGCAGTTTTCTCTTTTCTTGATTTTTCTAACCTTTTCCTCCTACAATCTGACCTTTATTCCCACCAGTATCTTAAACTGCACCAGTGGAAATGACCTCGGGATTTCAAAGCCAGACACTTGTTAGGCCTTAAACTCCCTCCACACCAGAAAACTCTGTCCTCTCTCAACTTCAGATCCTCCCCTACCAAAACAATTCTGTCACATGTCAAGTTATTTATGCTTTGAACATGTTTCCCAATTATTAATCACTGAGAACACTGTCTTAGTTTTAATATAGATCCTTAGATAATACTTTAAATATTAATCACAAGCCATATGATTCTCCTATGTGGCTTTTTTTAAAGTTTTATTTATTATTGTATTACAGTCGTTTCATTTTTTCCTCCCATTGATTTCCCCTGCCTCACCTTCCCTGCCCCCTCTCCCACAGTCAATATCCTCCTCTTGTTGTCCATGTCTTTGGGTCCTTCACACTAGCTCCTCTACTAAACCCTTCCTCCATTTTCCCCTCTCTCCCCTCCCCCCAGTCACTGTCATTCTATTCCTTTTGTCCTCATGTCTCTGGTTCTGCTATGCTCATCTGTTTGTTTTATTCATCAGTCCCCTGTGTTAAGTGACATCATATGGTATTTGTCTGTTGCTGCCTGGCTATTTCACTAGCATGATGTTGTCCAGTACCATCCATGCAATCGCAAATGGTAGGAGCTCCTTCTTTCTTTCTGATGCATAGTCCTCTATTGTATAAATGTACCAGTTTTTTTTTTATCCATTCATCCAGTAAAGGGCACTTAGGCTGTTTCCAGCACTTGGCTATTGTAGGTAGTACTGCTATAAATACAGGGTATGCTTGATCAATTGGCAATAACTCTGCGTCTTCTTAGTTCATGTACTGCTTACTAATTTTGAAAAACTACATTTCTAAGGTTATGATTTAGCATCATTGTTTCAGATACAAAGCATTAAATTCTGAGATCAACTGTCATGTCAAAGGAATACAATATTAGAGCAACCATAATTTCTGGACTGTGTGCAGGGCAAACTGCTAAGGAGATTGTAGACTTCAGTAACATCCCTTTATGTACAGTTTACAACATGAAGAAGGTATATGATGCTGATCCTGATGTTGTTACACAAACAAGGAAAACACATATGGTATGCAAGTATCACACAAGTCCAGGTATTATACACAGAATCCAAGAGATCATTAGTGAAGAACCAGGTTGTTTACCTTGACCTTTTGAGAGTAGTTGTACCCTGGATGAACCAAGTGACAAATGGATGTCATTTTATCTTCCAACAACATGGTGCACCAGCACCTAGCACCAAAAAGGTACAAGAATGTCTCAGTGTCAATGTTCCCGAATTCTGGTCAAAGTAAACCTGCCCACCTAGTTCACCAGATGCAAACCCTTTAGACTGTTCTGTATGGAGCATTTGTGAGGGAGAAGTTCATAAACAAACTCATTCCAATAAAGAAGCTGTTAAAATTAATATTGAAAACATTATGATGTCCATGGATAATGAAAAGTTAGTTAATTAAAGCGTGTTCAAGATTCTGAAGTTGAATTGAGTCTACTATTGTAGCAAATGGAAACTTTTTGAACAATGTAAAAAATAATGACTATTTTTGTGTATTTACATGAAAGAATAAATTTATTTCAAAATATTACATTTTTGTGATATGTTGTTTATTTTACTAAAATTTTGCCAGTTGATCATGCACACCTTGTGTAGGGATGCTTAGGTTCTTCTGAATTGATGTTTCAGGATTCTTCAAGTATAATTTTATCAGTTGAATTGCTGGGTCAGAAGGCAATCCTAATTTTAGTGTTCTGAGAAAATTTCATATTGTTTTCCATAGTAGCAGCACCAGTCTGCATTTCCATCAGCAGTGCACCAGGGTTCCCTTTTCTCCACACCCTTACCAGCACTTGTTTGTTGATTTGCTGATGATGGCCTCTGACAGGTGTGAGGTGGTAACTCATTGTGGTTTTAATTTGCATCTCTCTGATGGCTAGTGATGTTGAGCATCCTTTCATGTGCCTACAGGCCCTTTTTATGTCCTCCTTGAAGAAGTGTCTGTTCAGGTCCTTTGCCCATTTTTTAATTATGTTTTCTGTCTCCCTGATGTTAAGTCATATAAGCTCGTTATATGTTTTGGGGATCAAACCCTTATTGGAGGTGTCATCAGCAAATATGTTTTCCTATACAGTTGGTTCCCTTTTCATTTTGCTGAAGTTTCCTTTAGCTGAGCAGAAATTTTTCAACTTGCTGTTGTCCCAGTTGTTTATTTGTTCCTTTATTCCCCATGCCCTAGGAGAGATATCAGTGAAAATATTTCTCCATGGGATATCTACATTTTTTTTGCCTATGTTTTGCTCTAGGACTTTTATGATGGCATGGCTTATGTTTGTCTTTTATCCACCTTGAGTTTATTCTGGTATATGGTGTAAGTTGGTGGTCTAGTACATTTTTTGCTTGTTCCTGTTCAATTCTCCCAGCACCATTTGTTGAAGAGGCTATTTGCACTTCATTTTATATTCCTTCCCCTTTGTCAAATATTAGTTGCCCATAGAGTCCAGGATTTATTTCTGGGCTCTCTGTTCTGTTCCATTGTTCTGTATGTATGTTCTTGTGCCAGTACCAGAATGTTTTGATTACTATGGCTTTGTAATATGGTTTGATATCTGGTATTTTGAATCCTTCTATTTCGTTCTTCTTTCTTAAGATACCTGTAGCTATTCAGGATTGTTTTTAATGCCATATAAATTTTTTAAGTATTTGTTCTAAGCCTGTAAAATAAGATGGTGGTATTTTAATAGGGGTTGTGTTGAATCTCTAGATGGCTTTGGGTAGTATGGACATTTATGTTAATGGACATTTAGTGTTAATTTTAATGTTAATTTTGATGTTAATTCTTCCCAACCACGAACATGGCATGTGCTTCCATTTATTTGTATATTCCTTATCTTCTTCAGTGTTTTGTAGTTTCCAAGTACAGACCTTTTATTTCCTTGGTTAAATTTATTCCTAGGTACTTTATTTTTCTTGTTGCTTTATAAATAAGGTTTGTTTTCTAGTTTCTATCTCTGATGTTTTATTGTTGGTGTATAAAAATGACTTCAATTTCTGGATATTGACTTTGTATCCAACTGTTTTGCAAAATTCACTTATTAGGTTGAGTAGTTGTTTGGTGAAGTCTATAGGGTTTTCCATGTACACTATCATGTTACCTGCAAATAGTGACAGTTTTACTTCCTCTTTTCCAATTTGGATGCCTTTGGATTCCTTTTTCCTGCCTAATTGTTGTGGCTAGAACTTCTAAAACTATGTTCAATGGAAGTGTAGAGAGTGGACACACTTGCCTTGTTCCTGATCTTAAGTGAAAGGCTTTCAGTGTTTGCCCATTGAGTATGATGTTTGCTGCAGATTTATTGTATATGGCTTTTATTATTTTGAGGTATACTCCCTCTATTCCCATCTTGCTGAGCATTTTTATCATAACAGGGTGCTGTACTTTATCAAATGCTTTTTCAGCATCTATTACTATGATCATATGGTTTTTGTCTTTCATTTTAGTTTATATGGTGTATTGCATTTATTGATTTCTGAATATTATACCATCCTTGCATCCCTGGGATGAATCCCACTTGATCATGGTGTGTGATCTTTTAATATACTGCTGGATCCAGTTTGCCAATATTTTGTTAAGGATTTTAGCATCTGTGTTCCTCCGTGATATTGGCCTGCAGTTTTCTTTGTGGTGTCTTGACCTGGGTTTGATATTAGAATAATACTGGCCTCATAGAGTTTGGGAGTCTTCCCTCTTCTTGGATTTTTTTGGAATAGGTTGAGAAGGATAGGAGTTAGTTCTTTTCTAAATGTTTGGTAAAATTTGCCCGTGTAGCCATCTACACCAGGGCTTTCATACATTGCAAGTTTTTTGATTATTGATTCAATTTCACTAATTGTTATTGGTCTATTCAAGCTTTCCTCTTCTTGATTCAGTTTTGGAAGATTATACATTTCCTGAAATTTGTCCATTTCACTCAGGTTGTCAAATTTTTTGTCATATAGATGTTCATGGTAATTTTTTACAGTACTTTTTATTTCTGTGGTATCATTTTTTATTTCTCCTTTGTTGTTTCTGATTTTATTAATTTGGGTCCTTTCTTTTTTCCTTGATGAGTCTGAATAATTAGTGGCTTGTCAATTTCATTTATCTTTTCAAAGAACCAGCTTCTAGATTTATTGATCCTTTGAATTGTTCTTGTCACTATGTTGTTTAATTCTGCTCTGATCTTGATTATTTCCTTCCTTCTACTTGCTCTGGGCTTTGTTGCTGTTTGTCTTGTTCTTGTAGCTGTAGGATTAGGTTGTTTATGTGAGCTTCTTCTAACCTATTTAGTGGGCCTGTTTTCCTATGAAGTTCCCTCTGAGGACTGCCTTTGCTGAGTCCTGTAGGTTTTGGACTGATGTGTGTTCGTTTTCAGTTGTTTCCAGAAACTTTTTTGATTACTTCCTTGATCTCATTGTTAACCCAATTACTATTCAATAGCATGTTATACAGCCTTAATGAATTTAAATGTTTTGTTTGTTTTTTTTTTTCTTGAGGTCAGTTTCTAGTTTCAAGCCATTGTTATCAGAGAAGGTGCTGGATATAATTTTATTTTTTTTTAATTACTTACTGGAGGCTTGTCTTGTGTCCTACCATATGGTCTGTCTTTGAGAAAGTTCCATTTGCATTTAAATAGGAAGTGTATTTCACTTTCTTGAGTTGAAATATTCTATATATATATCAGTTAAGTCCATTTCATCAAGTGTTGTTCAATGCGATAATATCTTTGGTGTTCCATTGCTTGGAAGATCTGTCCATTGTTGTTTGGGTGTTAAAATCCTCTATGGTGAGTGTGTTATTGTTTATATCCTTCTTGTAGTTCTCCAAGATTTTTCTTATATAATTGGGTGATCCTACATTGGGTGCATATATTTACAATGGCTATGCCTTCCTGATGAATTGTTCCCTTAAGTATTATGAAGTGTCCTTCTTTGTCTCTTTTGATGGCCTTTGTTGTTCAGTCTGTTTCGTCTGACATGAGTATTGGAACCCCAGCTTTTTTTAATGTATATTTGCTTGAAATATTTTTTCTATTTCTTCATTTTAATTCTGTGCATATCTCTTGTTGTGTGGTGGTTCTCTTGTAGATGCCATATATGTGGGTTCTATTTTCTTATCCATTCAGTTACTCTATGTCTTTTGATTGGAGCATCTAATCCACTTACATTTAAGGTTAATATTGATAAGTACTTATTCATTGTAATATTTTTCTCTTTGTACCTATGTTTCTCTCTCTCTCTCTCTCTCTCTCTCTCTCTCTCTCTCTCTCTCTCTCTCTCTTCCTCTTCTTATAGCAATCCCTTTAACATTAGTTGCATTGCTGGCTTGGTTGAGATGTATTCATTTAGCTTCCTTTAGTCTTGGAAAACCCTTATTTCACTTTCCATTTTGAATGAGAGATTTGCTGGGTAGTGTAGTCTTCATTGGAGGCTTTTGCTTTCCATTGCTTGGTTTTTGCCATTCTCTTCTGACCTGTAGTGTTTCTGTTGAGAAATCAGCTGATAGCCTTATTGGAGTTCCCTTGTTTATTTGCTGTGTCTCTCTTGCTGCCTTTAAGATGCTCTTTTTATCTTTGAATGTTTCCATTTTAATTGTGATGTGTCTCGGTGTAGGCCTATTTGGTTCATCTTCATTGGGACCCTATGTGCTTCCTGGACTTGGGTAGTTTTTTCTCTCATCAAGTTTGGGAAGTTTTCTGTCATTACTGTTTCAAACAGGTTTTCTATTTCTTGCTCCTCTTCTTTTTCTGGTGTCCCTATACATGGATATTACTATGTTTCATGTTGTCCTGCAGTTCTCTTAACATCTCTTCATTCTTTTCCAGTCTTTTTTCATTTGTTTCAGTGTCTGGGTGTTTTTTTCCATGTTGTCCTCCAGGTCACTGATTCAGTTCTCTGCTTTCTCAAGTCTTCTCTTCATTCCTTCTCTTGTGTTCTTCAGTTCAGAAATTGTATTCTTCGTTTCCTCCTGGTTTTTATTGATGGTTTCTATGTTCCTTTTAGTGATCGTATAATTTTCAGTAAGTTCCTTGTAGTTCCCCTGGTGTTCTTTGTAGTTTTCCTTGAGCTGGTTGAGCTTATTGAGCTTTCTTATAACCATTGCTTTGAATTCCATATCTAATGGTTTCCTTATTTACATTTCATTTAGCAATCTTTCTGGGGATTCCTCCTTTTCTTTAGGTGATGAACTGTTTCTTTTTCCTCCATTTTGGTGTCTCTTCATATTTTTGTTTCTTAGATTAATCTGTTATGATTCCCTGTCTTTGTGGAGTGCCCTTTTGTGGTAGAAAACCTATGGGATTCAGTAGTGCAGACTCCTAGTTTTCATCAATTTACTGCTCATGGTAAACCATTTTTGTCATTAATTTGGGCTGTCTGGTTGTATTTTGGATTTGCTCTTTGATCAAGTTTTCTCTCCAGCTGGCTGATTGAGAGGAACTCCTTCTACCATGTCTCATATACTATTATTGAGCTGCTCTTAAAACAGAACCACCGGTCCACGAAAAATAACCACACCTTCAAAGATATCTTACACCCTCAGTCACCCTTTCAACTGCATATGAGCCTAACTAAATACCATGCCTTCAAAAATAACCCCCACCCTTAATCACACTCTCAGCTGCAAATGAGCCTGTCTTAATAAGGATATAAATATAAGACTATTGTAAGAGAGGAAAAACAACTGAGTTGACTTCATTATAAATAATTTTTGAAAGGTGCAAAGGAGTAGCAAAGATAGTAGTAAAAAATGGCAGGGAAATGAGAGAAAGAAAGCAAAATTTACCTCTTACATAGAAATGGTGGGGAAGAATCAGAATGCAGCAAGGAAGTGTGATATACTGTATTAAGCCTAAGCAGTAGTCATATATATATATATATATATATATATATATATATATACACACACACACACACATATATATATGTGATGTATATATATTTACACATGCATGTATATATCTATGTATAGATACTGAGTGAGAGAACAAACATACATACAAAAAAACTACAGTAAGTTGAATTAGTAAAAATGGTGAAAAAGAAAAGAATAAAAAATAGGAACCCAATTAATGAATAAGTTTCACCACAGTACTGTAACAACATATGAGCTATAATTACTATAGGTGGGATGGGAATGTTAGGTAAAAACGAGAAAAAGAGAGATTAGGAGATGTCTGGGGGAAAGGGAAATGATTTTGAGATGGTAGAAGGTGGAAGATTACTAAGAGTAAGGTCCAGTCTAGGACAGGAAAAGATTCAAATTGGAAATGAACAAAGAAAAAGGCTGGTGGAAGGTATATTTGAAGCAGGAGCAGTGAAGATTTACAAATGAGTTTTAAGATGCCACACCTACCTCCCTATCGAGCTTCAATGAGCAGGTTGATCAAGCTGGAGAGAGGACAAGTGTATTTTGTTAACAGAGAAAGAATGTGTGGTACCTAATTTTAAAAAAAGAGGTTAAGAGGCTGAAGAGGGAGAAATAGTTAGAGTGAGAATGGCAATGAGGTATAGGAGGAGAGAAAATAGACTTTAAAACAAAAATAAGAAGAGGAAATCAGGTGGTTAAATGAATTGAGAGAAGGGAGGAGTAAAATATGGGATTTGAGATATAATATAAATACTATTTACTTAAAATGCACTAGCTGTGAAGACTAGAAATGGCTATTAAAAAAGAATATGTTAGGGATTAATAATTTATGTAGAAGATCTCAGTATAACTCAGGTGCTTGAGATTAGCAAAGATCCATTTACTGTGTGTCTGCCTCTTTTCCTTGATCAAGTCTCTCTGTAATCTCTAGTCAAGTTTAAGCTCCATGGGGGGTAGGGGCCTGGCAACTTGGAGTCTGTCACAGTCAGGGCCTGTTCCTGATGCCACAAACTTGGTAGGCTGAGCCTCCAGCCACCGAGCTCAGTTTCAATGCAGCCTTGGTTTCTGCATCCAGTTCAGCGGGGAGCAACTGCTCTCCCATTTCATGCTGCTGGCTCCTGCACACTTCCTACTGGCTCTGGCAGCAGAATTCTTGTACCCCGCAATTGGTTCTGGCAGCTGTGTTACTGTTCTCTTCAGCCGCTGCCCCTGCTCTCTGACACTGCTACCTCATTCACTCAGTCCCTCCCCTGCAGGAGCTCAACTCTTCAATCTTCCTGAGTTTCCACTTAATGTCCACACCATTTGCTGCTCAAATATCCAGTCAATGAGTGGCCTGAAGCTGTCTTTAAACAGAGTTGACTTACTCTCTGGGCAGAGATGCCCCTGCAGCTTTGTTTAGATGACCTCAGCCTACAGGCCAGGCTGGTTCTGGAACTCAGTCTCACCAACTCTCTGCAATCTCTGGACCAGGAACCTTGGAACTGAGTCACTTACCGCACCAACTCTCAGGGACTTGTGCCTGTCCTGAGTTCCTTACCCTATCCTCTAGCTGCTTTGGCATTTGAGAAAGTTCTCAACGCTGCCTGTTACTTTGCCACCATCTTCCATACATGGCTTTTTTAGTGGTTATATAAACTGTAATGAAATCCTTCATATAGTAAAATCTTATGTGCTAAGAATCAATCAAATATAGCTTCAGTCTAATGTATTCTCTCTCTCTTTTAAAAATCCTCACCTGAGGATATACTTACTGATTTTAGAGAGAGGGGAAGAGAGAGAGAGAAATGTGAGAGAGCATTGATTGGTTGCCTCCACAACCTTTTGGGGAATGAAATGACATTCTAACCAGCTGAGCCACCTAGCCTGGTTCTACATTCTCTTTTTATTTGCCTGAAATGTTTGCTTGTTTACTTATTTGTATCTTCTGTATGTGTTTTGTTGCCTCCACTTTTAAAATAGCTTCATTGGTGTTTAACAGTTTTGTTTGTTTGTTTGTTTTCAGAAAAAAATACTAAAAATAATACCATGTGTATTATATTTAGATGTTTGGCCAGGGTATAAATCACAAGTCATAGTGAGGGCAGAGAAGGAAGTGTATTTTAAAACTAGAATGTTACCTTACAACATGAAGTAATTTAAGCTGATTAATTGCTGAGACCCTGAAGGACAGAGTTAATTCCCATTTATGTTTATTTCTCATATTCCCTAAAGCTCTAACTTCTGGGGCAAAACTGAAGATAGATCCTGGATGTGTAGCTCAGATGCTTTCCCTATTCTTAGAATCCATTTCTCTGAAATGGTGTGACTCAAGGTATCCAGGGAACTATGAAATGGTTCAGCACATTGAAATGGTGGGGCCGGACAGCCAGATCAGGGCTGCTTATCTGCACCTCCAGCTATTTAGAGGAAGAGATATTAGAAAAAAACTGTGAAATTCAGAATCAAGGAGAGACAGTTACCACAGCTTTTTGTCTTTAGTTAAAGGAAATTTATATTAGAAGTATTCTTATCTTTTTTCCCCTGAGAGAGTTTAGTCCTTTCGGGGGTGGGGGGGGAAAGCATGGGTTTATTGTTTTAGATGTTAGACTCAGAGGATATGTGGAATCCACTCAAGTGATGGGTAGTGATTTATCAGACAACTTTTGCAGTTATTTATAAAAGTTCTGTCCATGTAGTTATTTATTTAATATTATGTGGGTTCTTTCTCTTTGTTCTTAATGACCTTTTTTGGTATAAAGCTGCCTAAGTTCAAGAGTATTTCACCCATTCTGGTATCTGCTGCTTTTTGTTTCTGAGTTCATAATTCAGTTAGTGGTTAGGTTAGGGTAGCTGGATGGAGATATATATATGCCAAATTCTTACTATCAGTAGGTCAGTAGGTTCTGGAGAATTAAGAATTTTTAAACCTAAGATTGTGGTAAAGTAGATTTTAAAACAAGAGTAGGAATCACATTCACTAACTTGCTAAAACATACTTTTGTTATGCCATGAATTCTGTGTTCTCTATTTGTAGAATGCTGCTTGGTGTAATCTTGACAGCAGTTTAAAATTCAGAATTAATATATGAAAAATGTTGAAAATAACACAGAAGTACTCTCTAAAATGAGAGTTTAAAAATACACAATTAGCCACCCTTCACTGCCATCTTAACTGAAGCTTTGCAAGGAGTTATATTTAATTATGTAGGTGATGATTTCTTCCCATTAGCTTAACAAATAAGTGGCAAAAATAGGTGTCACATGGGAAAAACAGAATTTGGACATCCTTTGCTGCCTGGCCTGTATATCCATGGTGAACAGCTGCAGTGAACTATTGTGTTCTGCTTATTGAAATCTCCTACATATGTTATTTAGGCAGTGGATTGATTGATGACATATTCCTTGAAAGGATGGCCATGTGGCTGTTAGTCTTTTTTTAGGTCTTAGGCCCCTTTGAATATCTAACAAAAGGTATTGCTAATCTTAGAGAAGTCTTTGAATGCAAATTTTACATAAAATTCAAGAGGTTTCTGCAATTCCTGAAGAAATCATGGATCCTACCCCTGTTTCACCATTAAAAACATATATATTAAGGTGTAGTTTAAAAAGGAATGAAAAATAATGTGTATATATGTGAATGATATGTATTAAGTGTGTGTGTATGTATATAATACATGTTATGTATATATGTGTTTTTCAAGTTCTCCATTGTCTTTGTTATTAAAAGGAGAGAAAGCCAGAGTGGGTTCTAACATGTATGTTCTTCATATACATGTTACATACATTGTTAGCTCAGGTAAATATCATAAAGCTTCTTGAGAGAAAAGTAAGGAAGGAGTTTCATAACCTCTCATAGTTTGCCAGTATCTTGCAGTGAATAGATATTTATGATGACAGATTCATGGCAAGAACCCTGGGAGAACACTGAAGCTATAATAATGCATCAGAAAGTTGGAACAGAAAAAAATAGATAAAAAAGATAGTTGTTAGCCCTGGCTGGTGGCACAGTGGATAAGGCAATGGCCTGCAAACCCAAAGGTCGCTGGTTTGATTCCCAGCCAGAGCATATAACTGGGTTGCAAGCCAGGTCTCCAGCCAGGTCCATAGCTGGAGGCAGGTGAAAGGCAACCATATATTGATGTTTCTCTCTCTCTCTCTACCTCTCTCCCTTCCCCTCTCTCTAAAAATAATAATAAATAAAAGTAGCTGTTAATGAGCTGTCCATAAAGTCCTTGAAATTATCAGTATATATTAATAACATTATAAAACTAAAATGATCACTTTACGGGTAATTTGAAAATTTTTTCTAAGCCTGAAACCTGGGTATCAATTTAAACTCCCTGCTTTCTTCATCTTCAGCCTCCAGCCAATCCTCAGGTACTGCCTATTTCACCTCCTAAGTAGCTGTTGAATCTAGTCTTTCTTCCATGCCAGCTCCTCTTGTTCTGCTTTGATTGAGGTCCTCATTATTACTTGTCCAGGCTACTGCAACATTGTGTAATATACCTTTGCGGTGAAGTACGCAGACTAGGGTTTGGATTTAAATTCTAGGTTTTTACTGACTAGCTGTGCAGCGAGAGGATTCGTGACCTCTTTTGAGCCTGTTTTCTCATATGTGAAATGGAGATTGTAATAGTTCCAATACAGGGAATTGTAAAGCTTACATAATTTGAATTAGATGCTGTACATGGCATATGAGAAGTTCTCAATTATTGGTACATATTAAAAGCCTCCTTAACCATGTTTCCTATTTCTAGATTTGCCACTTTTCTAATTAATTATCCACATTGCCAGTAATAAGGTCTTTAGAAAATGTAAGAATGTATCCCCACCCCACCCCCATCGTTAAAAGCTTTTCTGATGTTTCATCAACTAAGAATAAATTAAAAGGTCCTTAACAAGACATAAAATTTCTCATGACCTGTGTCCTGCCTACTTTCCTAGCAACATCACTTGATTGTTTGTGTTAATTTTTTTAAAAATATAATGCCATTTTAAAATTTAAACAAGATGGAAAGGTATATGAATAAAAAGCTTTCTCTCTGCAGGTTACCCTTTCTAGGTGAACCACTCAAAATAATTTTATGTGTATAGTTCCAGATCTGTAGAAATATTTATATATATATATATATATATATATATATATATATATATATATATATGTAATGGTCATCATATAAATAGTTGTGTTTTATTTGTCTAACACTCATTTTATATTTATCAGTAAGTGTATCATGGCTATGGTGCTACTGAACAGATTCAGGTCTGTGTCTTGCTTTTTAATAGCTGCTTGTATTCCATTGTATTGTGTCTTATTTTATCTCTACCTAAAATTATTTTTATATATGCTGTTGTGATAGAAATACAATTCAAATTTTCTCTCCAAATGGATAGTCATATGTCCTAATGTCATTTATCTTGACTTTCCTGACTTAAAATGCCACCTTATTTTATATTAAATTCCCATATATGGGAGTATGGCCTTTGCTCTGCCACTGTTTTCAAACTTTTGCCATCTGTGGATCATTTATGGTCATAGACCACCAATCCTCAGACCATAGATTTGAGATATTTTAAAAGATCATGCTAAACATTAATTATAAAATAAAAGCTTAAAATTATGAAGTCTTTAGTTAGAGTTAGTGAGTGGGATAGTGTTTCCTTAACTTTGCTAATAACCTATCAGAGTAACTAATGACCCACATGCTAAAACCAGACACACCGTAATCTCAGGCATATTACATAACCTCTTGTGCCCCAGTTTTACCATCTATAAAATGTGTGTAATGACACCTATTTCATGGAATTTTTGTGATGATTTAATGAGTTGATACATGTAAACTGCTTAGAAGAACAGGATTTGGCTCACAGTTAAGTGCTTCATAAATGATTGTTTGATAAAAGACAGATTTATGAAGGACAACTCAGGCTCAATAACCATTTCTTCTTATTCTTTAGTCTTCATTTGTGCTTACCAAGAAAATTATATCTAATTATTATATGTTGTTAGCTATAATAGTAAATGTTTGGCAGTTTTGTCGATAGATTTAGGTCTTCCTGGATATTCAGATCAAAGATAAACTGAGACTCTTTTTGTCTTATCAATTGCTAATTCAAGAAAAACATCATCATGTGCAAAACTGGGCAGCTAATTCTGTCTTCTTTGGAGAAAGCTACAAATGCATTCATACCTTTTCTTTGTCTCAGGAAAATGTTTCTTCTTATTCCTTTCTGCACTAATTGAACTAGTTTCAGGCTACCAATAACATGATTGATTTTTTTGATATATTAAGTAAAGAAAATCAGAGGTAGACAAAGAGTTAAATTCTCTGTGGTCAAGCTGATTACATCACAATTGACCTACATAAATTGACCTGATATAAATTGTGACATTTCAACCCTAAAGATATACATTAGGACTGTTTGAAATTCAAAAGCTGTTGTAGAGATATACCATTAGAAGACTACTGTCCTCATGGCAGTGGATTTTGGTGTTAAAAGAAATTTTGTTTTTAACATTTGCATATCAAATTCTTTTTCAAATTAGTTTATTGTTGTTCTATTCCAGTTGTCTCACCCCCCCACCCCATCACTCTCCCCTGCCATGCCCTCCCCATCTCCTCTCCTACAGTCATTCCCCACCCTGCTGTTCATGTCCATGGTTCATTTATACTAGCTCCTTGATGAAATCCTCCCCTTATTTTCCCCCTTTTCCCCATTCCCCCTCCTCTCCGGTCACTTTCAGTCTGTTCCTTGATTCCATGTCTCTAGCTCTGTTTTGCTCATTTCTTTGTTTTGTTGTTCACTAGTTTCCTGTATTAGGTGAGATAATATGGTATTTGTCTTTCACCCCCTGGCTTATTTCACTAAGCATAATACTCTCCAGTTCTATCTTTTTACCTTTTGCAAAAGGTAGTTCTTTCTTTCTGCTGTATAGTATTCCATTGTGTAGATATACAGATTAATTGGCAAAACTTTAGTAAAATAAACAACATACCACAAAACTTATCTTTTGAAATAAATTTATTCTTGTATGTAAATACATAAACATAGTCATTATTTTTTTAATTGTTCAAAAATGTCATTTGCTGCAATAATAGATTTGATTTGACTTCAGGATCTTGAGCATGCTTTAATTCACTTTTCTTTATCCATGAACGTCATCATGTTTTCAATCCTAGTTTTAATAGCCTCTTTATTGGAATGAGGTTGTTTATGAACTTCTCTCTCACAAATGCTCCATGCATAATAGTCTAAAGGATTTGAATCTGGTGAACTAGGCAGCCAGGTTTACTTTGACCAGAATTCAGGAACATTGACACTAGGACATTCTTGCACCTTTTTGGTGTTAGGTGCTAGTGCACCATGTTGTTGGAAGATAAAATGACATCCATTTGTGACTTGCTTCATTCATGGTACAATTACTTCTCTCAAAATGCCAAGGTTAACATCCTGGATCTTCATCAATGATCTCCTGGAATCTGTGTACAGTATTGGACTTGTGCGATCCTTGCGTACTACATGTGTTCTCCTTGTTGGTGTGGCAACATCAGGATCAGCATAGTACACCTTCTTCATTTTGTAAACTGTATTTAAAGGGATGTTATTGAAGTCCACAATTTCCTTAGTAGTTCTCTCTGCCTATAGTCCAGAAATTATGGTTGCTCTAACATTGTATTCCTTTGACATGATGGTTGCTCTCAGAATTTAATACTTTATATCTGAAACAATGATGTTAAATCATAACCTTAAAAACATAGTTTTTCAAAATAAATAAGCACGTGAAATAAGGAGATTCAAAGTTATCACCAATTGATCATATGCACCCTGTACTACAGTTTTCTTGTTTTTTGTTTTTTTTTTAATCCATTCAACCACTGATGGGCATTTAGGCTGTTTCTAGCACTTGGCTAATATAAATGTTGCTGCTATGAACATAGCATTGCACTGATTATTTTGAATTTGTGTTTCAGGATTCTTTGGCTATAATCCTAGCAGTGGAATTGCTGTATCAAAAGGTAGTTTCATCTCTAGTTTTATGAGGAAATTCCATACTGTATTCCACAGTGGCTGCACCTATCTGCATTCCAACCAGCAATGCACTAGGGTTCCCTTTTCTCCACATCCTCACTAGAACTTCTTTCTGGTTGATTTGTTAATGATGGCCATTCTGCCAGGTGTGAGATGGTATCTCATTGTGGTTTTAATTTCCATCTCTCCGATGACTAGTGATGTTGAGCATTTGTTCATATACCTATGGACCCTTTGCATGTCCTCCTTGAAGAAGTTCCTGTTCAGGTCCTTTGCCCATTTTTTAATTGGGTTGTCTGTCTTCCTGGTGTTGATTCATATAAATCCTTTATATATTTTGAAGATCAAACCCTTGTCTGAGACATTGGCAAATAAGTTTTCTTATACAGTTGGTTTCCTTTTCATTTTGTTGATATTTTCTTTAGTTGAGCAGAAACTTTTTCATTTCTGTAGTCCCATTTGTTTATTTATTCCTTTATTTCCCTTGTCCTTGGATATATATTGGTGAAAATATTGCTGCATAGTACATTTGAAATTTTCCTGCCTGTTTTTCTGTAGGACTTTTATGGTGTCAGGGCTTATGTTTAAAGCTTTTGTCCATCTTGAGTTTATTCTGGTGTATGGTATAAATTGGTGATCTAGTTTCATTTTTTTGCATGTCTATTTAGTTCTCCCAGCACTACTTGTTGAAGAGCCTATTTTCATTCCATTTTATCCTCATTCCCTTTTTGTCAAATATTAATTGACCGTAGAGACTTTGGTTTATTTCTGGGTTCTCTGTTCTGTTCCATTGATCTATATGTCTCTTCTTCTGCCAATATCAGACTGTTTTGATTATAGTGGCCTTGTAATATAGTTTGATATCAGGTATTATGATTCAAATTCTTATGAACATCTCTTTGACAATTATCACATAAAGGTTTGGAAATCAGAGATCCATTGTCCTTGCCCAGTGTTTTGCATAGCATACTTAAAATATATGTCTCAGTGGCTGTGATTCCATTGCATGCTCAAATTCTTCCATTTATTTCAATATTGAATTAAGATAAGGAAAATATTGTTGACTGTCAACTCTTGCCTACGAAAGAAATAGAATGTCTTTTCAGATAAAATCTTTCATGTAGTATATTGGCACTTTTCTGTAACACATGTATCTAGCTGATACTCTACCTTGCTGATGGCTACCAGCCTTCTATAGTCTGTACAATGGCTCAGAAATAATTATTACAAACATAATCTCTCTACTCTTAGGATGGGCTTTCAGTGATGAACAGAGTAAAATATCCAGAATTTCTCACATCTATTTGTCAAGTGTCCAAGACATGTTCATGATGTATATTTATGACTTTGTGCACCCACAGAGAAATGATCTACTGGCACACACTTAATGACAATGAGCACCCGTATGCATTGTGTTTCATAAACTTTGCCAATAGCCTATATGTTTTTCTCTTGGTATGTTGTTTTTATATTTTTCCTAATGTTCTTACCCAATTTTAGATAATATATAATTTGTACCTGCTTTTGTTCTGAAATATGCAACTTTGAATAATTCTTCTTCATCATCAGTAAATTTCTCAATTTTGTACTATAAAGCATTTTGCAACTTTTCTTGGTAAAAAATATGATAAAACTGAACACCTTAACTTCTGAACCTAAAAATACATTGTCCTTGGAAATGTCCTTAAGGTCTCTTCCATGGCCTTGAGCCACATTTTGTTTTTCTTATTTTGTTACTGCATCTGTCTCTCTCCTTGAGTGGAACAAATAGTTGTCAGTCTTTCTTTCAGAAGACTTGGACTTGGATCCTTGGCTCTGCTCTGTTGCTACAATGGTTGTGTGACCTTTAGAAAACCTCTTCACCTCTCGGGGCTTATCCAGTTATCTTAAAAGTTTTATTCAGATCTATAAACCTTATGATTTTTAAAAAGATTTTATTATTTCCAGAGAGAGGGGAAGGGAGAGAGGGAGAGAGAGACATCAGTGTAAGTTGCCTTTCACCTGCCTCCAGCTATGGACCTGGCTGGAGATCTGGCTTGCAACCTGGTTATGTGCCCTGGCTGGAAATCGAACCAATGACCTTTGGGTTCACAGGCTGGTGCCTTATCCCCTGAGCCACCAGCCAGGGCTAAACCTTATGACTTTTAAATGACTAAATTTAATGGGCTTATTGTTCACTTCAAGGTGTGTGATTTCAGTTCCCTTTTTTCCATCATAAAATAAAATTTTATTAGCACAAGGTTTTTAGAAAGGAAAAAATCATGAAATCTCCTATGATAAAACATACAATAGAAAAGAGATGGATGAAAGGCAGTGATATTTCTCATTAAATGTTGCCTTTCACATATTAAAAATGAACATTTTGTTTTGTATGTGAAACCCTCAAAAAATGCTGTGGACATTTTAGCCATGTAGTACTCCTTGAAACATTATTTAAGGCTCCCAAATGTTCTATTGAGATACCATTTTGAAATGCTGACAAGGGTAACATTCAGCATTCTAACTCCCAGCTGTGAGTTATTGCCAGTGTTTTGAATTTATCATTTATATGTGAGAATAAGGTATTGTCTGCTCAATATGATTTCAATTTTGCATTAGTTTTGTTAAAACATGAAAAATGTTCTCTCAGTTTCTATAAATTCTTAAATTTTCTTTCAACATTATTAATATATTCTCCCTGAGGTCTCTTCTTTCCTTTGCCTTCTTATCAATGTTGTGTGTAAGTATACGTGTGTATATATGTAGGATGCTTTTAAAGTTAACTGAGAAATTTCAAAACAGTGAACATAAGGTAATCACACCGAACTTGTTAAATGCAATATTCTAGAAAACAGAGTAGATGTGAGAAGAAGCCTGGGAGAGTTTAATACACACATGGCATTTATTTTGGTAAAAATAAAATATTCCTGAGAAATTATTCATTCTTGCCATTTCATTTTTGAGTTTTGTTATCTTTTAAGTTTTTCCATTGGAAGTGTCCAAAATGATCTGTGAATGTAAGGAAGTTTTTAATGACATTTTACAAGACACTTCATAAACATTTTAAAACAATTTCATGGTCTCATAAAAAATATATGCACCCAAGCACTACAGAAGAAGGTTGAATAAACTGTGGTACCTACCTCTAGTGGAGTACAATGCAGCTAAAAACAGAATGTTGACAAGCATTGTGCCCTGACATGGAGTGGTTTCCAGAGGGCATTAGGAGGAAAGCGACGTGTATACAGTGCTATCTTTTCTAAGAAGAAAAAGAAACTGAAGAAAGAATTACTTTATTTTTACATATAGAAACCCAGGAAGAATAAGCCAGAATAGCAAGGTTGGTTTTATGCACAAGAGGTACAATGGGGTAGACAGGATATGGGAGGGTGAGACTCAGTTTTTGAGTATCTTTTTGTGTAGCTTTACCTTTTGGAAGCATGTTAAAGTTCTGCATATTAATATATAAAAGTAAATCATTAGAAACTGAAAGCAAATTGAAATAAATGATCTCAACCATATCTCAAATGAATACCATAACTGCACTGAAGGAATAAAAACAAGAGTGAATCTCAATATAATGAGGTCTATCTGGGAAAAAAAAAACAGCCATTGTTCATATAACAAGAATGAATTGTGTGACATTGATGTACCCTTACAGCAAAGAAAAGGAGAGTGAATGGGAAAAGGAGAGTTCAGGTGCATACCTGAACGATGATGACTTCCCTGTACTAGTCAGTGGGGGCAGTAGACTCTGTTGAGAGAGCATGTATATTATTTGGCCGCTGCATTCAAAATGGCTGAGTAGAGCAACGAACACATCAAATTTTGCAATAAGCTTGAACATTCCTCCATAGAAACTATTTGGATGATTCAGAGGGCTATAGTTATGGGTAACTGAAGATTGGCAGCTTCATCATGACAACATACCTACTCATACATCATGTCTCATTCAGTTTATTTGAGAAACATCAAATCACCCAGATGACTCAGCCTCCAACAGCCTAGATTTGGTGCCCTGAGACTTCTGGCTTTTCCCAAATCTAAAATCACATTTGAAAGGAAAGAGATTTCAGACCATCGATAAAATTCAGGAAAATATGATGGGGTAGCTGATGGCAATTTGGAGAACTAAATAAGGTAGCAAGGTGCCTACTTTGAAGGGGACTGAGGCATCATTGTCTTACATACAATGTGTCTTATATCTTGTATCTTCTTCAATAAATGTCTCCATTTTTCATATTACATATCTGGATACCTTCTAGACAGACTATTTTATACACACATGCACACATAAACGATATACCTATATACTTCATTTGTAGATGGCAGAACAGGAAGGAAAAATTGCAAACAAATCCTGAACTGTTTATGTAAGGTTATTTATTATAGTAGTGTGGGTAAAACAATTCCGAAACTAAAATAGATAATAAGACTTAGCACATGAGTAAATGTATTGATCTTGTTAGAGGGCAAATACAGATATGGATGGAAGAAGTCAGGACAAGCTCTTTGGGTGGATTAGAATTAGATGAATCTGTTTGGATTTATGATTTATTAAAATGTATGTCTATGCATAGATGTACATATATACAAGTTCATATGTTTATGTATACGTATAATGTGTATGCAACTGTGTAGTGAAGGAATTGAACAACATGGGACTGCACTGTAGTTGTATGATCAAAATTAACATCACCAATAAAGGGCCACATGGATATGTGGTTTTAGATGTAATATCATGAAAAAGACACTACTGTCTTTTCCTATTGTCAAAAGAATATATAACCTAAATATGATTATGGGGAAACATTAGATAAGTCCAAAATGAAGGAAAGTTAAAGAAATGCTATGGAAAATGTTCCAGATTGAATGGAGGGGGAACAAGGTGCTGAATTATAAAACACAATATGGTGAAGATTGTTGTCCAGATAGACTCATTAGAAGCAAATTAGCCAGTGAATAGAATAAAGGGTCCAAAACTAGACCCACAAATATGTATAATAAACTTTGCATATAGTAGATTATTTAACAAATTTTTGTTGAATTCTTGGTTTTCCCTAAGAAAAAATAGACTCCTACTTCACACCATAGAAAATGTCAGTTCCAGTTTTATTGTAGACTTAAATATGTAGAACAAAAATTTAAAAGAGCACTAGGAGAGTATCTGTATAACTTCTGGTCTGCTGGAGATTTCATAAGCTAGATGTACAAACTGTATGGAAAATAATTGATATATTTTACGACATTAAAATTTACAATAATTCTCTTAAGTCATCATAAACAAAATGCAGAGCCAAGTCAGATTGAGAAGAGGTAATTATTATAATCAACAAAAGGATTGTTTGAAGAGTACAGGAAGAGCTCTTTCAAATCATTAAAAAATGAACAAAACAAATAAATGAGATATTCACTGGCCTAAAGTTTTGTAAATGAACTATTTCAAAGCACGTAGGAATGATCAAATCATTTTCAGGGTCAAATATGTAAAAGCATCATTCCATTGGCTTGGCCAAAAGCTTTTTTTCTTTTTTTCTGTAGGATGGCTCTAGTAGCACTTAATTATGTTTTACTTCATTCAAAGCCGTTTTTTAAAAAACATTTTATTCATTATTTTCAGAGAGAAGAGTAGGGAGGGAGAAAGAGAGGGAAGCATCATCTGCCTCCAGCTAAGGCCCTGACTGGAGACCTGGTTTTGCAACCTGGTTATGTGCTGTGACTGGGGGATCCAACCAGTGACCTTTGGGTTTGCAGGCAGGGCTTGCAGGCCAGCACCAATCCACTGAGCCATAAAAGCCAAGGCTCAAAGCAATTTTGTTAATTTTATTGAGATAGATGTCATATCAGCATGCATTTTTTAAAAACTAATTGGTGAATTTTTGTGTAGCCATTTTAATATTGAAAATGGAAGAAAATATGCAAATTTTTCAGCATGTTATGCTTTTATTATTTCAAGAAAGTTAAAAATGCAATTGAAACTCCAAAATCAATTTGTGCAGTGACTGAACCTGTTGAAAGTGGTTTGGGAAGTTTAATGCTGGAAATTTCTCACTAGATGATGCTCCATGGTAGGGTAAACCAGATGAAATTGATAGTGATCAGATAGAAACATGGAGAACAGTCATTGTTCTACCATGCAAAAGGTAGCCGACTAACTCAAATGATCCTAATCAATCAAGTTATTGGTGAAAATGAAAAAATGTGTCTTCTGTTTTATGGAAAAAAATAAAGGGACTTTTTAGCCAACCCAATATCATTAGCTGTAATACTGAGCTTTCAAGCTAGTGCACAAGTTCTTGATTGTTACATATAGCCACACCAAGTATTTTAGTATTAAATTGTGAACATATTAAAGTGGGTAATGTTATATCATGAAATTTTGTAGGACCAATCCTTTCCAGAATATGAAAATGGTTTTCAGGTTGGAATGAGATTAGAAGGCATTGACCCCCGACATCCAGCTGTATTTTGTGTGCTTTCTGTAGCTGAGGTAAGAGCTGGTTTTATTGTCTTGAGATAACTGCAGAATGAAGTGACAGAAGAGAATTTTCTAGAGAATAATAAATTGAGTACTTATTGTTCTAAACAAATTCCAGTACATTATAGATTTACTTTAGTCAATGATGGGTGAAATATGTTTCTTAATGATTTTTTTCCTTCTGAAGATTAGCTTTTTTAATAAGTTCTTCATCTGTAGCAGGTACTCTTGATTTAATTGGTAAATAGTTTTCACCTGAGGTTGATTACAACAGTGAATCCCACAATGTTGCTTTTGTCTTTTAAAGAAGATGTAATTATTACAGTCTTAGCTGAACTAGTGAGAAATGCACATGAAAAATATCAATGCATATGAATTATATAGTTACATAAATATACATATTTTGTGAAAATTATATAGAGTGAAGAGCCATTGATGAAAGTAAATGGCTTATAAAATGTGATATTTTGTAAACATTTTATATTAAATTGATAAAAGGCCTGTATATTTTTAATAACATCAAATATAGAAAACATAATTCACTTAATTATGGGTTATAGCTATTAAAGTTTTATATCATGTCTAGAGGATGTATTTCTCAGACTGTTTTATTATTTCCTTTGTTGAGTATGCTGGGTTTATATGCTCGAGTTGAAATAAGGCTATGGCCATTTGGCTTTTGCTTTGTACTTTAGCTAGATGGGGTTTCTGAAAGGAATATTTGACAGATTTGAGTTCATAAATAAACTCATTGATTACTGGACATGTAAATTGACCTTAGATTCTTAGACTGAGGAAAAAGATAATTATTTTTGCAGAAAAATATCTAGCTATTTGAAAGACTGTATTTTGTCATCATTTTGTCTCATTTAGATGTCATTTATAAAGTTGTTCTCTAATGAACACATTTATATGTAAGGATTGGTACATATATGTTGATGGCACTGACAGAATATGTGAATAGTTTGTTAATTTTTTGTATACTTCAAATACATGACACAATGAACAATTGCAAATATTTCATTTTGCAGGTGTGTGGTTATCGTCTAAGGCTTCATTTTGATGGTTATTTAAGCTGCTATGATTTTTGGACCAATGCTGGTTCCCCTGACATTCATCCAATAGGGTGGTGTGGAAAGACCAAACATGAATTGCACATCCCTAAGGGTAAGTCAGGGTGCAAAGTGAGTGAGCTTTTATTTCAGTTTTATTTTAACAACATTTTTATGACATAATAATGAGAGCCTGGTGTGATTTAATTTCCAAAATAAAAGTTTGATCCTCAAAAAAGAGTAAGTCTGTGAGGATACCATTCATAGAATTAAATGTCTTTAAAAGAAAAAATCAATAACTTTGAGTCAGATATTCTGATAAAGCAACCAGGGCAGAAATAACATCTTATGAGAATATTTCATTTTATATAAAGTTTATTACACTTTATAAGAAATAAGGAAACTAATGTTTAAATCGTGTTTGAAATGAGATATATAATAACTGAGGAGTCATTAATACTGTACAGTGACAAAGGTCCATTCACTGTCATTTGTTTCCAACAGAAATCATGAAAAACAGGGAAATATGAAAGAAAACAATCTCACTGTTTTCTTTAAATGGGAAATAAAAATCTCATCGTTGTCTTTTGTTATGTGTTAGAAGAATGTGGGACTGGCAAATGTGACTGAAGCTCCCCGCCTTTTTGTCACTTTATTCTTGTGAGGTGAGGATTTGGCCAGTTGTGATGGGCCCATTTCTTTGCACAGCAAAGTTCTGTATAAAATCTGCTTGGATGTTAAATGCTTTGATGACTGTGAAAACTCCTGGAGTTAGTATATAATCATTTATCCTCAGTAACCAACTCAGGGTATTCTTTGGGATCTGTCCCTGAGACAAATAGCAGAGTCCATTAAGATGGCTGAATTTCATGGAAGCTAGTAACAAGCCACAGGTTCATTCATTTGGTAGGTACTTATGGAGCCCTTACTTTGTGCAGGCACTGGGGATATATAACTGAATAAAATAAACTGTCTCCATTTTCACTGGGTATCCATACTAAAGGAGTGAATAGTAAACAAAGATGAAGAGTCAGTGTCAGACAGTGATAGGATGGGAGGACTGAGAAAACTCATAGGGACACTGTTTGATTTAACTTGGAGAAGAAAAGAAAGCCTGAGATGGTAACATATGACAGATTCATGGGAGAAATGAGAGAAAAAGTAATGTAATTACCTGGGTAAGGGCATTTGTCAGAAAAGCAACACTAAAGGTCCTGGGGCCAGAGTGTGCTCGGTACAGTTGAGTAATCACAAGGAATGAATGTGGCTAGAATGTAAGCAAAGGTGAGAAGACAGGAAATGGGGGAGAAAGATGGTGACAGAGTAGATAGCAGTGCTGACAGCATTTTCAGTGCCAGAGCAGCTGGAGGATAGGGTAGGGAGCACTAGATGTCTACTGGTCCCTAAGAATTGGAGCAGTAAGCCTCTGGACTCAGGGGTGCACATCCTAGAGGATGCAGAGACCTACAGGAGAGCAGGTGAGACAGTTCTGAACCAGCTGGTGGGCTGAGGTTGGCTCTGGGCAGTGGCAGCTCTGACTGGAGACAGCTTCAGGCTCCCCTGTGAGTAGATATCTGAGCAGTGAAGACAGTGAGCACAAACTCAGGGAGATTGAGGAATTGAACTCCTGTAGGGGAGGGACTGCGTGAGAGGAGTGCCTTCCAAGGCCAGAGGTGGAGGAGGAGAGACCTGCTGGGAGCAGGAGCTGGGGAGCGGGAAGTGCACCGGCCAAGGCAGCAAGAGGGCTGAAAATTGTGTCGCTGTGCCAGCCAGGGAGAAGGCAGCTCAGAGCCCCAGTGAAAAGGGAGGCCCAACCCCGCACACCAACACCATCACATAGTCTCCTAGGAAAACCACAGCTCAAAACTGCGCACCAGAAGCTTGTTGTTGGTGTCACCGGTGTGCCCATTGCAGGAGACAAAAACCTCCTGGAAGAGCTGGAAGGGGAAGGGTAGCCATCACCACTACACAGCTCTGGCTCCCCTATAGAGTCAGGTGCCCATTGCAGGCAGCATAAACCTCCTTGAAGAGCTGGAGGGAAAGGGCTAGCCATCACTGGTGCTATTGCTGTGGGGGCTCCCCACAGAACCAGGGGCCCATCGCAGGCTGCAAATCCTCTTCAAAGAGCTGGAGGGGGAGGGGTAGCCATCATCAGCACACAGACAGCTTAGGCTTTTCCATAGAGCCAGGTGCCCATCACAGGCAGAAACCTCCTTGAGGAGCCTGAGGGGGAGAGGTAGACCTTGACACCACAAAAGCACCCCATAGTTCTTCACACAGAACCCGAGCAAGAAAGAAGGGCCCCAAAACACCAGTAGGGCTGACAGCCAGCTAGGCTACTGGAGGCTCATCTTACCAGGGGTTTGGCACTCAGAATCAGCCCTGACTGTAACAGCAACAGACCCTGCCATTCCAAGACCCTGCAGCCTGACAGTAGACTATAGAGATGATCTAGGAAAAGAGGCAGACTCAGGAAATGGATCACTGCTAATCTCAAGCACCTGAGTTATACTGAGAGCTACATGAACTATTAATCCCTAACAAGCAACTTAATAACAGTAAATGAGACATGACAGAGGGAGTATCAATCAGCCAACTGGAGTAAAAGGAGAAACACATACAACAAATCAAAAATACGACCAGACAGCCCAAGTGAATGACATAAAGGCACCCCAAGAGCAACAAGTTGAGGAAATCTAGTAGACTGCAACACTGAACTCCACAAATCTAACATAGAAGGGCATTCTGTGAAGTCAGGGAATCAAAGCAGATTAATCCAAGAAACAAAATAAAGCAACAACAAACACCCAAAAAGGGGAGAAAAATAAACAATCCATCACCAAAAGGAAAGGAGGATCACCAGACAGACCAAGAAACGAAATACAAACAAGCAAGCTATTAGACATGTAATTCAAAGAAGTTATAAGAAAGCTCTACAAACACATGGACCTCAAAGAAAACTACAAAGAACTCTAGGGCAACTACAAGGAACTTACTGAAAATTACACCAGCATTAAAAAGGACATAGAAACCATCAGTAAGAACCAGGAGGAAACGAAGAATACAATCTCAGACTGAAGAACACAATAGAAGTAATTCAAAGCAGGTTAGATGAAACAGAGGACCAGATCAGTGAATTGGAGGACAACAGGGAAAAAAATAACCAGACATTGCAAAAAAAAGAAAAAAGACTGAAAAAGAATGAAGAAGTTTTAAGAGAGATACAGGACAACATGAAATGCAACAATGTCTGTGTCATAGGGATAACAGAAGAAGAAGAGGAGCAAGGGATAGAAAACCTGTTTGAAAAAGTAATGACAGAAAATTTTCCTAAAATGATGAGCAAAAGGGTCACTCAAGTTCAAGAAGCACAGAGGATCCCAATGAAAATGAAACCAAACTGGCCCACTCCAGGACACATCATAATTAAAATGGCAAACTTTAAAGACAAAGAGAGAATCTTAATTCTTATCAAGAGAGAAACAGCAAATAACATATAAGGGGGCTCTGTTAAGGTTGTGAAATGATTTCCACAACAGAAACAACACAAGCCAGAAAGGAATGGCAAAAAATACTCCCAAGCAATGAAAAATGAAGGCCTGCAACCAAGGATACTCTACCCAGCAAGGCTCTCATTCAAAGTGGAAGGTGAAGTGAGGAGTTTCCCAGACAAAATAAGGCTAAAAAGATACACCTCTACCAAACCAGCACTGCAAGAGATGCTAAAAGGCCTGCTTTAAAAAGATGAAGAAACAAAGACAGAGAGAAATACATAAACAAAGGGGAAAAATGTCAATGAAGAAGTACCTTTCAATAATAACCTTAAACATAAATAGATTAAATGCACCAATAAAAGGACATAAGGTAGTTGAATGGATAAGAAAACACAACCCACATACATGCTGTCTGCAAGAGACCCACCTCAGAGCAAAAGATCTACACAGACTGAAAGTGAAGGGATGGAAAATTATATTTCAAGCAAATGGACATGAAACTAAGGGATAACAATACTTATATCGGATAAAACATTTCACAATGAAGAACATACAAAGAGACAAAGAAGGATATTTCATAATACTTAAGGGAACAATCCATCAAGAAAACATAACCCTTATAAATATATATGCACCCAATGTAGGAGCACCCATATATATATATATGGAAAATCTTGGAGGACTTCAGGAAGGATATAGACAGCAACACACTAATAGTAGGGGATTTCATTACCCTATTATCAACAATGGACAGATCTTCCAAGCAAAAACATACCAAGGATATTGTACCATTGAATAACATTCTAGATGAAATTGACTTAATTGACATATATGGAACTTTTGACCCCAAAGAAGCAAAATACATATTCTTCTCTAATGCACATGGAACATTCTTAAAAAGAGACCACATGGTAGGACACAAAACAAGCCTCCACAAATTTAAGGAAATAGAAATAATACCAACCATCTCCTCCGATCACAATGGCTTGAAACTAGAAACCAATCTCAAGGAAAAAATCCAAAAACAAGAGCCCTAGCTGGTGGCTCAGTGAATAGCCACTGGCCTGTAAACCCAACGGTCACTGGTTCAATTCCCAGCCAGGGCACACATAACCAGGTTGCAAGCCAGGTTGCAGGTGAAAGGCTACCATACATCGATGCTTCTCTCCCTCTCTGCCTCCCTCCTTTCCCTTCTCTCTAAAAATAATAAATAAAATCTTTTTTTAAAAATCCAAAAATAATACAATTCATGGAGACTGAATGACATGCTATTAAGTAAAGAATGGGTTAATAATGAGATCAAAGAAAAAATCAAAAGTATCTGGAAACAAATAAAGATGAATTCACAACACCCCAAAACCTATGGGACACAGTGAAGGCAGTCCTCAGGGGGAAAGTCATAGCAATATAGGCCTACCTAAACAGGCTATTAGAAACTCATACAAACAACCTAATGGTAAAGCTTCAAGAACTAGAAGAGCAACAACAAACAAAGCCCAGAGCAAGCAGAAGGAAAGAAGTTATCAAGATCAGAGCAGAATTAAACAACATAGAGACTAAAAACACAATTCAAAGGATCAACAAATCCAGGAGTTAGTTTTTTGAAAAGATCAAAATTGACAAGCCATTAACTTGACTCATTAAGGAAAAACAAAGAGAGGACCCAAATAAACAAAATCAGAAATGACAGAGAAGTCACAACCGATAGCACAGAAATACAAAGTATTGTAAGAAATTACTATATACAACTATATGACAAGAAATTTGACAACCTGGTTGAAATGGACAAATTTCTGGAAATGTATAACCTACCAAAACTCAATCAAGAAGAAGCAGAAAGCCTGAATAGACCAATAACAACTAATGAAATTGAAGAATTAATTAAAAATCTCCCAGTTCACAAGAGCCCTGGTCCAGATAGCTACACAGGTGAATTTTACCAAACATTTAGGGAAGAATTAATTCCCATCCTCCTCAACCTATTCCAAAAAATCCAAGAGAAGACTCCCAAACTTTTTATGAAGCCAATATTATTCTAATCCCAATACCAGGTCAAGACCCAATGAAGAAAGAAAACTACAGGCCAATATCTCTGATGAACTTAGATGCGAAAATTCTCAACAAAATATTGGCAAACCAGATCCAGGCATGTATTTAAAAAATTATACACCATGACCAAGTGGGATTCATCCCAGGGATGCAAATATGGTTCCATATTCTCAAATCAATAAATATAACGCACCACATAAACAAACTGAAAGACAAAAACCGTATGATCATCAATAGATGCTGAAAAAGCATGTGATAAAGTACAGAACCCTGTTATGATAAAAAAAAAAAAAAAAAAAAAAAACCTCAGCAAGATGGGAATAGAGGGAGCATACCTCAGCATAATAAAGGCCATGTTCGGGAAACCAGAAGCTAACATCATACTCAATGGGCAAAAACTGAAAGCCTTTCCCTTAAGATCAGGAACAAGGCAAGGGTGTCCACTCTCTCCAATTCTATTCAACATAGTCTTGGAAGTTCTAGCCACAGCAATGAGACAAGAAAAAACAATCAAAGGTATCCAAATTGGAAAGGAGGAAGTAAAACTGTCATTATTTGCAGATAACTTGATAGTATACATAGAAAACCCTATAGATTCCACTAAAACACTACTCCACCTAATACTGAATTTGGCAAAATAGCTGGATTCAAAGTCAATATCCAGAAGTCAAAGGTATTTTTATATACCAACAATGAAACATCAGAGAAAGAAGTTAGAAAACAAATCCCATTTACTGTAGCAACAAAAAAATAAAGTACTTAGGAATAAACTTAACCAAAAAAGTAAAGGACTTGTACTCTGAAAACTATGGAACACTGGAGAAGGAAAGTAAGGAAGATACAAAAAAAAGGGAGCATATACCATATTCATGGTTGGGAAAAAATAACATCATTGAAATGTCCATACTACCCAAAGCCATCTACAAATTTAATGCAATCCCTATTAACAGACCAACATCATATTTCACAGAATTAGAACAAATACTTAAAAAATTCACATGGAGTCAAAAACAACCCCAAATAGTTACAGCAATCCTGAGAAAGAAGAACAAAGTAGGAGGGATCACAATACCAGATATCAAACTATATTATAAAGCCATAGTAACCAAAACAGTCTGATACTGGCACAAGAGCAGACAAACAGATCAGTGGAACAGAACAAAGAACCAGAAATAAACCCAGGACTCCATGGGCAACTCATATTCAACGAAGGGGGAAGAAACATAAAATAGAGTGCAAATAGCATCTTCAACAAGTGGTGTTGAGAGAACTGGACAGGCACATTCAAAGAAAGAAAAGTAGACCACTTTCTTACACCATACACCAGAGTAAACTCAAGATGGATGAAAGACTTAAACATAAACAGTGCCACCATAAAAGCCCTAGAGGAAAACATAGGCAAAAAATAGCACATATTTCAGATAGCAAAATTATCACTGAAATATCACCCAAGGTAAGGGAAATAAAGGAACAAATAAACAAATGGGACTACATCAAACTGAAAAGTTTCTTCTCAGCCAAAGAAAACATCAAGAAAATAAAAAGGGAACCAACTGTATGGGAAAACATAATTTATGCCAATGACACCTCAGACAAGGGTTTGATCTCTGAAATATACAAAGAGTGAATATGACTCAACACCAGGGAGACAAACAACCCAATTAAAAAATGGGCAAAAAGCCTTGCCTGGTGGCACAGTGGATAAGGCACTAGCCTGCAAGCCCATAGGTTGTTGGTTTGATTCCCTGGCCAGGGTGCATGGTTAGATTGTGGAGCAAGTCTCTAGCAAGGTTTGCTGGGGGCAGGTAAAGGGCAGCCATACATGGATGTTTTTCTCCCCCTCTGCCTCTCTCCCTTCCTCTCTCTCTGGAAATAATAAATAAAATTTTTAGAAAATGGGCAAAGTACCTGAACAGACACTTCTTCAAGGATATACAATGGGCCTATAGGCATATGGAAAGATGCTCAACATCACTAGCCATCAGAGAGATGCAAATTAAAACCACAGTGAGGTACTACCTCACACCTGTCAGAATGGCCATCATCAGCAAATCAACAAACAAGTGCTGGTGAGGGTGTGGAGAAAATGGAACCCTGATGCACTGCTGGTGGGAATGCAGACTGGTGCTGCTACTATGGAAAACAGTATGAAATTTTCTCAAAACAGTAAAATTAGGACTGCCTTCTGACCCAGCAATTCCACTGATAGGATTATACCTGAAGAAGCCTGAAACACCAGTTCAGAAAAACTTATGTATCCCTCTGTTCATAGTAGTGTTATTTACAATAGCCAAGTGCTGGAAACAACCTAAGTACCCTTCAGTGGATGAATGGATCAAAAAACTTTGGTATATTTACACAATGGAGTGCTATGCAGCAGAAAGAAAGAAAGAACTCCTACCATTTGCAATAGCATGGATGGAACTGGAAAGTATCATGCTTAGTAAAATAAGCCAGGAAGTAAAAATTAAATACCACATGTTCTCACTTAATTCAGGAGACTAATGAACAAAACAAACAAGCAAACAAAACAAAACCAGAAACATAAATACAGGAAACACACATTCAGTGTGTAGAGGGGAGGAAGTGGGGGCTGGGGAGAAAAAGACAAGGAAGGAGAACAGTTTAGTTAAGGAACTAGCATGGATGACCCATGGATACAAATAACAAGTAGGATTGACTGTGGGGAAGAGGGATAAGAAAGGTGGGTAAGGGGAGAGCAGAGGGGGGAAAATGGGATGAATGTAATATAACTAAATAAAGAATATATATATATATATATATATATATATATATATATATATATATATGAATAGTATAGGAAATGAAGAAGCCAAAGAACTTATACGCATGACCCATGGACATGAACTGAGGTCCTGTCAGGGGTCGGGGATTGCTGGAGCTCCCTCCAGCAAGGGAGGTACTAGGAAGACGGGGACAAAGGTAAAAAAAATTGGAACAACTGTAATAGCATGATCAATAAAATATAAATTAAAAAAAAGATAGGAGATGAAATTGGAGATGCAGTCATGGCTTTGAAGGCTGTGAAAGGAGTTTGACTTTTACTCTAAACACTAACATTGATTCAAAATATTTATTGAGCCAGCACCCTGTGAGCCACTTTCAGGCAACACGGGTGGCAGAATAATGCATTTTTTTTATGGAAAACCTGTGAACAAAACCAGAGCTGCCAAACGGTCTTTGGATTCTGAATGTGTTTCTGTAATTTATGCCAAATGTCTGATACCTGGATTGTTGCATCATCAGGAAGTCAAATGGTCGTGGTGACATGGCTTCTTCAGGGGTGATAACAAACTCAGGGGCTTTTGTCTTCTTCTTTTGCCCATTTTTGAAAGTCCTAATGGGATATGAGATACCTATCAGGGATATGAGACACCTTTTAAGTCACCAGGGTACCAATTTCATATCTTAATGAATTAAAAAATTTGTAGGGAATGATATGCGTGATAGGAAATCCTACTCAATAGCCTTGAAGTTCATACATTAGAAAACACTGAAAGAAACTAGAAATTTTAATTTAAATTTTTTGTGGTCTGCTAAAGGACACTGAATTTATGGTGGAAGATTAAATAAGAATTATATATTTAATATGTACATGTCTACATCTTATGGTTATCTTGAGTAATCCATACTTTTTTAGGTTATAGAAAAGATAACTTTGTTTGGATGAATTATTTGAAGGCCTGCAAATTGCAAAATGCTCCCAAGAAATTATTCCGGAACAGAAATTCTGTAAGTATTTTCTGCCTTAATATAAATTAGATTTTTTCTTGAGCTTAATTTTTTTTTAAGAATTCGCTACATAGTCTGTTGTATTTTAATCTTTTGAGAATTCTTAGTTTCTTGTTAACTTTTCTCACTTAACATGCCAGTTTCTTATGGGCATATCATTTCCCCCTTTAAACATATAGTTAAATACTTTTATTGGATTAAATAATTTTAAAAATCATATGTAAAAGCCTGCTATAATTTAAAATGTTTTAAAAAAAAGTTTCTCTTTTTTTCTCCTTTGTGCTTCCAGTGAGGTAGTTTAAACTTAGTTTTGGTGTTTTGAGATGAGTGAATACCCCAGGTAGATTTTGAATGTATCCAGCCTAGTTGGATTTATGTTTAATGATGATGAGGGTGACATTTAATACAGATTCAAGGGGTATATGAGAATTCAGGTAGAGCATACTAATTCTTCTTGTGTTCCCAGCAACCTAACAAGTCTTAAGAAGAAAATAAAGATAAATTGCAGCGTTGGCCTCCCATGAGCCCATGAGGCCACACATCACAGAAAGGCCTGGGGAAGCCTAGAGGCAAATGTCAACCTTGCCACCTGTGTGGGCTGTGTCTCTGTGTCAGACACTCACCCAGCTTTTCTAGGCCTGTGTCCTGATCTTGAAATCAATTGTTAATAATTTCTTGATGTGGTTCATACAATAGTATTAAGGAAAGAAGTCTAAAATTGCTTTCAAAACATAATGTACTAAAGGAAAACAAAAAATCAGGGTTCACAATAGATAGGAAAGAAGTAGAGAATAAAAACCTCCGCTAGTCTCCAGATACTAGCAGATTTACTTTCTAAATACCAGGACTGGCTAATTATAGCTTTATGAAAGTGGGGTTTTGTTATTATTATTGTAAATCATAGTTCTTAGTATTTTTAATACTAAAACTATGTGCATATAATAAGAAAGCATTTGGATTTTTTCAGCTCTAATTTTATTTGTGGATTAATGTGTGTGTTCCTTAAATATTGAAAAAGCCACTATTTTCAGATCTGAAGAAAGTAATTTTAGTGTTAAAGAGCATATCTTTATTTCTTTTCCAAAATAGTGGTATTTGGAAACTATTCAAAAGCCTAAGGGGAGGAGAGGAAATTATTTGGTGCTACTATATTCAGTAAACATCATAATTTAAAATTAATACAAATTAAGAGCTGAACAAGAGGGAAAATGACAATGATAAGGCAGAGAAAGCCTACCTGCACAAAGAAAGAGAAAAGCTCAACGTAAAAGCTTATTTCCCCACCTTTATTCTGAATGTAACCTTCTTAACAGTTTATTGGAATATTTTTACTCGCTTCATTGAGGATGATAAGTGTTGATATCTGACAGACTTTTCTGATGCTAAACACCCTAGAAGTTTGAACAGTGGCTCAGCTCAGTCCTGTTTGGTGTCCTATTTCTTTTTGTGCCTCCTCTTCCTTCTGGTGCTGTGTTAGAATGGGCCAGTGCCTAAGGAATTTCAGGTTGGAATGAAGCTGGAGGCCGTCGACAGGAAGAATCCTTCATTGGTGTGTGTGGCAACCATAGCAGATATTGTTGAAGATCGCTTACTAGTGCATTTTGACAATTGGGATGATAGTTACGATTACTGGTGAGACACCATTGTGCATTTTACTTTTGTATGTTCATATTTGGTGATAAGAATTTGTTTTCAGTCCAGTATTGTCGCTGTTCTTACTGCCCTTAAAGTTATGAACAACAGGAATTTAGTGGCTGACTTTTCATTACCTTCTCTGACTAAAGAGCCCAAGAAACGTTTTTTTTCATTCCATGGGTGGTTATCTGATGAAAACTCATCTGAAATCATATGACCATTTCTGGGAACTTAACTGTATTTTGTCTAGTTTGTAAGGGAAGCATTTTTTGTGATGAGAAGTTAAAAACTTGCAATATTTTTTTCCCTGAAAAATGTTGAACTCATCCTGTCATATATTTAAAAGGGAAGATTCAGGGAAAATTGAGGGAATTATTTGAAAACTTGTGGGGAGCAGAGAAGATGCATGCTACAATGTCATTAAGCTAACAGGGCATTAGTTAAAAGGGTTTTGTGGTCAAAACCCTGAAATATGGAAGAAGGAATGGCATAAATAATTTTAGTAGCATTTCTTTATAGCATGTCCTAAATAACCAAGTCCCTACCTGAGGATGTGGTTTGTCACATGCAGGAAGGACACTTTGTTTTCTTCTTTAAACTAAGAATCAGATCAAAGATCAGTTGTTATATGTATCTTAAGTAGAATAGTTTGAATTCTTTGAAAAAGAGATGGAAGAAATGTGTAGTCATATGGAGTCTGATTAGGCTATCCTATTCAAATTTGGACTGGCCTATTCATAGTTTTCCTTGCTGCTAGCAAGAAGTGATAGAAGAGGATTATTAAAATGTTCACTCTTTGGGGAATAATACTGGCAGGTCAGGTCATAGGAAAATACTTTTTATTTTATAATCTTAAATTTCAAGGTTATGTAAAACAAATTTGGTCACTCAGTTTACAAAATATAGTATTAAAATTACTTCTAATTCTCTTAGCTATAAAATAACATATTAGTATGAAGTAATATTTTCAATGGTGTCTTTTAATGTCCATAATATTCTTTACTCTTGAATGGCCTTAAGTAATATGGGATCTAAATAGAATCCTGTTTTGCAGGTGTGATGTAAATAGTCACTATATCCAGCCAGTTGGTTGGTGTCAGGAGAATGGAAGAACTCTAATAACTCCCCATGGTGAGTGGACTGGCTGGGTGTTCTTTGTAGTCAGCTTGTGTGAGTGACAATGGGCATTCTTATTTTCATTTATGTAAACCAAATTTCAACATAAAGTGTACAATAAACATACTGTTCAAGGTTCTGTTGACCACCAAGTAACCCACATGTCTGAAACCTGGACTGTGTTTATAAAGACAAATTAGACAGCTATTAAAAAAGGTTGCTAAAATTATTTTATCCAGTGAAATGAGTACCATTGCTGTGGACCAACATTAAAACAAGCTATTTCTAGTTACATGATTTATCTTTTAACTTATGTTATTCATTAATTGAATCATTTATTATTAAATGTACTTAGCCTTGGAGTTGAGTATAAGAAATCTAGAAATCTTAAGAAGTGAGAATTAATAATGAGTCTCTACATTTGCCAGGCACCTTCATCAAGCCAACTTATGATTCAGCTAAACACTGCAGAGGGTACTCTTTCTACTTATTTTTTCTCATTATAAAAATATCAAGAAATGTTCTCTAGAGATTTGTTGTATCAAATCCATCATTATTATAATAAATGTATAGGGTTGACATTAATTTATAAAATTATATAGGTTTCAAATGTACAGTTCTAAAGTATATCATCTCCATATTGCATTGTTTATTCACTACCCAAAGTCAAATCTTTTTCCATTACCATATATTTGACTGCATTTACCTTTTATTACCCACCCCCTTCTCTCTGGTAACCACCACACTGTTGTCTTATGTCCATGAATTTCCATTTGTCTGCCCTTCTCCTTCATCTCTTGCTTCTAGTTTTCTATCTCACATATGAGTGAAATCATATGTCTTCTGACTCCATCTGACCTTCCTCATTCAGCATGATATTCCCAAGGTGCATCTATGTTTTTAGTTTTAAAATGAATTTGCTATAGTGCCTATGTAATCTTAGCATTTTTAAAGCAAGTGTTCTTGGAGAAACCTTTTTTCTTTAAAAAAAATGTGCAGAAAGAAATGTAGAATAAGTAATATGCCATTCTAGAATGAAACAGATGCTTATCTTTCAGTTTTAATGATTCTGGAATTTTGCAGTTTTTAAATCATTTTCTCCTTAATTATAAAAAATATTAGGATTTCTCATCAATTTCTTGAATTCAGTGAAAAAGTTCAAGAATTAAAGACTATCAAGTTAAATAAAACAAAACAAACAAAACCAACAACCTATTCAAAAATACTCAATTAGTCTTAAAATGTTTTATAAAGCATATAGTATCTTCTCAAATTCTGATTTGAATGCCCAGATGGCTTTAGAGTTGTTTGTTTTGTTTTTCTGTAAAACTGGCTGAAACTAAGCAGTGTTCTTCAAGATGAGGTGAAATGTTCGTCAGATCTCAGAATATCTGGTTTGAATTTTGTTGCCTGGAGATACGGTGCTCACTCTTCCATTGTCCTCAGGAAAAATAACTTCTTGCAGTTTGTTCTCACCAGACTTCAGGGTTTAAGTCCATGACCCCTGTACTGTGTGTCTAGGAATAGTCTGTGCAGCACATTGAGAATTAAAGGTCCAGAATCCTTCCATTGTTGACATGCACCAAGCACTGAGGGAAATAAGCCTCCCACACCCCAGGTGAGGCTGAAGTTTAAGGCCCTGATTGGATGTGAATAGGAGACTATATAGTTCCTAAAGTCACCAAAGTAACAACAGAACTCAATTTAGGTTTGTATTTTTTATTGTAGAATTGAATTGCTTACTTAAATGTTGTCACCATGCTGAAACCTGAGTGATGGCTTTAACCAGAGACTAATTTAACAACGAATGGAAATTCATCTCTGAAGGATCAAATTATCTTCTTTAAGAGCTCTTAAAATTCGCGGAGAATTTTGTCCTGACATACAATGTTTAAATTAGAATCTTATAATTAACCTATCTGTAAGCCTCACATAGTTGTGAGTATTCCTTTTACTAGTTCCAACAGGGCCTCCCCACCCTACTTAATATAAGTATTTGTTTCTCTGTAGTAAATTCCTACTCCATTTTTTTTCTATTGCAATATAAATCACCTATTATAATTTTCACCATTTTAGGGTACATTTAGTGTAAATTGTTTAGCGTAAGTTCAGTGGTTATTAGTATATTCACAGGGTTGTACAACTATCACCTCTATCTATTGCTAGAGACTTTTTTATCACCCCGAAAGAATAGCACCCCCCTGTACCCAACAGCAGTCATTCATACTTTTCTCCATCTCAGACCAAGATAACTACTAATATACTTTATGTCTGTATGGATTTGACTATTCTGGACATTGTGTAGATGAAATCATAGTCTGATTTCTTTCACTTAGCATACTGTTTTCGGGGTTCATGTTGTAACATGTATCAGCACTTCATGCATTTTTATTTACAAATAATATTCCATTGTATTAGTTATATTTGTTCATGCATTTATTATTTAAAGGGCATTTGATTTGTTTTCACCATTTGGCTATTATGAATAATGCTGCTATGGACTTTTGTGTACAATTTTTTGAGTGAAATGTTTTTATTTCTCTTGGATAGAGTCTAGAATTGCCAATTATAAAGTATGTTTGAGAAATTGGCAAACTATATTCCAAAGTGACTACACATTTTATATTCCCATTAGCAATGTATGGGAATTCAAATTTCTCCACATTCTAACCCATATGTTATTGTCTGTCTTTTTAATTATGGCCATCCCACTAGGTGTATCTCTAGATTTTTTGACTTGTATTTCACTAATGATTAATGATGTTGAGCATTTTCCATGTGGTTATTGCCCATTTGTGTACCTTATTACAAGAAATGCCTGTTCAAATATTTTGCC
Source organism: Noctilio leporinus (assembly GCA_004026585.1). Taxonomy (NCBI): domain Eukaryota; kingdom Metazoa; phylum Chordata; class Mammalia; order Chiroptera; family Noctilionidae; genus Noctilio; species Noctilio leporinus. The sequence goes on from PVIW01000951.1 coordinate 252,998, forward strand.
CATTTTCTTAGCTAGATTCTTTGTCTTTTTATTATTGAGTTGTGAAAGTTCTTTGTATTGATATTAGACCCTGTTGTCATTTACTTTCTTGACAATCTGTTTTACAGAACAAAAGTTTTTAATTTTGATAAAGTTCCACTTACCTATTTTTTCATACTTCTGGTATCTAATTGAAGGTCACAAACACTTGACACAAAAGAATTTTCTTATTAAGTGGTTTTGTATAATTTATCGCAATTTAATTTACTTTAAATACATGAATTTATTTCTGGATTCTCAATTCTGTTCCATAGGTCTATATGTCTTTTCTTATGCCAGTACTGTAATATCTTGATTGCTGTAGCCTTGTAGTAAATATTGAAAATGAAACATGTGAGTCCCCCAGCTGTTTTTCCTTGTCTTTATTATTTTGACTATCTTGAGTCCCTTTCATTTCCATATGAATTTAAGAATTAGCTTGTCAATTTCTGCATCCAAAAAGCCAAGTAGGACTTTGATAGGTATAGAATCAAAGATCTATATGGAGAGCATTGCTACATGAAAAGTTGTAAATTTCCTGCTCCATGAACACAGGACATGTTCCCATTTGTTTAGATATTTAATTTTCTTTCAATGATACCTTGTAGTTTTCAGTCTACAAGTATTGCACTTACTTTATTAAATTTAATCCTAAGTAGCCTATTCTGTTTTTAAATTGAGGTGAAATTTATATAGCATATAATTAACCATTTTAGAGTGTACAGTTCAATGGTAATGCATTTATAATGTTATGTAACCACCAGCTCTCTCTGTGGTTTAAAATATTTTTTAATCCAGCCATAAAAAAACATTCTGTACCTATTAAGCAAACACTATGCACTACCTGCCTCCCCTCATTCCCTGGTAACCTCTAATCCAGTTTCTGTGAATTTGTCTATTCTGGATATATTGCATAAAAGAATCATGTGATGCATGAACTTGAGTACCTGACTTATTTCACTTACTGTAACATTTTCAATGTTTATCCCAGTTGTAGCATATGTCAGTAGTTCATTCATCTTCATGGCTAAATAATATTCCATTCTATGTATATATTCCACAATTTGTTTATCCACTCATCTGTTGATGGGAATTTAGTTTATACATTTGGTTGCTCTGACTAATCTCTTCATAAGCATTCAAGTACAGTTTTCTGTGTGGACATAGAGAAATCCTTTTGGGTGTGAACCTAGGGGTACAATTGTGGGGTCATATGCTAATTCTATGTTTAATATTTTGAGGGACTAAAAAACTGTTTATTGAAGTACTTGTGTCATTCTACATTCCCACTAGCAATGTATGATGGTTCCTATTTCTTAACATCCTTGTCAACATTTGTGATTTTTGTTTTCTTGATTAAAACCATCTTACTGGGTGTGAAGCAGCATCCTGCTTTTGACTTGCATTTCTCTAATGGCCAATGATGTTGAACACTTTTTCATGAGGTTATTGGCCATTTGTATATCTTCTTTCAAGAATTATCTATTCAAATCCTTTGCCCATTTTTAAAATTGGGTGGTATTTTTATTGTTCACTTATTATTTAAAAATTATTATTAAGTATTTTATTCAGTTAATAGTCTTTATTATCATTGTGAGAGTTTTAAAAATATATTCTGGGTATTAACTCCATACTGTTTAAATAATTTCTTTAGACCATGCTTTTTATATTTTTATGTTTTTTTAAGTTTTTCCCTCTTATTTTTAAAATTATATTTTATTACTTATACTGTTACGGTTGCCCCAATATTTTTTTCCCTTGGCTTTCCTCTTCCCAGCACCCCCCTTCCCTCCAGCAATCCCACTCCCATTAGTTCATGTCCAAGAGTCATGCCTATAGGTTCTTTGGCTTCTCCCTTTCCTATAATATTCTTAACATCCCCCTGTCTATATTTTGTACTTACCAATTATGCTTTTTGATCTGCTTCTTAATCCCTGCACCATTTACCCATTTTCCTCTTATCCCCTCTCAGCTAATAATCCTCCAAATGAACCCCATTCCTATGATTTTGTTGCTATTCTTGTTTTGCTTAGTTTGTTTTTGTTTCTAATTTTTAGATTCAGTTGTTGATAGTTGTGAGTTTGTTGTTCATAGTTTTGATCTTCTTTTTCATAAATAAGTTCCTTTAACATTTCATTTACTAATGGCTTGGTGATAATGAACTCCTTTAGCTTTACTTTGTCTGGGAAACATTTTATCTTTCCTTCCATTCTAAATGATAGCTTTGCTGGATAGATTAATCTTGGTTGTAGGGTCTTGCTTTTCATCACTTTGAATACTTCTTGCATGTTCCTTCTTGCCTACAAAGTTTCTTTTGAGAAATCAGCTCATACTGTTATAGGGACCCTTTCTTAGGTCACTTTCTTCTTTTCTCTTGCTGCTTTTAAAATTCTCTCTTTATCTTTGACCATTGGCATTTTAATTATGATGTATCTTGGTGTGGTCCTCTTGGGGTCTAGCTTGTTGGGGACACTCTGTGCTTCCTGGATTTAGATGTCTATTTCCTTTGCCAAATTAGGGCAGTTTTCCTTCATTACTTTTTGAAAGTTTTTTGAAAACATAAGTTTTCAATTTTTTGCTCTTTCTCTTCTCCTTCTGCCACCCCAGTGATTCAGGTGTTGACATGTTTAAAGTTGTCCGAGAGGTTCCTAAGTCTCTCCTCATTTTTTTCAATTCCTGTTTCTTCATTCTGTACTGGTTGACTGTTTATTTTTTCCTTCTGTTCCAAATCATTGATTTGAACCCTGGCTTCCTTCCCTTCACCATGGGTTCTGTGTGGATTGCTTTCATTTCTTCCCTTATGCATTTGTTATACTTAATCTTATCTGTCAAGTTGTTGGGCATCATTATCACCATATTTTGAATTCTGCGTCTGTTAGGTTAGCTATTACTCTTCACTTAGTGTTAGGTTAGCTATTACTCTTTGCTTAGTTCTCCCACTGGAGAACCTTGATCTGCTTCCTCTTTTGGGCCATACTTCTCTGCCTCCCCAGTTTGACTGGCTCTTGTGTTTGCTTTTGTCTTAGCTAGATCAGTTGCACCAGTTACATTGTAAGGGTCTGAGTCTTAGGTTGTCAGTGCCAGGCAACCCATTTCACCATATTATGGGACTGTATGCAGTGGTAGGGTCTAAAAAGGAACAATGCTGTTTTGCTCAGTACTTGCACCATTTCCAGATACTTCTTCCACTTCCCATATGGGACTGGTGCCACTCTAGCTGTTGCCCTGATTGTGGTTCCAAGAGTGGGTGGACCTGAAGATGTTCTAAGATGGTGGGGGCTCTCTAAACTAATGGACTCTGCTGAGAGACTGGTAGTTTCTTCCTCAACCCCAAACCCCTCTGGTTTTCACAGTCAGAAACAATGAGGCTTTATTATCCCCAGCACTGAAACTGTGAGCTGCATGGCCTTGTCCAGGGCTGGGATTGCTCCACAGGTGTCCTTCTCAACTTTTACAAAGTGTGACTATGCTTTCCAAAAGCTGGCCACAGCCACTGCTTTTCTGCTGCTGCTTCCTTCACCACCACCACCACACCACGTTCTTTCTATCCTTTCTCCATCCTTTCTATCTATCTCAATGAGTATTCTTTATATCTTTGTTGGACTTCCATGCAGTTTAATATTCCAGTAGTTTTGGTTTTTTTTTAGTTTTGAGGTAGTTGTATTTCTTCTTATTGTTGTGGAGTGTAGCAAAGCATGTCTACCCATGCCTCCATATTGGCTGGAAGTCTATTTCTTTTGTTTTTAAATAATTATTTTTCCATTACAGTTGATATAAAATATCATGTTAGTTTCAGTTATCCAATATAGTGATTAGATATTTATACAATTGGTGATCACCCTGATAAGTCTACTACCCATTTGACACCATACATAGTTATTATAGTATTATTGACTATATTTCCTTACATCCCTGTGACCTTTTATAAATGCCAGTTTGAACATCTTATTCCCTTCCACTTTTTCACCAATCTTCTCAAACCCCATTCTATCTGGCAGCAATCAAAATTGTTCTTTATATCAGTGAGCTTGTTTCTTTTTAATAATGTTTATTTATTTTTTTAGATTCCACATGTAAGTGAAATCAAATGGCATTTGTCTTTCTATATCTGACCCATATCACTTAGCATTGTACTCTGTAGATTCCCCAATGTTGTTGCAGATTGCAAGATTTTATTCTTTTTACGACTAATACTCCATTGTATATATGTGCCATCTCTTCTTTACCCTTTTGTTTATCAATGGACACTTAAGTTGCTTATATTTGTAACCAACGCTACAGTAAACTTAGAAATGTGCATGTCTTTTTGCATTAGTGTTTTGGATTTCTTTGGATACCCAGAAGTGGAATCGCTGGGTGCTTCTTTATCTCTTGTTATAGCCATTATTTTAAAGTTTATTTTACCTCAGTTTTTATTTTTCATTTCTATTTGCCTGAAATATTTTTTCTATCTCTTAACTTTCAGTCAGTGTGTCTTTCTCTTTTTTGATTTTTAATTAAAAAAAAAGTATTTTAGAGATAGGGGAAGGGAAGGAGAAAGAGAGGAAGAGAAATATTGAATGTACTAGAGAAACATCATTTGGATGCCTCTTGCACATCCCCGACTGGGGACCTGGCCTGCAACCCAGGCATATTGACTAGGAATTGAACTGGAATTAAATTGTGGCTTTTTGGTTCCCAGGTCCTGACTAGGAATTAAACTGGCTTTTTGGTTCCCAGTCAATCTTCAACCCACCGAGCCAAACCAGTCAGGACCAGTCTGTGCATCTTTCAATCTGTAGTTAGTCTGTTGCAATCAGTGTATGTATAGGCCTTATTTTCATATATATTCAGCCACTCTGTGCCTTTTGTTTAGATTAATACATTTATATTTAAAATTATTGATAGTATGTATTTATTTCTAGAGTTTTCTCTTGTTCTTTCATTTGGGACATGATTCTTTGTCTCCTCATATTTGCTATCTCCCTGTGTTTGTTTCAGTGTGTTAGGTAGAGCTACTATTTGTCCTGGTCTTGGTAGAGTGGTCTTAGGTAGTAGGTATCCTCTGTGGCCCAGTGACACAATCCTCCTGATCACCTGAGCCATGTGCTTAGGTGCTTTTCTTGTGTGGGTTGTGTGTGCTTTACTGTTGTAGTTGAGCCTTGACGTCTGTTGGCACATTAATGGGAGGGTTTGCTGTGAGGACTTGCTGTGACACAATGAAAGAGCTATTATACAGGGGCTGACCTTAAGGAGTAGGATTGCTGTAGTGGGGTTCAGGTGCCTGCCAAGTTTTGTGGAGGGGTGGATGTATGGTATCTCATGTGGTCTGAAGCTGGCCATTGAGTGTGTTGGTTCTGGGGTCACTTGGCTTTGATGCAGGTCAAGTTTAGCCACTACCTTGTGCCATGTTTGGGCCACCTTGTATGTGCAAAGTGGTCTAAAGATGGTTGCACTTGTGATAGACTTATAGATGCCCAGTAGAAGCTTAGCTGTGAACCAAGGCTGGCTGTTACTAATGTCAGGTTTGAGGCTGCTTAGCAAGAGGTAAGAGGTACACCAAGGTTACTTGTTTGGAGTTTGTGAAACTTTGAGAAATTTTAGGAAAGTTAATAGCACCAGCCAAGATAGGCAGTTTATATGGAAAAGCCACTGAAATGGGTTTTGGTGGGACATAGTTTCAGAAAATCACCAGGGCAGGGTGAATGGTGTTAGCCAGGTTAATAGACTTAGACTTGTTGCCCACCTATGCTACAACAGGGAGGAGGTAACTATGGCTTCTGCCAGAACTTCTTTCTGGGAGAAGGCTACCTTTCTGGCCCTCATCCTGAAGCCAAACAATTCAGTTTTGCCTCATATATTCTTGGTGCTTTTCTTGATGCTACTCCAGTACCAGGGCTCAGAAGGAGTGAGTGAGTCTTTTAGCAAACAAGTCCCTTTGTAAATACCTGCCAGTCCAGCAGGCATTTCACTTAGTCACAATCCCCATGGGTTTTCACAGCCAGAAGTTATGGGGACTTTTCTTTCTGGTACTGGAACCTTGGGCTAGGGAGCCTGGTGTGGGACTGGTATGTCTCACTCCTCAGTAGGGACCTCTGCAGCCAATGTATCTCTCCCTATTTTTATCCTCTACTATGGGTATGGGACCAGCCTGTTCTGTATCTCTTCTACTAGTCTCAACACGGCTTCTTATGTACACATGTCTCCCATCTCAAATAAGTCAGTTCTTGATCAAGTTGTTTGTGGAAAATGTCTTCATTGTTGAACAAAACTTTTCTTCTCAACCCAACAACACTTTCATGCTGACACCTGTGTGATCAGTCATGCATCTCTCAGGTGTGATTCTATTTTCAAACAAATTACTTTTTGAACAGCTGTCAAAAATGAATTGAGTACCAAGGTTCCTTAGTTATAGGACATCTGTTCACCTAGACTTCAGGTGGTCCTCAATGATTATTCTTAGCTGCAATTTTGATGTGCTTGTGGGAGGAGGTGAGCATAGTGTTTACCTATTTCGCCACCTTGACCAAAAGTCCCCCTATAGATTATACCTTCTCATTTTTAACAATGTGCTTTAATGTACAATAGTTTTAAATTTTGATGAAGTCCAATTTATTTGCATATATATATTTATATACAGGGTGCATGCGATCAATTGGCAAAATTTTAGTAAAACAAACAACATACTGCAAAAGTTATATTTTGAAATAAATTTATCCTTATATGTAAATAAACATAATCATTATTTTTTAAATAGTTCAAAAAAGTCTTTATTTGCTGCAATAATAGACTTGATTTGACTTGGGAACCTTGAGCATGCTTTCATTAACTTTTCTTTGTGGACAAGGAAACATCATCATGTTTTCAACCTTAGTTTAATAGCCTCTTTATTGGAATGAGGTTGTTTATTAACTTGTCTCTTACAAATGCTCCATACATAATAGTCTAAGGGTTTTGCATCAGGTGAACTAGGCGGCAGGTTTCCTTTGACCAGAATTCAAGAACATTGACACTGAGAATTCTCGCACCTTTTTGGCATTATGTGCTGGTGCACCATCTTGTTGAAAGATAAAATGACATCCATTTGTGACTTGCTTCATCCATAGTACAACTACTTCTCTCAAAACTCAAGGTAACCGTCCTGGTTCTTCACTGATGACCTTCTGGATTCTGTAAACAATATGTGAACTTGTGCGATCCTTGCATACCTTATGTGTTTTCCCTATTAGTGTGGTGACATCAGAATCAACATCATACACCTTCATATTGTAAACTGTATGTAAAAGGATGTTATTGAAGTCCACAATTTCCTTAGCAGTTTGCCCTGCATGCAGTCCAGACATTATGGTTGTTGTAATATCGTATTCCTTTGACATGATGGTTGCTCTTAAAATTTAATACTTTATATTTGAAACAATGATGTTAAGTCATAACCTTAGAAACATAGTTTTTCAAAATTAATAAGAAGCATGTGAAATAAGGAGATGCAAAGTTATTGCCAATTGATCATGTGTACCCTGTAAATATCTATATATATCTATATATCTACACTATATCTATATTTGTTGTTATTGTTGTTGTTGCTTGTACTTTGGTACAAAGTACCAAAAGTCCATTTTTGTTTAATTTTGGTCCATTTTTGTTTAATTTTTGTATGTGAAGTGAATGAGAGGTTCAACTTTATCCAATTTTCTCAAAACAGTTGTTTTTGAAGAGACTATTCTTTCCCCATCAAATGTTGTTGAAAATCAATTGATCATAGATATTTCGATTCCTTTCTAGATTCTTGATTGTATTATATGCCTCTCATTAGGCCAGTACCATACTGTTTTTTTTAAAGCTTTCTTTTTTTTTAAGAAAAATTTCAAGTTCATAGGAAGGTACAGAGATATATACTCCCCCTCTCTACACATGCATAACCTCCTTCATTATCAACATCCCCCACTGTAGAGGTACATTTGTTACAGTTTATGAACCTACATTAATATATCGCCATCATCCAAAAATAGATTGTTTACATAAGGTTCACTCTTGGTGATGAACATTCTGTGGTTTTGGGCAAGTGTATAATATTGTGTACCCATCATTATGGTATTATACAGAGTGCTTTCACTGCCCCCAAACTCAATGTTCTGCAGTCATCTTTCCCACCCTGAAACCCTGGCAACCACTAATCTTCTTACTGTCTTCACAGTTTTGCTTTTTCCAGAATGTCATGTAGTTGGAATTATACATTTTATAGCTTTTTAAGATTGGTTTGTTTTATTTAGTAATATGTACTTAAAGTTTCTCCGTGTCTCCTCAGGCCTTGATAGCTCATTTCTTTTTAGTGCTGAATAATATTTCATCGTTTGCATGGATCACAGATTATGTATCTATTCCCTTCTTGAAGGACATCTTAGTTGCTTCTAAGTTTTAGCAATTATGAATAAAGCTGCTATAAACACCCATATGCAGATTTTTGTATGGACATAAATTTTCAACTTTTTTGGATAAATACCAAGAAGCATGAATGCTGGAATATATGGTAAGATTTGTTTAGTTTTGTAGGAAACTGCCAAACTGTCTTTTAAAGTGGCTGCATCACTTTACATTCTCACCAGCAGTGAATGAGAATTTTTGTTGCTCCACTTCCTTGTCATCATTTGGTAGTATCAACGGTTTGGATTTTTGATATTCTAGTAAGTGTGTAGTGCTATCTCATTGTTTTAGCTTGCATTTCTCTGAAGACATGTGATGTGGAGCGCCTTTCCACATAGTTATTTGCCATCTGTGATACTTCTTTGGTGAGGTACCTGTTAAGGTCTTTGACCTATTTATTTAATTGGGTAGGTTGTTAATATTATTTTGAGTTTTAAGAGTGTTTGTATATTTTTAATGAGTCCTATTATATGTGTCTCTTGCATATATTTTCCCTAGTCTATTGCTTGTATTTTCATTTTTTTGACAATGTATTTAACAGAGCAGAAATTTTAAGTTTTAATGAATTCCATCTTTCATGAATCATGTTGTCATATTAAAAACGTATTGCCAAACCCAACATTATCTAGTTTTTCTCCTGTATTACCTTCAAGGAGATTTTTGCATTTTATATTTTATTTTTAAAAGATTTTATTAGTTTTATTTATTATTTTTAGAGAGAGGGGAAGGGGGAGAGGCAGAGAGGGAGAGAGGCATCATTGTATGGTTGCCTTTCACCTGCCTCCAGCTACAGAGCTGGCTGGAGACCTGATTTGCAACCTGGTTATGTGCCCTGGCCTGGAATCAAACCAGCAACCTTTGGGTTTGCGGGCTGGTGCTTATCCACTGTGCCACCAGCCAGGGCATAATTTACATTTTAGATCTCTGATCTATTTTGAGCTAATTTTTGTGAGGGGTATAAAACCTTTGTTTGTTTATTTGCATGTGGAGGTCTGATTGGTTGTTCCAGAACCATTTGTGGAGAATACAAAACATTTCTTTTCTCCACTGTGCTGCTTTGCGGCATTGTTATGTATCAGTTGACTGCATTTATATGGATATATTTCAAGGCTCTCTATTAATCCCATCAATCTGTTGTCTGTTTTTTCATTAATACTATACTACCTTGTTTACTGTAACTGTACAGTGATTTTTAAAGTGGGGGGATGTTAGTACTCCAACTCTGTTGTTCTTCACTATTACATTGGATATTGGCTGCTCTGAGTCTTTTGCTTCTCCACATAAACTTTGGAGTTATTTTGCCAATATCTACAAGATAACTTGCTGGGATTTTGGTTGGACTTGCATTGAATCTATTAATCAAGTTGGGAAGAACTGTCATCTTGACAATGTTTAGTTTTCCTTTCCATGAACATGGGCTATTTCTCCATTTATTTATTTATTTTATTTCAGTAGAATTTTTGTAGTTTCCTCATATAGATCTTATACATATTGTGATATATTTATTTTATTATTTCGGGTGCTAATGTAAACGGTATTGTATTTTTAATGCATTTAGAAAACTAATTTACTATTGTTGTACTGTATTTGTCCCATTTTTTACCTATTGCTCTTCTCTGCCTCACCCACCATATCCCCTTTCTGACAGTCAATCCCTATTTGCTGTCCATGTCCATGGGTCATTTGTACTAGTTCCTTGACTAAACTCTTAGCCTTTTTTGTCCCTTTCTCCCCCTCTGCTTTCCCCTCTGGTCACTGTCAGTCTATTCCTTTTTTCCATACCCCCAGTTCTATTTTGCTCATTTGTTTTGTTCATTAGCTTCCTGTATCGGGTGAGATCATATGGTATTTGCCTTTCAACATCTGGCTTATTTCTCTAAGCATAATAATCTCCAGCTCCATCCATGCTTTTTGCAAAAGGTAGTAGCTTCTTCTTTCTTTCTGTTGCATAGTATTCCATTGTGTAAATATGTCACAGTTTCTTGATTCATTCATCCATTGATGGGCACTTAGGTTGTTTCTATCACTTGGCTATTATAAACAGTGCTGCTATAAACATAGGGGTGCATAGGTTCTTCTGAATTGGTGTTTCAAGATTCGTTGGGCGTAGTCCTAGTAGTGGAATTGCTGGATCAAAATGCAGTTCTATTTTTAGTTTTTTGAGGAAATTCCATACTGTTTTCCATAGTGGCTGCTCCAGTCTGCATTCCCACCAACAATGCACTAGGGTTCCCTTTTCTCCACATCTTCTCCAGCACTTTTTGTTTGTTGATTTATTAATGCTATTGTATTTTTTAAAAGATTTTATTATTTATAGAGAGAAAGGAAGGGAGAGAGGCAGAGAGGGAGAGAAACATCAATGTATGGTTGCCTTCACCTGCCTCCAGCCATGTGCCCCAGCTGGGGAATCAAACCAGCGACCCTTGGGTTTGCAGGCCGGTGCCACCAGCCAGGGAGCAATTTACATTTTAGATCTCTGATCTACTTTGAAAATTTGAAGTATTTTTAACTTCAAATTTCACTTGTTTATTGCTGGTATATGGGAAAGTGAATGACTTTTTATATATTAACCCTGTAACCTGAAACATTTTTTTTTTGGTCTGCTCTTTGGATATTCTACACAATCATGTCATCTGTGAACAAATCTTGTGTTATTGTATAAAGCACTTAGTTTTGATTACTATAGCTTGAAGAAAAAAAGTTGGGAGATGAGTCCTCCAACTTTTTTTCTTCAAGATTATTTTGGCTTGTTGTGGCTTCTTGCAGTTTAATATGAATTTGAGTATTGGCTTCTCTATTCCTGGAGAAATGACTATTGAAATTTTAATAAGGGTTGCACTGAATTTGTAGGTTGTTTTAGGAAGTATTGCTATTGTAACAATAATAAGTTTTCTAGTTCATGAGCATTAGATGTTTTTATACTTTTTATTATTTTTTAATTTTTGTAAAATATTTTTATGTATTATTTCCAGAGAAAGGGGAAGGGAAAGAAAGAGGGAGAAAAACATCGATGTATTTGGTTGCCTTTCACCTGCCTCCAGCTATGGACCTGGCTGAAGACCTGGCTTGCAACCTATGTGCCCTGGCTGGGAATTGAACCAGTGACCTTTGGGTTCGAAAGCCAGTGCCTATCCACTGAGCCACCAGCCAGGGCTGTTTTTATCCTTTTTAAATGTCTTCTTTAATTTCTGTCACCAGTGATTTTTAGTTTTTTCAGTGTCTAAGTTTTAAAATCTCCTTTGTTAAAATTACTCCTAGGTATTTTATTCTGTTTGATGCTATTGTAAATGGAATTGTCATATATTTCCTACTGGAGAAAGTTTAAAAGATTTTATTTATTTTTAGAGAGAGGAGAAGGGAGGGAGAAAGAACAGGAGAGAAACATCAACGTGTGGTTGCCTCTCACACACCCCCATCTGGGGACCTGGTCCTCAGCCCAGGCATGTGCCCTGACTGGAAAGCTTAACCATCAACCCTTTGATTCTCAGGCTAGTGCTCAATCCACTGAGCCACACCAGCCAGGACATGGAATTTTAACTTTTGACACGGAGAAACACATTTATTTTGTATCCTGCAACTTTACTAAAATCATTTATTATCTCTAGTAGATTACTATTATTATTATTTAAAGATTTTATTTACTATTTTTAGAGGGAGGGGAAGGGAAGGAAGCAGAGAGGGAGAGAGACATTAATGTATGGTTGCCCTTCACCTGCCCCAGCTAAGGACTTGGCTTGGAGACCTGGCTTGCAACCTGATTATGTCCCCTGGCTGGGAATCGAACCAGCGACCCTTGGCGTCACAAGCCAGTGCCCTGTCCACTGTTTCACCAGCCAGGGCTCTAGTAAATTATTTGTAAGTGAATTTTATGGCATTTTCTTATATAGAATTGGGCAATCTGTCAAAAGAAAAAAGATTCAAATTTTCAATATGTAGGCCTTTAATTTTGTTTTCTGCCTTTTGTTCTGACTAGGAATGTTGAACAGCCCTAGTAAAAGTTAGTATCTTGTCTCTTCTCTAATCTTAGGGTGGAAACACTACAGTCAACATTGAGTATGACGTTATTTAGTTATTTATTTTTAAAAAATAAACTCCCTGTGTCATATTAAGGATGTTTCCTTGTTCAGTGCTTCCCCCCCACACACATCTATTGACATGATCATGTGGGAGTTTTTTCCCTTTGTTTCATGGTGTATAATTTTTCTATTGTGCTGTTTGGTTTAGTTTTTGCTGCTATTTTGTTGAGTTTTATTTCTATTCATAAGGTATATTAGTCTGTAAATTTACTGTTATATATTTTCCTGGTGTATTTACTTGTGTGCCATTATAAATGAAGTTTACCTAATTTCATCTTTGGATTGTTTGTTAGTAGAAATAGTTTATTTTGTGCATTGATCATGTATTTTGAATTTCACCATATTCACTTATTAGCTCTAATAGTTTTGTGTGTAGATTTCTTAGTATTTGCAAGTAGGGATATTTTTACTTCTTCCTTTCCATTCTAGTTGCCTTTTGTATTTTTCCCTAACTCCTCTGACTGCACTTTGCAGCAAGTACACTGTTGAATAGTAATGACAGTATCTGACATCTTTTTCTCATTTCTCATCCTTTAGAGGAATGTGGTCTTTCCACATTAAGTACAGTGTTTGCTCTGGGCTTTTTTAGATGCCTTTTTTGATATTGAAGAAATTCCCTTATATTCCTAGTTTGTTTTATTTTTAAGATATGGTTCTTTATTCTGTTAATATTGTATTATTATGTTGACTGCTATCTTATGCTGAAACAATCTTGTATTTCTGGGGTAAGTCTCACAAGTATGTATTTACAATATGTCCCTGGACTTGGTTTATTAATATTTTATTGAAATTTTGTGTCTGTATTCATAATCTCATTCACTCTTTTTTAAAATGTTTTTATTGTAGCAAAATTAAGCAAATTTTTTCTTCTTTAATACTTATTTTACTCTGGAATACGATTTTTGTGAAATGTATTGCAGAACTCACTTTTATGAAAGTTGTCCTAGAAACAGTGCCAAACCCTTGGTAATAAATGAATTTAGTTTTTGAGTCACATCCTCCCTTTCCCATAATACAACTCAACTTTATTTTAAGCTACTGGACTACAACTTATTCTTTTTGGGGTTTTCTATCTTAAATTGATTTGTTTATTTATTTATTTATGTAGGCTGTGCTCAGGTCTTACTTCTTTCAGTACCCTCTGTTTTTCCTCTACATGTGTTTTACAAGTTGGAACCTTCAGAAATAATGGCACTTGCAGTGCTCAGCCAGTCCCCAGAGTAGAAATTATTATGTCTATTAATACAATATATCTAAAATACTATCATTTAACATGTAAGCTATTGGCATATTTTAAATTTTTTGTATTAACTCTTGAAATCCAGTATGTACTTTAAATATGTGTAAAAATCTGTATGGGTGTAGATGTATTTTTGCATGCATTTGGTAATATTGCATTTCATGTTACTTAAAAGAGTAATTCTTTAAACAAATGAATTAATGTAGGCATTTCTGAATAATGAAAAGAAAACTTTGTATTAACATGATTGAGAAGGCAGTAGTTAAATGGTGAATTGTCTGGATGTGAAAGGGAAAAAAAGTACACATTGGTGGTTTCAGAATAGATGGGAATGGTAAGAACAAAGGAAATAGAGAAGCCAAAGAACTGATATGCATGACATATGGACATGAACTAAGAGGGGCATTGCTGGAGGAAATGGGACACTAGGTGGAGGGGGGCAAAGGAGGGAAATTGGGACAACTATAATAGCAAAATACATAAAATATATTTTAAAATATGTTTTTATTTCTGTAGAGTGTCTAAGGCTTCTCTGAGTGCTAAGGAAAAACAGTAAGAACACTATGTCAAAAATTTAGTTACTTAAAATATTCAACTATAGTATAATTTCTTATCTTTATTAGGGACTCAACAGTGTCATAAAGGAGTTTCCTATTATGGTATTGACAGGGATTGACTCTTCCTGGTGGTCTTTATTGAACCCTAGGACACTTCCATTTGATATAGTGATATGTAAAATGAAAATACAAGTAGATCATCCACTTAATCAAGGTATGATAAAAGAGAGTGAAGTGTAATGAAAAAATATGCAATGGATCTGTGAGCAAAAATTGGGAGAAAGCAAAGTTTAGTAATAAACAAAGTTTCTTAAAGTTTGTGAAGAGTTATGTTCATTCTGGCTTGTATGTTTGTAAAAACATATGAGTGTACCAAACATCAAACATAGATTTCTCCTAACTGCATAAGAAGGGAAATATGTGAAATTATAGATATAGAAGGGTCTCTAAGGCAGAGTAATACAATGCTGTGTACACAGGTAGTTCACAAATGGGAATCTATTTCAAAAGGAAAACCAGCCAGCCCTCTCCCTTATTACAAGTTTGGAGTCAAGACTGCTTTATGATGTATACTAGGTCTGTCTGGAAAACGTGCAGCCATTGTTAATATAATGAGAATGGTTTGCATGACATTGATGTAAGCTGGTAGCCAAGGACAGTGGACTGGAATGTCCATGTGTGAACAGAGACTACTTCACTGTACTAATAATCACTGTGGGTTGTAGATGGTAGATGCTGGTGAGTGAGCATGTGTACTGTGTGGCTGTCATGTTCAAATTTACTTAGTGAGTAGAACAACAAGTCTGCATCAGATCTTGTGTTAAGCTTGAACATTCCCCCATGGAAACTATTGGATGATTCAGAAGGCCACAGCTATGGGCAACTGCTGATTGGCAGCTTCATCACAATGTGCCTGCCTCATGCATCACGTCTTGTGCAGAGCTTTTTGCTGAAATGTCAAATCACCCTGGTGACTCAGCCCCACTAATAGCCCAGATTTGGCATTTTGATACTTCTGGCTTTTTCCCAAACTAAAATCACCTTTGAAAGGGAAATGATGTCAGACTTTTGATGAAACTCAGGAAACTGTGATGGGGCAGCTGATGGTGATTAGGAGAACTGTTTGAGATCTCAAGGTGCCTACTTTGAAAGGGACTCAGGCATCATTGTCCTAGGTACAATGTTTCTTGTGTTTTGTATCCTCTTCATTAAATGTCTCTATTTTTCATATTAATGCTGAACACTTTCTGTACAGATAATATACATATATATATATATATAACATATATATCTATATATATAAAACATCTCTCTCTCTCTCTCTCTCTCTCTCTCTCTCTCTCTCTCTCTCTCTATATATATATATATATATATATATATATATATATATATATATATAACAGCATTTATGCCTATAGACTTTTATTGTATTTTATGGCTGTAATTGTTGTAAAAATGTATTTGCTGTATTCATAATGTGTGTAAGTGTATATATGGGTTATTATACATCTGACAGCAATTAAGGCTCTTGAAAGTAGAACAGCATTTGCTAATCTGTATAGCTGTCTATGGTGCATACTCAGATTCTCATAGATTCAAAAAAAAAAAAAAAAAAAAAAAAAGCCTCTTCAGAGATTTAAAAAAAGGAAAAAAGGCCAGTTCTTAAAACGTGTAACTTATAAAATGCAAAGGGTGCTTTTCACTGATGTAAATTTAATCCAAGGTGTTATATATTCTATTTAGTATCTGTCTAAAGAGGACTAAAAAAATATGGCAGTGGCTTCTACTCTTTCAGAATCAGTCTACTAGAATTTTAGCTGAACTTGCAAAATAACAAGAACATATTAGGCAGATGTGTAGAAAATTCTTATAAACATAAATCTTTGTATTTGGATAAGAGAAGCTCCTCTCCAGAAGGGTTGTTGGGCCTCATAATGAGATGTTGGTTTTCATTTGTTATAGTCAGGCAATATCTAGTAAGAACTACTCCTTATACATATGAGTAAATCTGGTCCTTTGTGTTGAAGCAAAGTTAAAAATTAGGTCTATATATTAAAATATTAAATATTTGTTAGCTGAAGATTACATTTTTGTTTGAGTTTTTTTGCATGGTATTGCTATTTTAAAAGTAACTCAGATTGATTGGTATGTGTATGAAATTTCTAGTACTCTATATTGCAGTATTGCTTGAAGTGATTTGTTTATCAGTTAACACAATGATTCAAAGACTGTTTTATCAACAGTCTTGTATGTGTGAAAACATGTTCTGTAATCAAAGATGAGACCTCCACTCTAGCCAGCCTCCCTCTCAATCTGAGCAAGTAGACAGGAAGCCCTGCAGAACCAAGATCTCTATCAGGATTCATCTGACTGACAGCAGGACCACAGCCTTTAGGAAGAATGACAATCCTGCAGAGAGTGCCTGTCCAAATTCAGATTACTGTTCACAGCTGAAGCATAAACCATCAACCTCCATTTCAACAGCAATCATCTCTATAGTGACTTTTGTGTTTATAGAAGGGGAGAACCAAATAAGAATAAAATATCATGCTTTCCCTGAAGGAAGGGATCTACAATACTTACGTTTTTGTAAAAGCTTTTCTGAGAAATAATTCATATACTATACAATTCATCCATTTATAGTGTATACCTCATATGTTTTTAAATGTATTTACACAGTTGTATAACTATCAACACTATCAATTTTAGAATGTTTTCTCTAAAGAAACCCTAAACCATCTAGTTATTATCCTCCATATTTTGACAACCATTAATCTACTTTCTCTCTTTATAGGTTTGCCTATCCTGAATATTTCATATAACTAGAATCATGTAATATGTGGTCTTTTGTTGTATGACTTCCTTTACTTAGCATAATGATTTTAGAGTTCATCCATGTTATAGCATGTATGAAAATTACTTTTTCTCAATTCCAAATAATATGTTATTGTATAGGTAAACCACAATTTTTTTATCAGTTAATGGGCATTTATATTGTCATTTTGGGGGGCTGCTATTAACCTTTGTGTACAAGTGTTATTTGAGTGAATATGTTTTCACTTTTCTAGGGTATAAATTTATGAATGGAATTGCTGGATGATATAGTAATTCTATGTTTAATCTATTGAGCATTTGTCGAACCCTTAACCATAGGAAGTGCACCATTTGACATTCCCACCAGTAGTAGTCTGGAAGGGTTCCACTTTCTCTATTTTCTTGCAAATATTTTTTGTTTGTGTTTTTGTTTATAGCCATCACATTGAGTGTAAAGTGGAATTTTATTTTATTTTATTTTATTGTATTACATCCATCCCCTTTTTACATTTACCTTTTTTAATGGCAGTTTTGTGAAGTTTTTGTCAATTATTTCAATTTCATAGTTGAGGAACTGTGTGGTATGTTGGAGATTTGGTAGCAGGCCTTCTTAATTGACTTCAAGAACTTCTTTGCCCTTTCCTCCTCACCATGGTGCTGGAAGTTCTGTTTCTGATTGTGATGGAAGGAAACTTTCAATAGAATGCTGGGAATAGGAGAGGGAGATGTAAATTCCAACTTCATATGTGGACAACTTGATGTTGGAAACAATGTTTGCAAACGTCTTTGGAGGATATGCAAAATTTTAACTGAGCTATGGTGGGAAAGAGAATATTAGGTAGAAGGAACAGTATACACAAAAGCAAGATGGTGGAGAGGTTCATACAGACATAAGCATTATGGGCATTTTGCTCTGCCTGGCAGCACAGTGGATAAGGCATTGGCCTGCAAACCCAAAAGTCGCTGTTTTGATTCCCCAGCCAGGGCACATCACCAGGTTGCAAGCCAGGTCTCCAGCCAGGTGGAGGCAGGTGAAAGGCAACCATACATTAATGTTTCTCTCCCTCTCTGCCTCTCTCCCTTCCACTCTCTCTGGAAATAATAAATAAAATCTAAAAAAAAAAGAAGTATGAACATTTTGACTGATTTGTTGGGCAGGGATAGGGGAGGAAGGAGTATGAGGTGAGATGTGACTTAGAACATTAGGTTCAGACCGATTTGTACTGGGTGTTTTTACTTTATAATTTGAAATAATTTTAAAGATTCAGAAGTCATAATAACAAAAACAAAATAAAAACTCCTCCCAAGCAAACCATTTGAGGTTGCTATAAAAATGAAAGTTTTGTTAGTTACCTAATGATATTCTCTATGAAAAGACAAATAAACAAACAGAAAAATAAACAGATTTAATCAAAGATCACATATAATGTTTACCTATCATGTTCAAACTGAAACAGTTCAGTCTTTTCTTGACTTTTAGAACTTGACACTTTTGGAGAGTAGAGGATGATCTTTTGGTTTTTGTGATGTGTCCTCAGGAGTAGATGTGGACTCTGCACCTGAAGAGGAATGTCCCAGAAGCAATACAATGTTCACATTGCATCCTTTCTGGTGCTGCATGATTTTAGGCTCTTCCTTTCCTGCCAATGTTAACTTTGGTCACTTGATTAAAGTGGTGTTATCAAGTTTCTCCACTGTGAAATGACTCTTTCCCTTTTGTAATTAATACCTCTTTGCTGGAGAGCTACTTTGAAATTGTGTAAATATTTTATTCTTCAAATAAGTTTCACCCTCTGGTTTTTGGCATGTATTGATATTCATTAGATGAATTAATTATTAATATGGTGTTTGCCAAATGGTGATTTTTCTAATTCCATTTTTTCTTTTATATTTATTAGTTGACTTATGATTCCCCTGTGATTTATTTACTCAATTTTAACATATAATGGTACAGAGTTGTGAATTCTTTGCTTTTTCATTTTACTCATTGTTTTATAACCTGTTTCTATCATCATGTAGGACCTTGGAGGGAGGGTGGGATAGAGAGGTTAGCTAGCAGCCTTCCTTGAGCTCAGGGAGCTGCAAATCTGCCAGGGACTATTTGGTGAGTTTATAAATAACTGTTATAAATGATAGCAAGGAGATTAGTTAAAAGAGGTAGCATCTGGCCAGAAAAGGCAAATGCTTCATGGAGGAAATTTTATCACAGTGTACTGCTCTGTAACAAATTACCACCAATTTAGTAGCTTGAAACAACAAAACTATAATTTTACAGTTCTGGAGGTCAGGGGTTCTCAGTGGGCTTCATTCATGTTTCAGACTATTAATAAGGAATTAGTAGGATGGGTAAATTGAGGCCATTTTATGAAAGATGTTTAAAAGTGAGGATGAAGAATGTAGAATGGAATCTTTCCTGTCAACCTGTTTAGGGAGCATTTATTTGGCAATAGTAGGCCAGATTAGAAAGGCAGAGTGAAAGGGCATTAGGGGATGTGAAAATAGGATTACAGGCCTCCACCTGGGCTGTGAGAATGGAGCTAGGAAGAGGTAAGATACTTAACTTAATTTGGCAAGTTACTGAATAAAAAGACATGTACCAGTTCTTTATTCAGAGTTTGTTGTGGTCTGTAGGGCTCTATGAATTAATGGCCAGGGGAATAAATTTGGTTCTTGATCTTGCAAGACTCTCTTTTCTTGTAAATATTATGTTCTACAGTAAATACATTTTAGTGTGATAGCAAACAGCCACTCAAAGCAAGAAGACATCATTAAATTTGCATATTTTGCTAAGCGTGGGACAATTTTCTGTGGCCATTTGATACAATGTGCAATATTTTTTATGTCGTGTGTCTGTGCCTCAGAAAGACATTCTACTACCATAGTCCCCACAGGATATTACTGTGATTACATCAGTAAGTGATCCTGCCGCTGCAGCACAAGATATCATTATCCTTTTCTCTTGTTCTTTTAACTTGATTGCGAATCATAGTACCATTTCCCCAAGGCATCTCACACAGAGTGAATTCCTAACACATTTTATAGTCACACTGTAGAAGGATGGTGTTCTCTTTTGCTATAGAGTTCTCAGTCAACTTAATTCTGCTCTTTAGGAATCAAAGTTTATTTTACCTTTAAATCATTATTTATAATGATTAGTAAGTAAAGAAGTGGGCTTCTTATAATTAAACTTCTTTAAAAATTAAATAATCATATTCTTATGAAACTGTAGGAAATGTGTAAAATGAATTGTTATAATGAATAAATTAAAATGTTAATCACACCATTAGAGAGAATTTACCATTATTTTCTTATTTTTCCAATTTTATTGTCTTTTTACTTGACCACATATATGTATTTAAAAATTAGAATTGTGATCCTCAACCTGGCCAGGCAAATAAGTTGGTTGTAGCATCATCCTCTACACCAAAGGTTTGATTTCCCTCTCAGGGAACATATATGTAAGCTGAGGGTTCAATCTTTGTTTAGGTGTGTACCGGAGGCAACCAATACATGTTTCTTTCTCCCCTGTCTTTCCTTTCTGTAAAATCAGTAAACATATCCTTGGATGAGGATAAAATATATATATATTAAAAAATTAGAATTGTGATCTTAGCGTTCATAATGCTTTTATAGTCTTTTCCCCCTTTTACTTAAAATATAATTTTCTTTAAATATTCTTTGAGAACCCAGCTATCAATGACAGTATACTTATTTATATTATGACTACAATGCTACTTATTTGGGTTTTTTCTTTCTAGTGGACACTAACCTTTTTCAGTTTTTAAACAATAATGAAATGCATTCTTTAAAAAAACAATAGTTGTATATGTGTAGCATAGGAGCCCAGCTCCAGGCAGGTTTACTTCGGATTTGGGAGACTGAAAAACAGTGGAGCACAAGAGAGGGAATTCACACCAAGCTTCTTCTCCGAGCCACAGGCAAAAACAGCAATCAATCTGCTTTTCCGTCTAGTCTTATGACGGCAGATGAGGACAGGGGCCAAAGCATCTGTCAGCCTCAAAGCATTGGGTGAGGATAGGAACAACAGAATTTGCCTTCAGTCTCCAGGCAGCAGGCAAAATATATGGGAGTTATGGGCGCCAAAAGCATCTGCATCACTTGAACAGCAGGGTCTTGTATCCATACAGGAAGTTAACAAAGGTGGCACATGGTCAACCTAAGCTGTATGATACTTACACAGAGGGAATTCTCTTAGATAAGGGAGACTTAGGAAAATGAAAATATATGCACTTGGAGGTGGGGATCCTGGTTACAGTCACCCTGACACAATATATTTGCTGTTTCTTTGTGGTTGTGTTATTGGATAGCAAGTGAGGTTCTGCTGCCCACTACAGCCCTCTAGACAAAATCCCTGAATCAGAGGTTTGGTGAAAAAGAAAAGGAGTCTTTATTCAAAAGCTACACAATTTTGGAATAATAGTTTTCTACATGCTTTGGTAACTTAAGCTTATCAATTAAGGTTAAAATCTTTTTTAAAAAACATTTTATTTATTATTTTTAGAGAGGGGGGGAAGGGAGAGAGGCAGAGAGGGAGAGAGACATCAATGTATGGTTGCTTTTCACCTGCCTCCAGCTCTGGACCTGGCTGGAAACCTGGTTATGTGCCCTGGTTGGGAATGGAACCAGCAACCTTTGGGTTTGCAAGCAGGTGCCTTATCCACTGTGCCACCAGCCAGGGCCCTAAGGCTAAACTCTTTAACTCTTTAGTTACGGCTTTAATCATTTAAGCCCATCAATTAAGGCTAAACTCTCTAACTTCTAAGTTTCCCTCTAACTCCCCTGGTTAGTTTTTAATTATCTTATTTCTGTAGGATTAGTTTACAAACTAAAACAGCATAAGATACAACATAAAAACGTAATTTTAGGGGAATGGTAGGCTTCTACCTCAGAGCCCATCCACTGTAAAACACCCAGAGAAGAATACTGCCACCCTCTGCCAGGCCAGTCAGATCCTATGCTTTTTTTTTTTCCCATCCAAGATACTGTCCTTTGGGAAATGCTGCACAATCATTTGTAGCTGCAGCACAATCGTCCAGACATCCTCCAGGAAGGAAGCCTAAGAGCCAGTCTCTGCCCTCTTTTCATTTTACGCCTTCTGGCCCACAAATCCATGCACTCCAGAGGTGTTCAGCTTATTAGCTGTTTATCATTGCCTTGGGTGACCTCCTCTTGTGGCCCCTCCTCATTCCTCCCCAGTGATCTGATCAGATCTCTCTGTATCAATTTTAAGTGGAATTATTGGAATACAGAGGCATTTGGTAAATATTTATTATCCTCCATAAAAATTTTTCTTCTAACAACAATATTACAAAGTTAAGAGGTGAAAAATAAAAATGAAAATGAAACAAGACCAGCCCTGGCTGGTGGCACAGTGGGTAGGGTGCCAGCCTGCAAACCCAAAGGTTGCTGGTTCTGTTCCCAGCCAGGGCACATAATGAGGTCTCCAGCCAGGTCTGTAGCTGGAGGCAGGTGAAAGGCAACCATACATGGATGTCTGTCTCCCTCTTTGCCTCTCTCCCTTCCCCCCTGTCTAAAAATAATAAATAAAATCTAAAAAAAAGAAAAGAAAAGAAAATGAAATAAGATCAGATTTCTTAAAATACAAGTAAAATTTTCTGTGAATGTTGTTAGCATGGGTTTGTGTTTATTTTGCTCACATTTTATTCACAAGTCCTAGTACATAAAAAGATGCAATCATTCATATGTAAAGATTGAATTAGTAATTAAAATCTTACAACAATGAAAATCCTTGGACCTGATGACTTCACTGGTGAATTCTATCAAATATTAGTTACCATGTGCTAACTAGCATATCAAACCATCAAGAATTTTAGTGCCTTAACACATTAAAAATTGATTTCTTGCCTCTTGTCATTGAATAGTCAGTTGATAGGGGTTAGTTCTTCTTTATGCAGTTATTTTTTTAATTTTATTGTTGTTATATTCATCTCATTTCCCCCTCTGCTCTCCCCTTCCCCTTTCCCACCCTTCTCATTCTCTTTTCCCACAGTCAATCCCACATATTGTCCATGTCCATGGGTTATTCATGCTAGCTCCTTGATGTTCCCCTTCTTTGCTGTCTTCTCCCCCTCACCCTCCCCTCTGCACACCTGAAGTGGTTCCTTTTTTTTTTTTTTCATATATGTGCTGCCGAAATGAGCACTAAAGTGTGTTCCTTGTATTCATGTCTCTGGTTCTGTTTTGTTTGCTTGTTTGTTTGTTCATCAGTTTCCTGAATTAAGCAAGAACATGTGGTATTTAATTTTTGCTGCCTGGCTTATTTCACTAAGCATGATATTCTCTAGTTCCATCCATGCTATTGCAAATGGTAGGAGTTCTCTCTTTCTTTCCTTCTTTTTTAATTAATTTATTATTTCCAGAGAGAGGGGAAGGGATAAAGACAGAGACAGAAACACCAATGTATGGTTTCTTTTCACTTGCCTCCAGCTATACAGCTGGAGGCCTGGCTTGCACCTGATTATGTGCCCTGGCTGAGAATCGAACCAGTGACTTTTGGGTTCACAGGCCAGCACCTATCCACTGCACCACCAGCCAGGGCTTCTCTGTTTCTTTTTGCTGCATAGAACTCCATCGTGCACATGTACCAAAGTTTTTTGATCCATTCATCCACCGAAGGAAGGGCGCATAGGTTGTTTCCAGCACTTGGCTATTGTAAATAGCGCTGCTCTGAACATAGGGTTGCATAGGTTCTTCTAAGTTGGTGTTTCAGGATTCTTTGGTTATAACCCTAGCAGTGGAATCACTGAGTCATAAGGCAGTTCTATTCTTAGTTTTTTTGAGGAAACTCCATGTTGTCTTCCATAATGGCTACACCAGTCTGCATTCCCACCAGCAATGTACCAGGGTTCCCTTTTCTCCCATGCAGCAAAATTTTCACCAAAATATCTCCCAAGGCAAGGGAAATAAAGGAACTAATAAACAAATGGGACTACATCAAACTGAAAAGTTTTTGCTCAGCTAAAGAAAACATCAACAAAATAAAAAGGGAACCAACCATATGGGCAAACATATTTGCCATTGACACCTCAGACAAGGGTTTGATCTCCAAAATATGTAAAGAGCTAATATGACTCAAACACCAGGGAGACAAACAGCCCAATTAAAAAATGGGCAAAGGACTTGAACAGATACTTTTTTAAGGAGGACATACAAAGGGCCCATAGGCACATGAAAGAAGGCTCAACATCATTAGCCATCAGAGAGATGCAAATTAAAAATATGTGCAGTTATTCTGAGACTAGGTCTCTTCCAAGTCTTTGGGATCTTTCAGTTAAGTCTGAGATTGGGAAAAGAACTGACTGCACATGAGAAGGCGTTAGGGGCCAAACTGAAAAGTGGCTTATAACATCATTCCTGCCCTCATGCATTGGCCAGAACTCAGTTATATAATTGTATTTCATGACGTAGAAATCTAGTAAATGTAATTCAGCTGTTTGCACAAGAAAAAAGAAAAGCACTTTGAATCATTAGACATCCTATGCTAACATATTTTGCACATATGCATATTCATATACCCATATATTCATGTCCTTTTAAAGTATTTTTGCTATAAGAATGGGATTATATATATTTCCATCTTCTTTTATATTGCTCAAGTATGCCTCAACAAATCTTTTAATTCATTTGTTATAGCTTTAATTCTTTCTTTATAAAGGCTGCACAATATTCCATGATGTGTTGTATCAAAATTAATTCAGCATTTCTCTCTTAATAAGCAATTACTTAAAAATGCCTTTCTTGATATTTTGGAGGCATTTAGAAGGGAACAGAGCTAAATATATTTGTTTATTTCTGTATTTTTAAATTGGAAGGCTAGCATTAGACTTGTGAATGAGTGCCAAACACAAGTTTATTTCACAGAATAAAGTTATAATAATTGATATTTTGAGAGGCAATGAAATTATTTTGTAGTAATAATAGCAATTGGTTTTTGTAGATATTCTAGAATCATCAGTTGGCTGGACATAGGTATCAAATATTCTAGATGTTTGATGAGAACACAGAAATATTTTAGCAAATTAATGTTTTAATAATTTAACTTTACTTACTAATTTCCTTGAAAAGTTAAAATTAAATTAGCAAAATTTATAATATAAATAAATATTTAATTATAGCATTAACCATTAAGTTTTTTCAGACATACAAAAAATTACTATATTTTAAATGCCACTGTGTTATTTCCTATAGAAAGATTCTATTCACATAGGCAAGGTAGGAGTTCAAAAGATAATAAGTTACTAATTAATTAATTGAACAAATATTAATGAAGAGTTCACTAAGTGTAAGACCCAGTTAGGAATTGAGGATATAACAAAGATCAAAAAAGACATAACATGTGAAGATTATTAAGTTAGTTCTAGAAAGTACTCAGTGGAATGTTCTGTAGTTAGTGAAATTGAGAGAAAATACAAAACAAAATACCAGTGGTTTTTTTTTCTATAATAGTAAGTATTGAAAGAGAATGAATTAACCCATTGCAAATGTCTGCTGGTTACCAAGCATTGTGTTATATTAAGAAGTATAGGTGCGGTGGCCTTTTTGAAGAAAATTCTGCTCAGAGCTCAGCCAGTATAGCATAGATTGGTTGGTTTTGGTGATTTCACTAGACATAGAAGAGACTATTTCTTTAGTCTATTCAGAATTTCTTTATTTCAGCCATATTTTGAGCAAAATAATTACAAAATGAGCTCTTAGACAAGTTCTGGAGGTGTACTGTTAGTTCATACTTTAGGTCAACAAGTTCTGCATGTGCTTCCTGACCTGACTGATGATCAAGTAACAAATATGACATCCTGTTATGAATTTTAAGGAGCCTGACTTGTATTACTTTGCCCAAAGGGGTGTTTTAACTTTAATTATGAAGAGCTGAATTTGAGTCTAGAACTTCTGTCATCTAAGGTACCATAAATGTGATGTCAGTTTCAACATGCTTTTGGAAACAGAATTAGATGGAACTGAATTTGGCTTAACTATGGTTGAAATACCTGGTTGTCCTCGAGCTTATATTTCTTCTGCCTTGCACTCTACAGTTTACCACTTTCTCACATAGGATAATTAGTGATACCTTGATGCTAAGATCATTTTCATAAGAAGCACCTCTGTGTGCAGAACTTATGGAATAAATTGCAGCCCACCACCAGTGTTAATGTTACTCAGTTTCTAGCACTGGAAAGCCTGGAATTTTATATGAGTAACTGCTCTGTCTTGCGAGAGCTACCCAAAACAGAAATTAGAAGATACAGGCTCATTTAAAATAATGGCAAAAATTAATCAGAGCTTCACTAGTACTGGTCATATGGCCCTCATTTCTCTCCTGGTGCTTTCTCTCAGCCATAGGGCCTGGCAGCCTCCAAAGCATACTCACTGAACATTGGAGCACCTCTTTGGAAGTCTTGAATTTCTATCAGTTGCAAGTTAGAATATGTAGGCTCTAGTTTGGACTTAATTATCAGTTATCTTGCCTTAGCTAAGTCACTTAAAATGCCAGGTCTTAACTTTCTTCATCAATAAAATGAGGAGTTAGACAGAAATGTCCCTGTAAGTCCATATAGTATGTGTATTTATGATCAGCATTATATCTATTCTGATTGGAGGTTTTTCTCAGTAAGACTCTTATCAGACCCATTTTTATTGCTGATTATTAGGTGGGACTGTTGTGCATTACTTAAAAATTGCTTGTCCTAGAATACCTATGATTTTTGATTCTTGGATTGGACACTGGTATAATCATGGTTGTCATGCTTCTTCTCTAGGTTCCATGTGATAGGTTATACAGATCAGGATCTCAGGAACTTAAGGACTTGTGCTATTTATTCATGATCCCAAATCTTTAGAAAGAATGTTCCAGTGGGAAAATAATGTTTCTGTTCACATTATTATTTCTGCAGGAAAAATAATGGAGGCTGCTATTATAGGAGAAATCTATAACCAACACTTAATTTGGCCTTTATTATATGGAACAAAGAGTTGAGGAGTATTATATTTTCTGTGCACAGATGCCACAAATCACAGGGCCTTCTCTTGGCACAACCCAGTCCTTAGCAAATATTGGAACCTTAGCAAATATTGCTGTAGGAACATCATCTTGTTCTAATGATACCTCTGAGACCAGCAGCACCGGCAGGCAAACAACTTTATTTCAGAGTTCCATTCACTATCTTGAGGCTAGATCAATATCAGCTTAACTCATACCATTTCACTCTTTAGTCACCACAATATTAAATGCAAACTTCTTAGGAAATACCTTTTCTTCAACAAAGATTTACCAAATATTTTGAGCGCCAACAATATATTAGGTACTCAGCTCAGAGGGAGTAACAGTGAAGTGAATAGACATGTTTCTATCATAAGGCAGTTTATGTTGTACTAGAGCAAGAGAAGCAATAAATACATAAAATATATAATACATTAAGTGGTAAGTGCTTTGGAGAAAAGGCAGGTAATGAATTTAGGTAATATATATATATATATATATATATATATATATATATATGTATTTGAAATGGGGGAGGTAGAAGGTCCTATATTGTCTAGGGAATTCAAGGAAGGACTTACCAGAAATGTGTCATTTGGACAACAACTTAAAGGAGGTGAAGTGGGAAATCTGGGGGATCCACAGTCAGATGTTTCATGATAAAGGAACAGCATGTGTAAGAACTTGAGAAGTGAACAAGTCTGCTGTGCTCTAGTTAGAGTAGGAGTAGAGCGAAAGGGAGATGAGATCAGGGCAGTAATGGGCCATAATACGTAGGAGTCTGCAGGTCATTATAAGGACTTACTTTTACCCTGGGTAATACAGGAATCCATTGGAATGACATGATTTAGATATTTTTTCACTTACATTTAATGTGGTTTAACCTTGAGTTTCTCTTTTTTTGCACCCACTCCATATTTATATTCTGTTTAAGGACTTTTTCTTTTTCTTTTTTTTTAATTTTATTGTTGTTGTATTACTAAGGACTTTTTCTTGACAATAAATCCCTTCCACTCAAAGTTCTGAAATTGGCCCTCATCTACCCCAGCATTTTCACACAGGGCTTCCTCTCTTGCTCCTCTAGAGGCTGCTATTTCCCTCTGCCCATAGAGGGTGTAGCACATTTTGGCATAATCCATTGTTTTTCTTTTTTTAAGATTTTACCAATTATTTTTCGATAGAAGAGTAGGGAGGGAGGAAGAAAGGGAGAGAAACATCAATGTATGGTTGCGTTTCACTTGCCGCTAGCTGGGGACCTGGCTGGAGACCTGGCTTGCAACTTGGGTATGTGCCCTGGCTGGGAATCTAACCAGTGACCCTTGGGTTCTCAGGCCAGTGCCTATCTACTGAGCCACACCAGCCAGGGCCCCACTGCTTTTCTGAAAATAATTCTCAGCTTGTTAGAAGGGTTCCATCTTCCTTAGGGTGCAAGCTCTTCTACACCACAGCTCATCCCTCCTGCTGCCACCTAGTTGTTTTCTAGTTATTCTCTAACATGAACTGAAGATGCTGTCACTCAAATCTTCCTTTTATCCCAGAGAACTGCTGGCATAATGGGAACTATGCAGCTACCTGGCTGATGCCCTGCTTTGTAATTCACTGATTTTTTCCCCTTGTTTGATTCAGCCACCTATCCCCACAGCCACAACTTAGACTTCATTTTTCTTCAGGTATTGTCCGTTTCTGAAGGTTTAAACTCTAAATAGTGTGGAATGAGACAGGACATGAAAGCATAGTCTTACATTTACAGAGTGGGTCAAAAGTAGGTTACAGTACATGAGACACAAAGTTTGTTCTTTATGTTTTCCATATGAACAACTGTAAATCAACTTTTGCCCCACCCTGTATAGTATGGTCTCCTCTCCAGCGATCTCGATTCCCACCCTTTCACCTCACAATACTACACATTATCCTTCAGGGGAGCACTATACTCAATCCTGTGATTCACAAAGGATAGATCACTTGGGATCATGATGCTAGAGGGAGGCAGTTATTAAGCATGTAGATAATGGAGTCAGGCATAATTATTCAAATCCCATTTTTCCCATTTCTTAACTGTAGCACTTGGCAAGCTGCTAAAGCTCCCTGAACCTCACTTATACAGTAATAAAAAGGTGCACCTCACAGGTAGGTGTGGGGAATAAATGACAGTGTAAATGGAGTACTTGATATATTGCTTACCAATAAACAGAAGCCAATTAGAGGTTGCTTTTCTTTGAAACAAGTGAAAAGGTTAAAGTCTGTTGTTTCATAAGTTAGTCTCCTGTACTTCCCTTTTTCCTCACCTGAGGACATTTTCACTTGTTTTTTTCAAGAGAGGAAAGAAGAGAGAAAAACATTCATAAACCCATTGTTTGTCCTGTAAGCACCAGGCTGGAGTTCCACACTGGGACTGGGTGGGGGTTTGCACATGCTGCCCACCGACCAGGGAGGAACCCAAAACCTAGGCATGTACCCTAACTAGGAATCAAATCTGCAATCCTTTGGTTACTGGATGACACTTCAACCACTGAGCTACTTACTCTAGCCAGGGCTTTCCTTTTTGTTTTAAAAGGAATTTAAAATCTTTGAATTTAAACTTCTGTCATGGTATTGCCACACAGCTGTGTGAATGGGTCTTCCCTGCCCTTCCTCTGTTACCCTACTTCGGACCCCCTGAGCCTAGCAGAACTGACCTGGGGCTAGGAGGAGGACAATAGGAGTAGGTAGCTTTCTAAGTCTCCCAAGATTGTAAGACATTTTCCTCCTCTTTGGGGTCACTGAACACTTTTTATACATATAAATCTAATTTCTAAAGATTGTATAGTGGCAATTATTACTCAAGACCTAATTAAAACAGACACAGCATGCCCTGATCATTTGGTTGGGCGTCATTGCAAAAAGCAAATGGTTGCCAGTTGGAATCCCAAGGCAGGGTACATGCCTGGGTTTCAGGTTTGGTCCCAGGTCAGGTCACATACAAGAGGCAACTGATTAATGTTTCTCTCTTACATCGATGTTTCTCTCCCTCTTTTTCTCCCATCTTTCCATTCTTTTTAAGAGTAAATAAAGAAAATCTTAAAAAATAAATAAAACAGCCACAGGCTTGTGTGTTTATTTACTGATTGTGAAAATGAGAAAAGGAAATTTCATAGTAGCATGCCAAGTGTTTTTAAGGGGCGATAGCAGGACTAATTGCTTCTTTTACTTACTTTGCATTCATTTATTCATGCATCTTACTGTTTCTTCTCCCACCATTCCATTGATTCTGCTGGTCAGATCCCTGGGTGAAAAACTTGGGGCAGGGAGGAAGGGACCCCAACACTGAAGGGACAAAGTATGAGCATATTTAGAACATATGCAGAAATGCAAATACCCAAAATACAGTGAATGGGATTGGATATTTTTTTAAAATATAAGCTATAAAAATAAATGGAAGTGCAGAAATAAATATTGAGACATATAGTATAAACATGACTCATATAAAAAAGGACAAAAAGAAGAAACTCTAAAAGATCTTTCTAAACAATCCATCTTAAAAATATTTACGGAAGTTAGATAAATCAGGAAAGTAAATGTAAATGATTTTAAAAATCCATTTAGAAGGTGTTAAAATTAATACACCCAGAACAAAATAATATATAAGTAAAAATCATGGGCAAAATTTTATCAAGTACACATAAGCAGAAAATAACAGGATGGCATGCTACTTAATTTTTAATAAAAAGAATTTGAGGCAAAATGCAATAAGTGTTTTCAAAGGGAAATTTTCTCTGTATTAAATATAAAGTGAACATTACATATGCTTTTATATGCTAAAGAATATAACATCAAAATATGAAGCAAAATACCCCAGGATTTAGCAGTTTTACTCTTAGATGTTTTCCAACAAAAATGCATGTGCTTCTGGCCACCAAAAAGAATATACTGGAATGTTCATAGCAACACTTTCCATAATAGTCCCCAAATTGAAACTACTCAAGTGACCATCACTAGTAGAATAGTGAACAAAACCCATGAGCACATGTTGTGTGATTCCATTTACACAAAGGAAAAGAAAACAGAAGAAGAAGAACTAACATGAGAGGTTAGAAGCCAGGATTGGAGCTTCTCTTTGAGGAAAGTGAGGCTGTGATAGCACAATGAATGTGTTTCCTGGGTCCTGGTTTCATGGATATGCTAATTTTGTGAGAAACTTTCAAGCTGTTCACTTGGTTTGTATATTTTATTAAGATATGTTTTATTTTAACAGAAGTTTAAATATGAAGCAATAATGATCAGAAATACTGGAGAACTACAAATAAATTATTTTAGAGATTTTAACATATTGCTTCAGGCTTTTTTTCAATATAAGATTAGATTTTTGAATAATATAGCTATTTAGATTGAATTACACATATTTATATTATACCTTAAAACATAGATGTACATGTATTATGCTTTAAAAAGTTTTTTAAATGGTTGATCCTAAAGTCTCCCAAACAGGTATTGTATAGCCAATATGATATTTTGAAACTACCATGTGATAAACTAGATATAATTTTTACTAGTTAAACAAAAAAATTAACCATCTGAGACATCTCCTAAATATTTGGTCAATAAGTAAATCAGGATGATAAAGATTATAATTGATTTTTAGAAAATAAAAGAAAATAATTTGTAAAAGTTTGTCTAGAGGGCTAAAGCTGCATTCAGGGACAGTGAAGATAAGGAATAAAATAACATGAACATAGAGAAATAAGGAACCCAAGTAGATGGAAAATTTTTAAA
Organism: Noctilio leporinus; assembly: GCA_004026585.1. Classification (NCBI taxonomy): domain Eukaryota; kingdom Metazoa; phylum Chordata; class Mammalia; order Chiroptera; family Noctilionidae; genus Noctilio; species Noctilio leporinus. The sequence goes on from PVIW01000951.1 coordinate 284,867, forward strand.
GCATAGAGTGCTTCATAATATGTAATACCAATATATGTTATGTGTTTTAAATTGTAGTGATAATAGCAAACCTGGGATATTATAATTGTGAAGATTTAAATATGGTAACAAAACCCTGATAGATATAGACTTATTGAAGGGATCATATTTTCAGTTTATGATTTAACGTCAGACTATGATTGTGGATGTGAGCTGGCTCTGCCAAGTTCTCACGTCACCATTTGATCTTGGCCAACCTGCTTAACCTTGCTGAGTGAATGAATGAACCAGTGAAGGAGTGCTCTTGAGCCTTAGAGGGGCAAAACAGCTCTCAGAGGTTAGACTTAAGTAATGTATATGAAGTTCTTAGCATAGGGGCTATTAAATAGTGAGCATTTAATTAACAGGAGGTGTTATTATCAAATGTCTTTTAGTATACGGGAATCAAAATGTCAATGAATAATCTTTTGATATTTACATGTACTTCTCAGGCTATCCTGATCCAGAAAATTTTTCCTGGGCAGAATATCTGGATGCTACTCAAACTAGTGCAGTTCCTGCCAAAGTATTTAAAATGGTAAGTTTGCATCCATGTATATGCTCAACTCTAACTAATGTCCATGTTGAGTCATACCTTTATTTGGCAGTTTTAAATTATTGTAGTTTTTCTTTTAAATTTAATTTAATTTTCTTTTCAGTTGTGATTTTCATAACCAGTTTATCTTGCTTTTATTTAAAAAGTACAAGGGAGGTGACTCATTTACAATTTATTGTTCCTGTACATAAATAGCAGTGATGATTTACCTCCTTGAAAACATAGGAGACCCACACTAGTCCTTTTGAAAGCCCCTTATCAACCTCTGATGAAGGAGTTATTCATTTCTCATTCTCCAAGTGTACAACTTCCATAGTCCTGGGGATTGTTTGAATATCAGCAATGCCAAAATAAAATAAGGGGATTGTTTGTAATGTGTGTTATAGTTTTATCCATTTAGTAGGAAACATTGCTTTTAGCATTTGTTAAAATACCAGCTTTTGAAGTTCAAATTTGAATTTATTTATTTCAGGATTCATCCAAATATAAATTACTTTGTAATAAAAACATGTTAATAATATAGTTAGAAATATTTATTTTCTATACTAGTAGTTTTCAAACTTTGTTCCCTTTCAACTCTAATGGTGTGGTCCAGGCTCCACACTTGTCTTTAATCACAATTTTATGTAGTGAATTTCTATGTATGATTTTACTTACTGAAAATTTTCTACAGATGAAAAGAGATATAAAATAAAATACTATTTCATTTTTTATAAAAGTTGATTGTAATAGGCTGCATTTGGGGTTGGGGAGAGATATAATTAAATTAAGAAACCTAGAAATTCTGAAGTGTTAGAAAAAGTTTTAAGAATTTTAAAAATTCAGTTAGCAAAAACACCAATTTCTTGTAGTCTCTCTCTCTTTCCATCAAAACATCATTTTACTTTTCTAAAGGCAAACTTACAAGAAAATAAAATAATGAAAAAATTTAGCTAAGAAGACAACTTTCAGACTCTGGGCTTACTACGGATTCACTTCAAGCTTTGACATCTACAATACAAAACAATATCTTTGTTGTCAGGACACTGACCTTCGAGAGAATAGAAAGATTTTCTGGGTTCTTGAGACCTAGTTATAGTTCTAGTAGATTTAACAATGCATTTTAGGAAGAAAATATGCTTCCACAAAAGCTGGAGAGAAACCAGATATAGGAGAAAGATTTAACTGTTTATTGTTCATGTATTATGAGGGTTTTATTTTCCTATTGTCATTTCTAGACTAGAGGAATTGAATACATTTAATTTCCAGTGATGTCAGCTGAACACTTTTACGTGTAATAGCATTCAAGTGAAACATTTTACCAACCTATAAAGACAGAGATGGCTTTTGACTTAGAGTTTGTTAAATTTCTTTAGTTTCAGCATAAGTCCTAGTATACTTTTCTGACTCTATTTCCTTTATTATTGCCTGAGTGTTCATCATTATAGACTCCTGGTTCCTGGCATTGTAAGTCTTGGAAGAAACCTTAAATTAATACAAGTTAACATTCTTATGTTACAGATAAAGTTACAGGTAAAGTAAAAAGTGTATAGGTTATGGTTTTAAATTACATTTTGGTATGTTTTTATAATAATTTGACAGTTGAAATTAAGAAGTTTTTATCTAGATATTATTTCAAAATTTAGATTTATAATGGGTTATGTTTATCCTTTCTAATTACTTATTAAATAATTTTGCCTTCTGGGTCATACACTCTAAAACTTGGCAATGAGAATAGTCAACAATTTCTTAATTTATAAGATTAATTTCAGAAAAAATCTAAACCAGTAGATAAACTGTAAGATCCTCTTAGAACCTTTGTAATCATTAATGAATTTTTTATTTACTCTGTCTTTTAGCTGTCTTGAAAATAACCAAAAAATTATTTTTCTTCTCACAGGTGTTTATGAAACTGGATATAATAATATACATTAAGTCCTATGTGCTCTTAAAACTAAATTTCACTTGTACCAAAGTTCTGAACCTAAAGCTAGAATGATAATATTTTAGAAAAATTTAATGGCATAATTGAATTGTTGAAATTTGCATGACTTGTTGCACTTGTAATGTTACAGCGGTTGCCTCATGGTTTTCTGCCGAATATGAGACTTGAAGTTGTGGATAAACGAAACCCCAGGTTAATTCGAGTTGCTACCATTATAGATGTTGATGATCAAAGAATAAAGGTACACATTGTAGATTACTACGTTATTACTATGCTGGCCACAGAGGCTCTGATTTCTTGGCAATAGAGCAATGAAACTTAAACTTGCTTCATTTCTAGTCACATGTCTGGGTAGATTTACAGCTGAGGTGTCTATAGATTAGACACAGCTGACCTTAAGAGGAATTCTAATAACATTCCTGTTTGGATTTGATGTTTAAACTTCATAAGGACATTTAACAGTTTATTAAGAACTATTAAATCTTTGATTCTATTATTCCTTGTCAAATCAAAAATAAATAAAAACCTTTGGTCACTGTAGCTAAAACAAAAGGTTAGATTTTGAAGTAAAGATATGATTAACAAACATCTATTTTTATTTAAAAATATATTTTTTAAAAATAAAATCCTAAAATGAAAGATTTTCATGTTTTTAATACAGAGAGCTAAAAAGCATTGTTTAATTTAATAAGTCTACAGCATACCCCAATTCAAAATGTATTTCCTACCCTAGCACAATTTTATTTCATAAAATTAAAAATATTAAAGTCAATTAATTTTAATAAGCATTATAAAGAAATATTTTGCTACATGCCTACTTGGAAAACAATTTTTAATTAATATCATAGAGCATAATCAGTACATATATTTTAGTAAACTTTAGAGATGAGTATTTGGCTTGGCCATAGATTATCAAGAGTGGATAACTGCTAAAACACTAGTCAGGAATAATATGTTATAGGTATTTTAGTTCACATACTCCTTACTCATGCTTTATTTAAAATTTAATTATAAGCATATTGCTTACATTTTTATTTGTGGCTTTTTATTGTTTACTCCTTATTATGGGAATAACTTGAATATTGCAATTTAGAAATTTAGTAATATTTCATTGTTGAAATTAGCATCAGGCTTTCTCTCTGAATTTTCATTTAACTTTTATTATAAAATTATTGCATTTATTGAAAAAGCTCATTCTTAATAGTATATCAAATCTTATTTTGAATTTTAATAGATAAAATATTTTTTTGTGATTCATGATACATATTGTGGTATACAATGTTTATTGCCAGTTTGTTGTGTGATTATATTGGATTAGCATACCACCTTAAAATATCATTTGAAAAACTTCAGCTCTTAAAGTGAATTTATTATATTTCTTATTTACAAACCCAACATTGATCTTTTCCAGTATAGAATAGAATATAGCTGATCCTTTCAAAGATACGGTCCATGTATTTTTCCTTATTCTATTTCTTTCTTGTTATTAGCTTTGTTCTTTATTAGAGGAAAAGAGAGTTGAAAAGTATCTTGTACCTCTGACATAATTTACCTGTGTGATTTGGGCATAATGGAAATCCCTCTAGGATTTTAGAGCATAATGAGGATGCATTTATGCAAATGACACCCTACTCTATGAAATAGTGCTTCATAAAATGTGAAATGAATTGCTTCCACATGTCATCCAGTCTTTCAGAATGTATCCGCCTTGAATGGATATAAATGCCTTAAGGCTTGTGAAATACTAAGGTCTCACAAGCAGCTTCTGACCTTTCCCAGCTCATTCCTGGGAGATCTTCACCCTTCCCTAGTCATTCCTGCAGTTGGGTAAATGCTTGTTCTGCCCCACAAGGAAGAGGATAAAAAATTGTCTGTGGGACAATTCTCCAAGTAGAACAAACTATAGAGAAGATTTAACAGTATGGCTTAGAAGGCCATACATTGGTTTTCTTAAGGGAAAAAGGCAATGAAAATGAACATCAGGTTTTTTCTCTGAATTCTTATTTAAGAAGGATGGGCTTTTGAGAAAGCAACTGATGCTTTTCTGATCTCCTCTTTGCCCAGTGCATTCCTTTATCCCTTTTTAAATATGTAGGCATATTCCTTAATTTTCTTTTTTAAAGTCAGACTTTTTATCACTGGCACATGATGTTCAATATACATGTGAATGAGTGAATGAAAGTGATTGTCATTGAATGCATTTTAGCATCCTGTTATTTGAATGTGAAATATTGTGTTGGTCAAAAAGTACCCTTCCCTCATTTTTTTCCTTCTTCCCTCATTTTTAATTCCGTTCCCAATTACTCTTTCATTAGAAACCTAATTCGACATAATGCACTGAAAAGTGCCAGAGAGGAAACTGATCTGGTTTTGAATTCCAGCTCTGGCTCTTATTTAACTTTGATATTAACTTGGTGGTTACTTTAACTTATTTGAACCTCCCTTATCTGTCAAGTGATGGGGTTAATAATGCCCACTTTGTAAACTTCTCATAAATCAGTGAAGTGATGCTTGTTAAATACCTGTTAAATACCTGAAACTGTGCCTAACTCTTTCTAGGTACTTTTGTGGTAACTCCTGTAATTAGTGCAAATATCTTATTCTGCTCTCCCTCAGTGCCTTTGTTTTCTGTGTTACTGAAGGAGCCTCATGGAACCACCTGTCCTCTGTAGATGGAGAAGGAACAAACCCTCAATCCTTGGTGGAGAAACTTTGTCAAGCAGAGTTTGTTTGGAATTCCACTGGGCAATGCTAATATGAGCATATGTGATTAAACAGCATAGCAGTGTGTGACTGTTGAGAGGAGAGTCGGTCTACCTATTCTTTTGTTTGGTTACCCAGTGTACTCTGTTATGTCTGGAAGCCCATTAATGTCACCTAATCAGGAAATGCATATCAAATTATAATATGTAGATGAATGCTTTTAGGAAATTGAGCTTTATTTGAAAAAAATAAAGGTATTCTACAAATAAATACAAAGAAAGTGCTTAAAACAATAATATTTGATAAATATTTGCTCTGTGGAAACTGCAACTAAGCTGTGAAATGAATTGTAAATGAAGTCCAAGTAAATTCATTAGGAAGTTCTACTGAATCATTAATAAATTGAGTCTCTTTAGCAAGCCATTTTATATTTAATGAATTAACTAGATGTATTTTGACATTTCTAAATGAAATAAGAGCATCATAACCAAGAGAACTTGTCATAATAAGTTGTCTACTTGTATGACTAAAAATTATTTGGAATTTTAGGTCAGATGAAGAGATTTAAAGCTTTTGTTGTAATAACCTACTGGTGAATTAGGGCAAAGCAAGTCGAAATACAAGTTAGTGACGACAGCAGAGTTGCTGTGCTTAGAGAAAGCTGCTTGACTCCTTTATCCTAGTTTAATTATCTGTCCAAAAAGGCAGCAGAACCTGGAATATATCATCACAAAGTGCAACAGCCAACCCAATGGAGCAGGACTTGCTTTGGTGGGGCTTTGATGCTCACTGAGTCTGCCCTTGAGCTTGTCACTTGGGAAGGTAGTAGGGTTGTAATCTGGTCTGTAGCTATCTGCTGAGTGCACTGGCTGTGAGCTCTCTCTGGAGCTACCTAGAACAACCTTTTGCTGGGCTTGAAAGTGTCCAGAAGAGGCAAACTAAGGCCTCTTGCCTGCTAGTGCTAGGCCTGGGGCCATCTAGCAAGAGATTTGGGGTATGCAGAGGCCAGACGCCTCTTGTTTGAGAGATATTAGGAAAGTCTGAAGTGTGAGACAAGAGAAGCTGAATAAAAAAGCTACTGGAAAGGGCTTGGGTGGGCATGCACTTTGTGTTGGGTAGGATCTTAGGGGATCACCAGGGTGTGGTGAACAGTGTGATGTAGGTTGATGGAAACTTGGATATGGCACCTGCCTGCCAGCTCTGTGAAGGGCAGGTCTCAGACAAGGAATAATGAATAGACTCTTCTATCACTTTTGTCTGGCAGAAAGCTCTCCCCCCTAGTTCTTGCTCTAATGCCAGACAATTCAGCTCCTCTCTGTATGTTCCTGGTTCCTTTTAAACTGCTGCTGTAGTGCTGGATCTCACAGCAATTGTGTCCAAGTAAGTCCATGCACAGGCCTTTTAAGAGGAACTGCCTGGGACTCCAGAAAATCCTCCTTCTCACTTAGTCCTCCTTTTTGCAATCTCTTCTTTCTTTCTTTCTTTTTTTAACATTTTATTTCATCATTTTTAGAAACAGGGGAAGGGAAAGAGGCAGAGGGAGAGAGACATCAATTTATGGTTGCGTTTCACCTGTCTCCAGCCACAGACCTGACTGGAGACCTGGTTTGCAACCTGGTTATGTGCCCTGGCTGGGGAATCGAACCTGCAACCTTTGGGTTCGCAGGCCGGCGCATTAACCACTGTGCTACCAGCCAGGGCTCTGCTGTTTTCTACAACAGAGAAATTATAAGGACTTATCTTCCCAACACTAGAACCTTGGATGTTGGGACCTGGTGTGGGGCTGGGGCTCCTCAGTCCTCCGGAGAGATCTCTGCAGTCAGGACATCCTTCTTGATTTTTATCTGCCACATGTGGCTTTGATCCAGCCCATTCTGTTTCCCCTCCCCTCCTACCAGTCTGATGTGACTTATTCTTTAAATCCCTAGTTGTAGGTCTAACATTCAACCAGGTTTCAAGTGGTTCTGAATGATGATTATTCTGTAGTTGTAACTTATGTGTGGTTGTGGGAGGATTCTAGTACCACATTTACTTACACAAGTCCAGAATGTATTTTTGAAAATGATTTTGAAATGTGAGGATAGGACAAGATACTAACATTAAAAATGACTGTCCTTTAAGCTAAATTTCTAACTAATGGGCATTACAATACCGCAGTTATTGATGACTGTCTTCATGTGTGAAGAAGACTGAAACAATTTTCAAAAATATTATGATCAGTTAATGCAAAGATAATTTTTAGAATAGGTGAAAGTATGAAGTAGTGTCAGCCATGATTTTTATTTAAAAAGGTCATAGATCACTTTTCTTGGTAAAGATGCATTAGTGTAATTACAGTAACAACAAACAACAATAATTATATCAGTATATCTAATTTGAATACATTGCCCCTATGCTGCTATTTATGTGCTTTACATATTCTTACTCTCTTAATCCACACAGCAACTCTATGTAGCAGGTATAGGGGAAGAGACAGGCGAAAACAGTTTCAGCAACATGCCCAAGGTCACATAGCTCATAAGTGGTTGAACCAAGTGGAAACTAGGTGGTCTGGTCCTTCAGCCTGAGCCCTCAACCTGCAAGGCAGCATCTTTTTCTATAAACGGCCAGAGTGTAAATATTTCAGCTTTGCCACAACTGGTCAGCTCTGTGATTAAACCCAAAAGCATTCATAAACAATATATAAATAGATAATTGGGTCCTATAAAACTTTATTTGTGAGCACTGAAATATGAATTTGATATAATTTCCATGTATCATGAAATACACTTATTTTGATGTTTTTTAGCCATTTAAAAATATAAACCATTTTTAATTTGTGGATGGCCTACTTGGCCTGTAGGCTATAATTTGCCACTATATACTTCACTATATGTACAGATTAGACTATGAAATAAACTTACTAAGTTGTTACTTTTAGTAGAAGTTTTTTGTTTTTGCCTTATTTTTCTAATATTTGGTTTCTGAACCAAATCACATTTATATTTAATTTTCAGTTTTTGTTTTATACATATAGTCAGTAAAAAGGGATAGAAGAGATGAGATCCTCTATGTAATCAACAGCTTCTAGAATTAAAATATATTTTTTCTCAATATTAGTTGATTACTATCCATTTGTTTGATTTTCATGTGGCTGTAGACAAGCCCCAAAATGATAATCTTTCACAGAGTAAGCTGTCTGACTTTGAGTTGTATTCTCCAATAACTGTAAGTAGAGAGTCACCTTTTTCATTTTTATTTAAGTCAGTATATCCAGAATAGAATTACATGTCCAACATTACAGCAGCAAAGAACTGACTTGGCCGTGAACCAGGTACCCTGGTCTGGAGCCACTGCTGGCACTCCTTAGGTAATCCTCAGATGGCCCTCTGTTTACCAGTCTGATTTGCATGATCTAATGAGATCCTGACATTTGATTATTTGGTGAGAGGCACCGGTTTAGACATGAGCTAGATAGAATAGAAATAGAACATTTCACAGTTTTCCATGAAGAGCACTGTCTGTGTGGAACCTTCTTAAATAAAAGATGACACGATTGTAGCATTGTATAGTTGTTCTTAACCCTTATTTTAAGGTTGTGTATTTCTTTGAATGTCTGAGCAATGGTACAGATTGCTGTGCTTTAATATGCACATATGTGTGTGTACAAATCCTAGATTATATTTGTGTTTCGGTGGTTAATGGACTTTTGAGTAAGGACCTGATCTCTATTCTTGTCATTTCATTCAGAGCTTTATATTTACTCAAAAAGTATGAGACCTTGCAAGCCTCTGATTTCGAAGGCCTTCAGTAAGATAGTGCAGTAAGACTCACTTGTCTTACTTCAAAGCTTACAGGAGAGTCTGTTGGATTTTTCTAAACTTTGGAGAGCCATACACATTCTCTGCTATTTTCCCAAACTGTACTATTTCTGACCAGCTGCAGTTTTGACATTCCAAATGCCCTTACTAATACTGATACTTGGCTAATTATTCTGAACATCATCTCTTTTTCTCGCATCCTGCTTTATAAGCACTCTATTTTTACCAATGGAAGAATATTTATAAAAATAAATAACAGAATGAAAACACCCTAAAATAAACTGTCTAGGCAACACTATGAATACATTTACCCCCTTTCTTCCAAAGTCTATATCATTTCTTGTGATATAAGAAACAGTGGTAGACTCAGGGAAAGGAGATTCTTCTATGAGAAGAGAATGACTAACTTCTTTCACCAGATTAATTTATTTCTGAACTGTAGTTGTAGTATTTTCTTTTTGCTAATATAACAAATTACTAGAAATTTAGGGACTTGAAAGAACTCAAATTTGTCATGTTATGGTTCTTTGGATCAGAGGTGTCAACTGGGCTTAAAATCAATGTGTCAGCAGGGCTATGTTCATTTTGGAAGCTCTGGGTGATAATCCATTTCCTAGTCTTTTCCAGCTTCTAGAAGCTGCCTTGTTCCTTGAGGCATGACCCTTTCACTACACTCAAATCCAGCAGTGTAGCATCTTCAAAATTATCTCTGACATTCCTGCCTCCCACTAATAAGGACCACTGTAATTTCCTTGGACCCATCAGGTAATCAAGGATAATCTCCCTAGTCACAAACCAATTGAATTAATCTAATCACACCTGCAAAATACCTCTTGCCATGTAAGGAAATATTTTCACAGATTTCAGAGTTTAGATTCTGTACACTCACTGTATAGATTCATGTTCCCGAATTTTAGGTGTGGGCATCTTTGGGAACGATTGTCCTGCTTACTACAATAATGTTAGATAAAGTTAAGATACTTAATAAAAGGAGACAGACCTAGGTAAGACCTGAAAAGCTTCTATTTACTGAGCACTACTAAAGTAGAAAAGACCATTCCAATAGCTGTGAGCTACAGGATGAGAATAAGACTTGGAAGTCTCAATCTAATTGTGGAGATAGGTTAAATTACAGTTCAGCATATAATATATGGCACAAATCATCAAGTTCTATAAATGCTCATTGCAAGTACAGTGAGCATTGTGAGCAAGGATGCTAAGGGACAGATGGCTTCTGAAGAACAGTTTTTCTTGTCAGAAAAAGTATACAACATGCCTTGTTTTATTTGCATTTCCAAACACCAAATGCCTTTATTTACTATTATGTAGAGAAAAAGGAGATTTCAAATTTAATGATTTCAAATATATATGTGTATATATATATATATATATATATATATATATATATATATATATTATGTATGTATCTTATTTTTTAAAAGATTTTATTTATTGTCTGTATCTATCTTATTTATCTACATATGGACCTATATAGCTTTGGTTTAAATTGAAAGCCGCTTGGGCAGATGGTCTCTGTGCGGCCTGTGTTTGGACATGTGTACAGAGGACCCTTGGGAAGTTGCTTCTCTATAGGAGATGGCAGGGCTTAGCCGCGAGAGACAAAAACAGCGAATTGGGGGTCTGCAGCTTAAACAGTTGCTATGGATCTTCTTTTTCTGCTACTACTTCTTAGATGCTTATTTCCTGCATCTTCTCTTCCTTCCACAGGACTCCCTGTGGACTTAGTATGCCCTTGCTTCCTGGGCAGAACTAGCTCTAGGCCATGGAAACCAGGGAGCAGGCCACATTCATAGGGATTGGCTTCCCTCACCCCAAAGGGGTTGATAGGAAAGAGCAGGGTTGTGTAGATCCTGTACACTCACAATATGGATTCATGTTTCCGAATTTTAGGACCAAATGGGAGAAAAAAACCAAGGTTGAACTGAAGATGGGGTCCAGGCTAGGCAGCATGGTAGCCCCAGGGAACAGGTTGATTATCTGGAAGGCAGTCCAGGCCCTGGGCACAGGCACAGCTGAAAGTATTAGGACAAGACTCCACATCCCGACTCAGGGTAGACTGGGCTGACATTTCAAGGGTTTAGTATGGGTGAGGGGCTTCTAGAGCAGCAGAGTGCAGATTCATCATCACCTGTGAGAAGTGGAGAATTTCAGGCCTCACTCAGACCTGCTGAGTCAGAATCTGCTTTTTAACAAAAGCCGCACCTGATTTGTTCTCAGACATGAGCAAAGAATGCTTGTTTAAGACTAGGAAAAGATGGTCTGCTTGTCTTCTGCCCTACGTTTAATACCTTTTTTGATGAGTGGAGGAAGGCATGAGGTCAGGCATGGGCAGCAGCTTCTGCCTCTGAATTCAGCAATCGAGATTATCAAGATCTTGATGGTTCTCTGGGGAGCCCTTCCACCTACAACACTTGTAAGAAAACTAAGTCTATTAATTAACTCCTTGAAATGTATACTCCCTAATTTTGTGTCCTATGTGTGAGTATTTTGAGTATCATTGAGTTTGTTGAAGCTCAAAGCAGGTGGGCTCTAAGAGAGAAAAAGACCAAGGAGAACATAAGAAAAGAATACAGTACTTTTTAGATTCTGTTGTTGATAGTTATGAGTTTGTTATCTTTTTAACATTCATAATTTTGATCCTCTTTTTATTAAGTCCCTTTAACATTTCATATAATAATGGCTTGGTGATGATGAACTCCTTTAGCTTTACCTCATCAGGGGAGCACTTTATCTGCCCTTACATTCCAAATGATAGCTTTACTGGATAGAGTAATCTTGGTTGTAGGTCCTTGCTTTTCATTTTCATTCTTGCCAGCCCCTTCTTGCCTGCAAAGTTTATTTTGAGAAATCAGACTCTTAGTGGTGAATCACTCGGCTCATGCATCAATGAAGACAACTAATAGTCTTATAGGAGCCCCTAAGGTAACTCTCTTCTTTTCTCTTAAAAAGAAAAACAAACCAAGCAAACAACCAGAATAGGACCAGAATGGTAGGTATGAGGATCATTGGGAAGGTTATCAGCTGGGAGGGGGAAGGGAGTGAAACAGGGAAATGGTGGAAGTATTAGGAAACATAGTTGTTGGTTACCATATAGGTAGGTGAAAGTTAAGAATAATAGAGGAAAGGGCAAAATTAGAGACTTTATAGGCATAACCCATGGACATGAACTAAAGGGGGCTATGGGCTGTGGGCTGTGGGAGGGTGTGGGAGGGAATGGGCATCTTGGGTGGAAGAGAGCAAGGGGAAAATAATTTGGGACAACTATAATAACATAATAAAATATATTTAAAAAAGAAAAGAGTACAATAGAAATATATTTTTAGACCCATAGTTATTCATTTCTATAAAAATATTACACAACCAGTGCTCAAAAGAGTATGATACAAGGAGCAGAAATTAGGCAGTTAGACTTGAAATCTTAATAAAGATTAGAATAAGTGAAGTATACAATGGGGGACCCTAAAAAATTTATTTCTAAAATATTGCATGTTTATTCTTACATGTTTAAACTTCAGTCATCTTCAAAGTACTCTTCATTTAATGCAATATACCTATTGAGAAGTTTTCCTACTACTCAAAACAGTTTTTGAACTTGTCAATTGATTTTGCTGCCTTTTAGTGCTTCTGCTGTTTTTTATTTCCCCTCTTCCTCATGGCAATGTCTCCCTTTGAGGACTTTCTTCATCCAGAGAAACAAACAAACAAACAAACAAAGTCAATATGGGCAAAATCAGGTGATGAATAGGGAGGTTGGGGCATGGGGGGTCATTGTCATTTTTTTGTCAAACTGCTGCACACCTGCTCAGTGTGGGCAGGTAGGCTTATAAATCACCCATCATGAAATGGGATTGAATTAAAGGAATCTTCAAAAAAAATTTAATTGAAGCCAAAGGCAGGCTGTCACAACAATGCTGGCTGGCGCACTAATGCAGACGAATTCCTAGAACACTCACCAAGCAGGGGAAGCCTGTACTGTAAGGGGCCCCCTTGCATGGAAAGTAGTGCAGACTTTCTGGGCTTTGAATAGTGTATTATCTTTCCCTGACAAATATCAGAAGTCTTATCAACAGAGTATAAATTAGATTAGCAGGTGGGGAAATGAAATAGATACATGTAGCTAAGATAGCAGCTTTATTACCATCAAATGTGAGTGGTTGCAGCCAAGCTAAGTTTTGGTGCAAGGATTATGTTATAGTTGTATTCCTCACATTTTCATTGTGAAGATGCGTCTATAATGAATAGCATGATTTTTAATAAACAATAAAATACCAGCAAAAACAGACTGAAGAAAGATGAAAGTGGTATTTATATTAGCTTGAGTGATCACAGTGGCACCAAGAAAAAAATGATCAAAGAAACAGGCTGAATTATGAGGCACTGGAAATAGGTGAGTAGAAAAGGAAAAATGAGGTGATGTTACACTAGACCTGAGCTTGCCTGACTTGCACTTGGTCACAGATGCTCCTGATGCATGTTCATCAGCACAGAAGCTTTGCCTCCCTTTCTTCCAATACTTTGGAAGTTGGCAGTGATAGCAGATGAAGTCATACTTGTAGAAATTCAGACCTGGAAATAACCCTAAGTGGAAGTTTAGGTGACCAACACAAGAGGACAATGGAAGCACTTGCAGGCTAAAGCTGCACACGGAAAGACACCTGAGAAAGGCCAATGTCAGCCACTTGGGACCAAGAGAGAGGCTTTGTTAACAGCCTGTCAGGAATGGTTTAAATATCAGGACTTTCTGCACCAAAGTTCACTCTTAACAACTATTTGGAGGCCTAATTTTCTAGTGTTATCTATAAGTTACTCAGGGACCTGCTTGGTGTTGCCATTCGGTGGAACTTTACATTTTGAAGGATTGTTTAAAGAATATTTACTAAGGTTCCCCTGTTGCAAATGAGAGAAATCTAGGGCTAATCTAGCATAGGTGAAAAGAAAGGGGGAAGTAGAGAAGGAAGGATTTGTTGGTTCACTTAAATGGAAGGACAAATGTAGACCCAGTGACAAGCATCGCTGAATCCAGGGTCTTAAACAACATAGTCAGCCTTCCTCCTGCTCCACCACCCCCTTTTCCTTCAGATCTTATTTCTCTGTATCTTTCTCCAGAAATTTCTCAGTTTTTATCTTCCATGTCTCCTTCCCAGTAAAAATGGACCATTTCCATTTAGATGTGGCAGAGCCACAGAAAGTTCTGTCCTCACATCATCTTCACACCATAGCCCCCATGGCAGTAATCTAACATACTGCTTGATTAGAAAGATCAAAAAAGTCATGGGGATATTCTGATGGAGTCAAGAGCCAACCCCTAGAACCATCATTGTGGCCAGGACTTACAGTCCCCTGAGTGGCCCATTCTTCCCTCTGGGGAAGATTTGGAGCTGGGCTGAGTTTTGCTGCCTATAGTTTTTGTAAAGGTCTGGAACCCTGAAGGAGGGCAGCTCTCTGGTCAGATAAAATATTGTGCAATCACTATAGTACCACTTACCCTATTATTAGAAATGATCTCTATCAGCCTCCAAATCTCCAGGATAAAGGTCTGAATCGAGAGCCATTTCTTCATCCCATTGGGGCATACCTGGGCTTATTATTATTATTTTTGCGTGTATTAACCTTAACGCTGACTCTAACCCTTAATGCCAACTCTAACCTGAATTTGGGCTTACTGTTGAAAGTATTAGATGCTCTTAGAACTCAGATTTTTGCATTTAAATCTCTTAACTCCTCTTTGAGCATTCTTCACTTGGAGAAGACTTGATACTTCAAAGGCTTTGGCCATTTTCTTTTGGATAGATAGCTCCATAGGAACAAAGAATTTAGTAAATGATTTGAATTTTCCAGTGATTCATATATTTAGAATTTGAACCTAAGACTCAAATTTTTTAAACTTTATTTTTATTATTGATATTACAGATGTTTTTGTTTTCTCTCCTTTGCCCACTTCCACCCAGCTCCTTCCTGCTCTTCCCTCTGGCCATCACCACACTATTGTCTATGTCTATGTGCTATGGATAATACACATAGTTATAGATAATACACATAGGGCTAATGCCCTCCCCTTCTTTCAGAATTATCTATATTCAAAGTCAAGCCAAGATTCCAAGGTTTTATTTAAAGGAACTCTTAAATAAAGAGTTAGGGACTAACTAGGGTATTTTTTGTATTTGTGGGAGAAATAGGCATCAATGAAGTCATCAGTGATATGGACATCACCTGCATGTGCTAGGTGCAGTAGCTAGTGACTGTGTGACTGTGGGATGGAGATGGGAGGGAGGTGTACAAGCCAGGGAGAGGGAATGAGGGTTGGTCTGGGTGGGGTGACTGGGGCACAGAATAAAGAAGACCAAGGAGCAATCCTCCGGGGAGTGGAAGCATGCCAACTCTGTTTCTTATCTGCTAACCATTCATGCCCACT
Source organism: Noctilio leporinus (assembly GCA_004026585.1). Taxonomy (NCBI): domain Eukaryota; kingdom Metazoa; phylum Chordata; class Mammalia; order Chiroptera; family Noctilionidae; genus Noctilio; species Noctilio leporinus. Next base: position 300,301 of record PVIW01000951.1, read on the forward strand.
AAAATACATTATTACGTTGTCAGGGTTGGTTTGCAATATTATTTAAAATCCCATTTTATTTTCTAGCACTGGAAATTAGGCTTTATCAACTAGCTAATAAAACCAATCAGATAAGCAATAGGCATCTGCAGAAATTAAATTGAGGAGTAGAGATTGCATGGAATTTTAAGATTGTTCCTCCCCTTGCAACAAAGTATTTTATCCCTAAAATAATGTTTTCATCATAAAAATAAATATCTGCCACTTTTAACTGTAAAAATGTTGGTCTTTTCTGAGTTTGCTGTTTGCATACATTTGTGTTTCTATTCCTCTGATAGTCTGAGACTTGTAAGAGATTGATTTATCCCAGTGTGTGTGCACCCAAAATGGATTGTGTCACCTGATACAGCACAGCTGCTCTCAGCCACAGATAAACTCCAACACTGAACAGAAAACCCTGACTAAACTAATTCGCTCTTAGCTTTACCAAGCAATTACACAGTCCCTAGTAGTGGGTGAGATATCTGATGCTCCATATCTGGAGTACACAGATACTGGGGGCTTCCATATAACCAGGCGAAGGGGAATCCTGAGGCCAGGTGAGAACCTGCCTTCCTTCCTTGGGCTATACACCACTGAGGGCCTGGGTCCCTTAGTGTAGCTCAGGTGGGGTTGCTGTCAGTGGCAGGACATGATTGCTGATCAATTAGAACTGCAGACCATAGTCTCCTGAGGAGTTATGTTGTTTCCACCCTACTGTCACTGTCACTTCCAAATAGTTATCTTTTTTCATTGTTATGTGATAATAGCATCCATGATCACTACTTACTGATGCCTACTCTGCATTAGGCACTTTTATATATTACAAGTAATTGTTAGGAAATCTTGCACTTAGGCAAGTTTGGCATCATTATCTCCATGCTGTAGGTGAGGACATATATAGTCAGGCTGTATAAATGCCACACTCAGGGCCACTTGTCTAGCAAGAGGCAGAGCTCAGCTTCCATGTGAGTCTGCTTGGAAAGGACTCAGGTACTTCTACTTCCCTGTACAGTGAGGAGTGACATCTGTGCAGGGAGGGCTCTGCTCGACCCCACTGTCATAGGCAGGCTCTTCAGTGTAGGCTGGAGATCAGGGTTCTCTGTAGCTGCCTTAATCTCCTGTGTCTGCTACATCTTCACTGCAGATTTCTCGACCTTACCCCAGGAAGGAGGAGATGCTAGAGGCCTCTGTCCTTACGGAGTCTTAGGCACTCTCAGTGTCTTGTGGTTTCAAATTAAGAACCATAGTACATAGAGTGGGGAAATGGAGACCTTTCTGTTAGAAGCTTTGGTTTTGTTGGCATAATTGAGAAGTATAGGCTGCATAACACATGGGCTATAATTTATTAAATGGGCAACTTTCCACTGCATTTATTTATTTAACTTAAAAGAGAAATTTATTTCTTCACTGTTTTGGAGGTCCAAAGTTCAAAGACAAGGTATTATCAGGTTTGTACTCCTTTTCAAGGCTCTAGCAGAGAACCCTTCCTTGCCTCATCCAGTTTCTGGTAGCTCCAGGAGTTCACTGAGGTTGCATCACTCCAGTCTCTGACTCCATCTTCACATGGACTTCTCTGTGTCTGTCTTCTTCTCTTCTGTCCATCTGCCTCTCTCTCTTGATTTTTATTTGATTTTTTAAATTTAATTTATTGGGGTGACACAGTCTTGATGTGACTTTTTCGATAAACCTTTGGTTATATGGCTTCTCTCCAGCTAGTCTTCAGGATGGTTGTTCTATAATTTAGTTGATATTCCAGCTTGGTGCTGGGAAGAGGTGAATGTAGCTTCTACCTAGTCCACCGCCATCTCCTTCTCTCCTTTCCCTGTGCTTGCTTTTAAATTGCTAATAAGTCTGATACCATAGTTGTCACTTTACTGAAAAAATATTTTTAAAACAAACAGCAAAGGTGACTATGATAGTAGCATTTATTCCAAGTATGCCTAGCATTTATCTAGTCTTCAGAGGCAGGTGGGCTGTTGTGACCATCACCCACCCCTTCAGGAGAGCAGGCTCATTCAGGTTCCCTCACTGAGTCATTTTTCTTACCTGAATTATGGAATGCTTACTTATTTCTGTGGGTAAGTGTGCTACTGAGTTTTATTAAAATATGAAGCTCATCACTTTATATTGGGAATTTAACATTTACTGACTGGTAGGTACATAAAATTCTTTAACTGTAAAATTTCTTTGAATTTTTTAGTATGAAGGATTTAAATAGGCTCAGATCTTTTTTCCCCCTTTCCTGAACTTAATTTTGGAAAGCTTTACTGAAAGGTATTTAATGGGTGCGCCTCTTCTCTCCTTCATCTCACCAAATACTGCAGTGAACACCACAAGCTCCAGCAGGGCTTTACTGTACTGCCACCTGGGTTGGAGAACCCATTTGTCCTTGTTATTTCCTGGTGTGCTTTTGGCCAAATAGCAGGAATTAGGGGGCCATACAGTGACTGTGTGAAAGTGTGGAGTATTTAAAATGTTCAGCAGTGGCTATGCTGGGAGTGTGACCTGCCTCTCTATTCTGCCTCACCTTTATCTAAGGAGTCAAAAAACAAGTTCTGGTGCCCATTCCTCACCAAGCCCTCAAGCCTTGCCATTGCCCATATCTTCTTTTCTAATACTCATGCAAGGATATGTTTTTCAATTTGAGAGAGAGAGATAGACAGAGACAGAGACATTGATGTGAGACACATCGATGAAATGTCTCCTGTGCACATGCAACTGAAGATTGTACCTGCAACCTAAGTATGTGCCCTGGATGGGGATCTGGGGATCAAACCCACAACCATTTGGTGTATGGGTTGATACTCCAACCAGCTGAGCCACCTGGCCAGGGGTCTACTGCTCTCTTCATCCCGGTTTATAGCAGCATGATCAAGAGGCCCAGATTCTCAGGTCACCTCTCAGGTCTTCTGTATCCCTAGTCTCCAGTCATTTTCCTGTGCCCTCTGGAGTCTTTTTTTCTGAACATTCCCTTTACTTTTCTATGTTAGACAAAATCTGGCTCCCTTTTTCGCAACCCTCTCCCTCTGGGGATGTGTGGAGTCTGGAAGCAAAAGAATTGTGCTTTTGTTCCTCATTATTTCCAGACCTTCTTCCTCCCTCCCCAGCTTTGAATCTCATGCCATCAAACTAGTCACTGCTAACCACTACTCTGCATAGTTACAGTCACCTACCAATGCCTCCTCAGTCCTTGGTTATTTAGCTGCAAGTTTATGGCCATTCTCACCAACACTATGTGAGTCTTTATTCTTGGTGGTTTCAATACACACATAGATGACCCTTCTAACACTGTATTCTCAGTTCCTTGAACTTCTTTCTTTGGATTATCTTGTCCTACCTACATCCTACCTAAATCACTGGGCCCTATTATCATATCTTAGTCCATGCCTTAGCATGATATTGTCAATGACAATAATTAGGATAACTACTGCAATCATTTTTTTATAAGTAATAATAAATATTATTAACAATAATAATGTAGCCCTTTTATAATTGCAATTATTTTGCATCCAGCTCTCTGACTGCCACCATCTTCTTTGTAGGTAATTTGCTTAAATATGACTGCTTGCCACTGAATACCCTATCACTTTTTCAATTCCCCCTCGGACCTGTAATTTATCAATCCCACCTCTTTTGCACTGTTTCTCACCTTAGTTTTCCCTAGATAATGGATATCAGATCATTGCATGTTCTTCCCACTTCCATGTTCTTCAGTTTATCTTACTTTCTTGTCAAAACCGCAGCCTTGGAAAAAGTTAATTCTCTGCTACTCTGTACCTGCCTCATGAAAATAAACATGGCTGGGAAAACATATTCTGCCACCTGGACTTTCTGTACAAATCAGATGTTACCAGAACCCTAATGCTAACTGGGAGTCATTGTTTCCCCAATCTGTTGACTCTTGTATTCCCCCAGATAACTATTTCACATCTTTTCCCCTCTCCTAAAATTTCTCACTCCTTTTGCTTCATCCCTAGTCTCAGCTGGTGATGTTTATTACTTTCTCTTCCACCAAGAAGATTGAAGCAACCAGAATAGTCTTCCATACACGTGCAACACCATACGTATGTACCCACCCATCTGTTCTGTCCCCATATATCCCAGTTGTCTTCCTGTAGTTATAGATGAACTTTGCACGTTCCCATCAAGGCAACCCCCTTCCTTAGGTTCATCCCCCACATCCTACTTCCTCAGTCACATGTCAATAACTTAACCCTCTTTCCTTTATCATCTGTTTTTCTCTTTCCATGAGAGAATTTCCATCAGCAAACAAATATGGTGGTATTTCTTTCATTTTAAAAACATCATTTCCTTCACTTTTTCCTTCATTTCTATTGAAAGGAAGCCTCTTTGAAAGAGTTGTATGTACATAACTCCTCTGTTAAGACTGTCTTAACATGGCTTCTAGGGCACCACATTCTCTTAGCTTTTCTATTTCCTCATTGTCAGTTCTTTCTCAGACTCCTTTTATTTGATTCCTTCTTATCTTTACAAACTCTTAATGTGGGTGTGCATAAGGGCTTATCATTGTACCTCATCTTTTGTAATTTCATCAAATGTCATGGCTTTAAAGATCATCTATATGCTAACAAACTCCAGACTTCTGTATAACTACCTATTTGACATCTCTGCTTGATATCTAACAGCTCAGACTTGATATGCCTCCATTTGAAACCCAGTATTCTCTCTCTACTCACAGTCTTCTCCATCGCAGGCAATGATCATTCTATTCTTCTCATTGCCCAAGTCAAAAACATGGCATTAGCTTGGATCCCTCTCTCCCTGTAATAATTAATATTCAATTCTGACAGAAAACAGTTTAACTTTATTTTTGAAATGTACATGGAATTAGGCTTTATTTTTCATCACACTGACTAATACCATTCTAGTTCACACCACTGCCATCTCTGTCATCTCTCACCAGGATTGTCACATTGGCCCCCTAACTGGTTTTCCAGCCTTTAGGCTGGCCACCTCCCATCTGCCCCAATAGTCTCAGTGCAGCAGTCAGACTGATTCTGGTAAAACATAGGTCATGTATGTTACTATTCTGCACAAAACCCTCTAGGCACCTTTCTCTTTCTCCCAAGAGTAAAAGCCAAAGTTCATAATGCCCTATCTGATGTGGCAGCAATGTAACCTTTCTGACTGCAACCCTTAATAATTTCTGTCTTGCTAACCCTGCTCCAGCAAACTAGATTTATGACAGGTTTCCGCCTTAGGATCTTTGCTCTAGCTGTTCTCTTTGTAATACTCTTCCCGATACATCCAAATCTTCAACACCTTTAACTCTTTTAAGTCTCTCTGCTTCACTTTATTTAAAATTGCAATAACTCTTAACTGGCACATTCCTAATTCCCTTAACTTTTCTCTTTCTTTCTAGCTGTTATCACCTTTTCACTTGCTAAAAAAATTCACTTATTTAATGGTACCTGATTTTTTCACCTTAATGTAAGCTTTAAAGGAAAGCATTTTCCCTCTTTTGTTTTTTTCTCTCTTTTGTTCACTGATATATCCCTAATACCTAAAATAGTCTTAGGAATGTACCAAACACTGTGGTAGTATTGGTGTATTGAATAAGTGAATGATTTTTTAGAGCTCTGTCAATTCAGAATAGTAAGCATGCCACAATGGAGTAAATACTTGCGGACCCATTCCTGTTTTCTTTTATTTTCTTTCTTTCTTTCTTTCTTTTTTAACTAAGGGATAATTTATCAAGATTAAAATGTACACATCATAAGTGTAAAGTTCACTACATTTTTACATATCTAGCCATTCCTTCTCTCTTGTGTAAGGATATTATCTAGGTCAAAATAAAGAATATTTCCATCACTCAAAATTTTTTCTCTTAAGCTCCTCTCAATCAATACCACTGCTCTCTTATATATCTTTCCAGAGGTAACCATTATTCTGACTTCTCTTTTACCTAAGTTAATAGTTCCTGTTCTTTTGCTTCTTATAAATGGAATCATACACTATGTACTCTTTTATGCCAGACTTCTTTGACATAAAAACAGACAAGAGTTAAGACTTGCCCATTTAGTCTGATAATCTGTAGATCTTTCACTTTCATTTTCAGTTTAACTTGATGGGCATTTTTGGCTTTGTATTTAAACTATAAATACTTTCTTTGTATTTTTCATATTTGAAATTGAGTCAGTTTCTTGAATATGTGGGTTAATGTTCATCATAAATTTTGGAAAAATCTCAGCTATTACCTCTTCAAATATTGATTTTGCTCATTTTCTGTTTCCTCTCCTTCTGGGATAATAATTATACGTATGTTAGACTGAGAGAATGCCAAATCTCTTAAAGTATGTTTTACTTTTATTCTCTTTTTATGCTTGAATTCAAATACTTTCTATTGATCTTCCATATCTGTTTTTTCCTTCTACTGCTGTTTTCAATCTGCTGTTAAGTTCCATCAATGAATTCTTAATTTTATTTATTTATTTATTTTATTTTTTAAAGATTTTATTTATTGTTTCCAGACAAAGAGGAAGGAAGAGAGGCACAGAAGGAGAGAAACATCGGGTGTATGGTTGCCTTTCACCTGCCTCCAGCCACAGACCTGGCTGGAGACCTGGCTTGCAACCCTGTTATGTGCCCTGGCTGGGGAATCAAACCAGCGACCTTTGGGTTCACAGGCCGGCACCTTATCCATTGTGCTACCAGCCAGGACTTTGAATTCTTAATTTTAGACTTGAAATTTTAAATTGTAGAATTTTCATTTTGTTCCTTTGAGATAGTATACTTTTCTGTTGGATTTCATCATTCTATCCATTTGCTTTTTTCTATTTTATTTAACATATTTAAAATAATATCCTTGACTGCTAATTTCAATACCTGTGTCATCTGTTAGTTTGCTTCAGTTGGCTGTGTTTTCTTCACAGGTCACATTATCCTGTCTCTTTACATATATTATAATTTTTTATATATTCTGGATGTTGTGTATAAAAGAACTATAGAGCCTAAAATAGATATTAGTTTCCCTAGAGAGGCCATGCTTCTTCTATTAGGCAGCTAGTCTGAAGGACTTTAGTGGGTTGAATTGAATGGTAGCCCTCAAAATGATAATATCCACCTCCAAACCTCATGAACCTGTGATTGTGATGTTATTTGGGAAAAAGACATTTGCATATGTAATTATGTTAAAGATCTTGAGATGAGGTCATTCAAGATTGTCTGCATGGGCCTTAAATCTATTTACAAGTGTCCTTATGAGAAAGAGAAGAGAAAACACAGAAGACAGTAAAGTGATACAGCCCCAAGCTGAGGAACACTTGCAGCCACAGGACACTAGAAGATACAAGGGATGATTTTCTCCTAGAGCTCTCAGAAGGAGGGCAGCCTCAACAAAGCTTTGCTTCCAGATTTCTGCCTCCAGAACTATGAGAGAAGAAATCTCTATTGTTTTAAGCCACCAATATTGTGGTACTTTGTTATGAAAGCCCTAGGAAATTAACACAGGGACTGATCACTTTGATTTGGTTAAAAATTGAACTGATTTGGGGATATGCTGCAGGTTTAGTTTTAACTCATCTCTGGTTTCAAATGTATTGAAAAATAGGACTTTCTTGTATGCATATGGCCTTCTCTCTAGTGATATAAGACCAATACATTGCAGGAGATCTCTCTGATTTCCAGACCCCTCCTTGAGCCTCCCATGCCACCAGGCACTTGGTAACATCCAGGCCCCAAGAGAACCAGCTATGGGTCTAGAGTGTCTCCAGATTCTAGTCCATCGAGCCCATCACTTCTAACTCCACTGGATGCCTTTTCCTCTAGCCCAGTCCTAGAGGAAATCACCTGTGTCAGATTTGATCCTCTGCTTTTCCATGAAGCTTTTGATGATTTCTATTCATTTAGGAAATGTCCCGGCTTTGTCTGGTATTTAGATCGTTTACACTTCTTTGCACCCACAGTTGATCTAAAAACTATGCTTTTGGCCCTGGCTGGTGGCTCAGTGGATAAGGCACCAGCCTGAGAACCCAAAGGTCAGTGGTTTGACTCCCAGCCAGGGCATATAACCAAGTTGCAAGCCAGGTCTCCAGCCAGGTCCATAGCTGGAGGCAGGTGAAAGGCAATCTTACACTAATGTCTCTCGCTGCCTCTCCCCGTTCCCCTCTCCCTGAAAATAATAAATAAAATCTTTAAATAAATAAATAAATAATTTTTAAAACTATGCTTTTATAGTTTTATAGTAGCTGGTTTCTAGATATTTTCTAGCTGTAATACTGCTAATGATCTTTTCTACTGTTCAACATCCTTGCCAGGAGTAGAACTCCCTAAAGTATCTGTTGCAGTTTTAAGATATTAAATAATTAAACTTTTATTATTGTATATATTATATAAACATTATATAGTGCATATAAATAAAAGTATATATAACTATATTAAAATATATTTGTATGTAAGTATTCATACATGTATATAATTTAAACTATAATTATTAATACCTTTGCATATGATCCATGTGGTGCTTAGTGTGACTGGTGTATGATCTGTGTGAAGGCCAATAGCTATTGATTTCAGATTATATTTCCTAGGCTTTCAAGGTGGAGAAGTGGGAGAAAGGTAGGGAATACATGCATAGGCATAAATAATCAGGAATATCTGTTCTGAAACACTGGAAATAGTTTGTGGCTGAACAATAATATTACTTTTGGCTTTTCTCTAAAATAAAGTAGAAGGCTAGCCCTATAAATTAAATCTTTACATGATGCTTTTAATTTACATTATGTTTAGCTGACATGGCATGCCATGGGTTGAGGGCAAAGGCCAAGGTGTGACTAGTTTTTTTTTTTTTTTTTTTTTCTGTACCAAAAATAATTTAGGCTTCTGATAAAGAATTATGAACAAAAAATGTAAGAAAGCATGAGCAAATATGTTAATTACAAGTATGTATTCTCCTCCGTTGCTTGAAAGTTATTCACTACCTTAGACATTATTTATTTTCTTAAGAAATTTAACTCATTTTCAGGACACCTTTTCCTGCTTAATTACTCAGTTACACATGAACAGAGAAGGCTCCTGCAGGCAACTGGATGAATTTTCTGTTTCAGCATACATGTAAACATGACTAATTTATGTAGAAATTGAAATTCAGAATGTAGTTTTGAGCTCCATCTCCTTGTTCTTTAGAAATAATATAGTTTTTATTTTAATGATCTGGAGTACTTATAGGACATGAATATAGTCAGTATGTAAATGAAATCTACTAAACATAGGTATTATTGAAATAGAACCAAGATCTTCATCTATTATAATTTGGCTTTATTTTTTAAATTTTTAATTGTTATTCTATTATAGCTGTCCCAATTTTCCCTGCTTTGCCCTCCTTTGCACAGCCCACCCCAACTCCCACAGTCAGTCCTCACATTATTGTCCATGTCCATGGGTCATTTATACATGTTCTTTGACTAGTCCCTTTCCTTTCTTTCCACCATTATCTTCCTCCCCTCTTCCCTCTAGTTGCTGTTAGTCTGTTCCATGTTTTTTTTACCTCTGGTTCTATTTTGCTCATTAGTTTATTTTGTTCATTAGGGTCCTCTTATAGGTGAGATTATATGGTATTCATCTTTTGTCACCTGGCTTATTTTACTAAGTATAATACACTCCAGTTCTGTTGATGCTATTGCAAAAGGAAAGAATTTCTTCTTCTTTTATTCTGCATAGTATTTCATTGTGTGAATGTACCACAGTTTTTTGGTCCACTCATCTAATGATCTACTGATGGGCACTTAGGCTCTTTCCAGTATTTGGCTATTGTAAATAGTGATGCTATGACATAGACATGCACAGGTAGTTTTGAACTGATGATTCAGGATGCTTTGGGTATATTTCTAGCAGTGAAATCACTGGGTCAAAAGGCAAGTTCCATGTTTAATTTTTCAAGGAAATTCCATACTGTTTTCCACAGTGGCTCCACTAGTCTGCATTCCCACCAATCATGCACTACAGTTCCCATTTCTCTGTTTCCTCACCAGCACCTGCTGTTTGTTCTTTTATTAATGATGGCCATTCTAACTGGTGTGAAGTGATATTTCATTGTACAATGTTTTAATTTGTATCTTTCTGATGGCTAGTGATGTTAAGCATCTTTTCATATGTCATTGAGCCATTTGTTTCTCCTCCTTGGGAAATTGCCTATTCAGGTTCTTTGCACATTTTTAATTGGGTTGTTTGTCTTCATGATGCTGAGTCAGATGAGTTCTCTATGTATTTTGGAGATGAAAGACTTATCCAATATATCATTGGCAAATATGCTCTCCCATACAGTTAGTTCCCTTTACATTTTGATGATGGTCTTTTTAGCTGCGCAGAGCTTTTTAATTTGATGTAGTTTCATTTGTTTATTTTTTCCATCATTTTCCTTTCCCCAGGACATGAGTGGGAAGCACAAGGCCCGTGGGCTGAATCCAGCCATCCACCTTGTTTTATCTGGCAGGCCTTCTGCCTGGCACCTGGTTTCTACCTGCCTCGCTTAATTGTTAAGGACTAGTTACATTTATACAGTCCTAAAATTACATTTGGTCCTTCGAAGGCAACTGCAAGGCTGCTGTGGCCCCAAGTGAAAATGAGTTTGACACTCCTTCCCTAGGAGATACAGCAGCAAAAATACTGGTATGTGGGATATCTAAAATTTTCTTACCAGCGTTTTTTCTCTAGGACTTTTATGGTATCACAGCTTATATTTAAGTCTTTTATCCATTTTGAGTTTACTCTGGTGTATGGTATAAATTGGTGGTATAGTTTCATTTTTTCGCAGTTAACTGTCCAGTTCTCCCAACACCATTTATTGAAGAGACTATTTTTATTCCATTGTATGCTCATGCTCCCTTTGTCAAATATTGATCATAGAGACCGGGGTTTATTTCTAGGCTCTATTCTTTTCCATTGATCTATGTGTCTAATCTTATGCTAGACTGTTTTGATTACAGTAGCCTTTAAGTTTAGTTTGATATCAGGTAATGGTGATCCCTCCTACTCTATTCTTCTTTCTCAAGATTGCTGAAGCTATCCAGGGTCTTTTTAGTTCCACTAAATTTTTGAAATATTTGTTCTACAGGGTGCATGTGATAAATTGGTAATAATGTTGCATTTCCTTATTTCATGTGCTTCTTATTAATTTAGAAAAACTATGTTTCTAAAGTTATGATTTAACATCATTGTTTCAGATATAAAGTATTAAATTCTGAGAGCAACCATCATGTCAAGGGAATAAAGCAACCATAAGTTCTGGACTCGTGCAGGGCCAATTGCGAAGGAAATTGTGGACTTTAATAACATCCCTTTATGTACAGTTTACAATGTGAAGAAGGTATATGATGCTGATCCTGATGTCTCCACACCAACATGGAAAATGCATAAGGTATGCAAGGATTACACAAGTTCAGATGTTATTTACAGAATCCAAGAGATCATCAGAGAAGATCCAGGAAAGTCAATGTGCTCCACAGCAAGAGAACTGCAAATGTAGGATGCAATAGTTTGCAAGATTATTGCTGATGATATCAGATACAGATCATATGTTCTTAGAAGAGGCCAGTTTATGACACAGCAGACAAAGGAAAGGCCCTTTGAAAAGGAAAGGAAACTGCTAACAAAATAAAAAATCCCAAAGAAAAAAACCCTCTTATTTTCTTCTCCAATGCAAAGAAGTTTCAGCAGGACCAAATAGCGGAAGAAATAACAGGTGGCTCTGTGAGAATCTTAATGAAGTCCCAATTGTCATGAAAACGAAATTTCCTGCTACAGTGATGGTGTTAGGTGATGTCAGCAATGAAGAAGACATCATGACCCCACTTTTTTTTTCCCACAAGGCTTGAAGGTAACTGCTGATGTTTACTTTACCTTGATGTTTTGAGAGAAGTAGTTGTACCGTGGATGCAAGTCACAAATTGACATCATTTTATCTTCCAACATGGTGCACCAGCACATAACACCAGAAAGGTGCAAGAATTTCTCAGTGTCTGTGTTTCTGAAACCTGGTCAAAGGAAATCTGGCTGCCTAGTTCACCAAATGCAAACCCTGTAGACTATTAAGTATGCAGCATTTGTGAGATAGAAGTTCATAAACAATCTCATTCCAATAAAGAGGCTCTTAAAGTTAAGATTAAAAACATGATGATGTCCATGGGTAAAGAAAAGTTAATGGAAGTGTGCTCAAAATTCTGAATTGAGTATATTGCAGCAAGTGGAGACTTTTTGAACAATTTAAAAAATAATGACTATGTTTATATATTTACATATAAGAATAAATTTATTTCAAAATATAACACCTTTGTGGTATGTTGGGTTTTTTTTACTACAATTTTGCCTATTTTTCGCATGCACCCTGTAGTGTAAAGTATCTCATTGGTATTTTAATAGGAATTACATTGAATCTATAGATTGTTTTGGTAATATAGATTTTTTTTAGTGATGTTAATCCTTGCAATCCATGAACATGATCTATGCCTCCATTAATTTGTATCTTCTTCAATTTCTTTCTTCAGCATTCTAGAGTTATCCGAATGCAGGTTTTTTACCTCCTTAGTTAAAATGATTTCTAGGTACTTTATTTTTCTTGTTGATTTAGTAAATGGGACTTTTTTCTAGTTTGTCTCTTTGATAGTTCATTATTTATGTATACAAATGCCATCTATTTCTGAATTTGGACTTCATATCCCCCTATTTTGCCAAATTCACTTATTAGGTCAAGTAGATTTTTAGTGAAAATGATAGTTTTCTATGTACACTATCTTTCCCTCTGCAAACAATAACAGTTTTACTTCCTTCTTTCCAATTTGGATGTCTTGTTTTTTTCTTCTTTTCTTATTTCTGTGGCTCAGAATTCCAATAAGTACTATGTTGAGTAAGAGTGGTGAAAGTGGACACTCTTTGTTGTTCATGATCTTAAAAGAAAAGCTTTTAGTTTTTTCCTGTTGAGTGTGATGTTGGTAGTAGGTTTCTCATATATGGCCTTAATTATGTTGAAGTATGCTCCCTCTATTCCCCCTTTGCTGAGTATTTTTATCATAAATGGGTGCTGGATTTTATCAAATGCTTTCCCAGCGCCTATTGATATGATCATATAATTTTTGTATTTCACTTATTTATGTGGTGATTTGCAAACATTGTAGCATCATTGCATCACTGGGAGAATCCCACATGATCATAATATATGATCTTTTTAATGTATTGCTGCATCCAGATTGCAAGTATTTTGTTGATGATTTAACATCTATGTTCATCAGAGGTATTGGCCTATGATTTTGTCTCTTTGTTGTGTCTTTACCTGCTTGGAATTAGATACTACTGGCCTTGTAAAAAGAGTTTGGGAATTCTTCCTCTTCTTGAATTTTTTGAATAGTTTCAGAAGAATAGGAGTTAGTTCTTCTCTAAATGTTTGGTAAATTTACCTGGAAGCCATCCTGTCCAGGGGTTTTGTGTGCCAGGAGCTTTTTGATTACTGCTTTAATTTCACTAGTTGTTATTGGCCTATTCAGGCTTTTTTGCTTCTTCTTGATTCTGTTTTGGAACATTATATGTTTCTTAATATTTATGCATTTCACCCAGGTTGTCCAGTTTCTTCACATATATGTAATTGCTCATAGTAATTTCTTATAATCCTTTGTTTGTGGTATTGGTTGTAACTCCTCCTCTTTGGTTTCTGATGTCACTTATTTGGGTCCTCTCTTTTTTATTTTTCTTGATGAATTTGGTTAAGGTTTTGTCAATTTTGTTTATCTCTCCAAAGAACCAGCTCCTGGATCTGTTGATTCTTTCAATTGATTTTTTAGCCTCTATGTCATTAAATTTTGCTCTGATCTTGATTATTTCCTTTCTTCTACTCACTCCAGGCTTTGTTTGTTGTTCTTGTAGCTATTGATAGGAAATTTTTCTCTCTTCTATAGGTAGGCCTGTATTGCTATGAACTTCTCTCCCAGGACTGCCATTGCTGTGTCCCATTGGTTTTGGGTTGTTGTATGTTCATTTTAATTTGTTTCTGAATACTTACTAATTTTTCCTTTAATCTCCTTGTTAACCCATTCATTATTTAAGAGCATGTTATTTAGTCACCATGTATTTGAATATTTTTGAGTTTTTTTCTTGAGATTGGTTTCTAATTTCAAGCTGTTGTGATCGAAAGGTGCTTGATGTGATTTCAGTTTTACTGAATTTGTTGAGGCTTATTTTGGGTACTACCATGAAGTCTATCTTTGAAAATGTCCATGTGTGTTTGAAAGTAATGTTCATTTCGATTTAGGGTGAAATATTCTGTATATTATCAATTATCCGTTTGATTTAGAGTGTCATTCAATGCCACAATATTCTTGCAGGCCTTTGCTTTTCATTACTAAGAATATTTCCTGCCATTCCCTTCTGGCTTGTAGTATTTCTATTAATAAATTGGGTAGTAGCCTTATCAGAGTGCCCTTATATATTACTAACTACTTCTCACTTGTTGCCTTTAAGATTCTCTTTTTGTCTTTAAACTTTGCCATTTTAATTATGATCTGCCTTGAAGTGGGCCTCTTTGCTTTCATCTTGTTTGGTACCCTCTGTGCTCCCTGAACTTTCATGACTTTTTCCCTCAGCAACTTAGGGAACTTTCCTATTATTCATTTTTCAAACAGGTTTTCTATCCCATTCTTTTCTTCTCCTTCCAATGCCTTTATGATGCAAATATTATTATGTGTCATGTTGTCCTACAGTGCCCTTAAACTATCTTCATTCTTTTTAAGTCTTGTTTTGTTTTTTCTTTTCTTTTCTTTTCTTTTTGGTGGGGGGTTCCTACCTTGTCTTCCAACTTGCTGATTCAGTCATTTGTTTCATCTGGCCTGCTTTTAATTCCTTCTAGTATGTTCTTCATTTCAGATATTGTATTATTTCCCTCATGGCTCTTTTTTGTAGTTTCTATGTTCATTTTAATGCTGATGTAGTTCCCACTTGTTTCTTGTAGCTCCCATAGAGTTCCTTGTAGTTCTCACTAAACTCCTTGAACATCCTTATAACCAGTAATTTGAACTCTATGTGTAGTAGGTTGCTTGCCTCAATTTCATTTAGCACTCCAGGGATTCCTCATTTCTTTCTGATTGGGGGTTATTTCTTTTTCTCCCCTCTTTAAGTGACTCTTTGTTGTTTATTTCTGCATATTAGATTGATCAGCTTTGATTTACTGTTTTCATAAGGTGGTCTTCTGTGGTAGGACACCTGTGGGACTCAGTGGAGCAATCTCCTTGACCTTCTGAGCTGAACATTCTTGGGATGCCCTTCATGTCATCTATGTGAGCTCTCTTGTTGTATTTGGGTTTTGGTTGTTGCTGGGTCATTTTTTGGAGGGTTCTTCCCTCCAACTGGCTGACTTTCACACTGCTTGTATACTGTTGTACAAAGGCTGCCATAAGAAAATAAAATAACCCAGGAAACAAAACCCATACCCACAAATATAACTCCCAACTGCAACCACACTATCAACAACAAATAAGCAAATATTAGTAAAGGTTGAAAGAGATTAAGACTATTACAAGAAAGGAAAAATGAATATGATCTTGAGAGGGTAAAGGAAGGAGAAATAATAAGAGTAGGGAATAGAAATAAAGTGAAAAAAGATAAAATACAATTTACAAGGTCTCCAGCCAGGTCTGTGGCTGGAGGCAGGTGAAAGGCAACCATACATTGATGTTTCTCTCCCTCTCTGCCTCTCTCCCTTACCCTCTCTCTGAAAAATAATAAATAAAATCTTTTAAAAAACAACAAAAAATATTTTTTTAATTTTAAAAAAGTGAAAAAATAGGAACAAAATTGAAGAAAACATCCATCGCAACAATATGAATGACAAATGAGCAAAGGTTAATAAAGGTCAAAAGGGAATAAGAAGGAATATAGAAAGGTAGAAAAGATTATCAGTTACCTAAAGGAAAGAAAAGTGAAGAATGAAATCCAGGTTAAGGTGGGGGGAGATAAAATTGAATATGAAAACAAAAAATTGGCAGGAGGAAGGCAAAATGAAGTAGGAGAGGGAAGAGTAAAATTTGAGATTTGAAATACAAAAATAGTGAACATCTAGGAATAAAATTGAACAAATTTAACAACAATTGCCATATAACTACCAATGAGCAAAGAATAATAAAGGTGGAGAGGGAATAAGGATATTATAAGAAAAGGGAAAATAATGTGAGATAACTAATGATAAGAAAAATGGTCTTGAGAGCCTGGAAGGAGTAACACTAAAGGTATGAAATAGACACAAGATGTGGAAAGGGCAAAAATAAAATTTAAAACAAAAATAAGATGGAGGAAGGCAAAATGGAACAAGAGAAGGGAGGAGTAAAATATGAGATTTGAAATAAATTAAAGTAAAAAGTAGTGAAATAATAGGAACAAACTTAAAGAAAAAAGAAAAAATGTAAAAAGAAAGGTATGCAGGAGAAAAAATAATGCGAGTAATGAAGATACTGTGGTGGAATTTGTCTCAGCAGAGTCTAGTGTTTACTATTTTTCTCTTTCTGGATCTGCCCCTGGTGATATAAAATGGTGTCCTGGTCTGGCCCTAGGCAGCCTGTTAGAGACTAGAAGCAATCCACAGTCTATGTCTGTCTCTTTCAGGCTTTGCGGGTTCTTACTCTTCTGCCCTACTGGCTTTTCCCTCATCTCAAGGCCCATGAGTGGTTCATCTAATGTCCAAGAGCACTGCAAGTACCATCTCCATCTGTCCCCAGAGGGGGCCTCTGGGGTAGTCATGATGGGTCACCTCCAGGGCACTTTGTTCAGTCTCCAGTGAAGATGATTGGAGTGTCCCCCTAATCCTCTGCAATACATCTTGGTCTGTTCCAGATTATCTTCAGTAATGTATAGTTTCTGATGAATTAGCTATCCGTTTCCTGTGAGGGACTAATCTGTGAAAAGGGGCAGCTCTTTTCTGCTTGGTGCCAACAGCAGCTCTGTTATAAGAGCCAAACTGGGTGTGGCCCTGAATACCCCTTGTTTTACGCGTCTTCAGTCTCTGCTCTGCTGGTTTCAGTGGATCTGGCCCAAGGAACCAGTATAGCTTGTAGCTTGTAGTGTCTGATAGAAGTTCACTAAAGGCCCTTTCAGAGCTTCTATTTCTTTACACTGTGGATATGTGCCAAGAAAGGGGCTTCTGAACCTGGCCTCACTGACCTGGGGAGCCTACAATGCTGCTGGTGGGGGTTGGGCTTTCCTGCTTGGGGCAGGACTTACAAGGCTACAAGGAATCTCAGGCGTTCAGCTCCTGGCTGTCTGGTCTTCAGCTTGCCACTCCCATAGGGAATTTAGGCCGAAACTGCTTGCACAGCCCCTGCTCGTCAGCCAATGCTGTGCCACTTTCTGTTCTTTTTGTGCAGCTGGACTCAGTGGGACCAAACTGCACTTGCAGTCTGTTTCTTTGTTTTGTTTTTGTTTGCAGAGCCACTACGTGCATAAATATGGGGTCCCTGTCCAGTCTCACCTCAGATCCCCGTTTAAAAAAGTCTCTATGTGGAACCCACATCACAGCACCAAGCCCTTGGCCTGTTCTCCACTCAATTTTCTTTCCCTAAGCACAGAGTCCCTCTCTGTTAGTCTCCAATCATTTTAGGAGATAGTTTCTCCCTCGAACTCTCCCAGTTGGCCCTGCAGCCTATGGATGTGCTTCTGGTTGTGTGTGTAGAGCCTAAGTCTCCCAGACTTTGCATATCCTTCCAAGTCTCTCCTGATTAGGGTTGGTGGTTTCCATTTTCAGGACCAGGGACCCCCACTCCAGAATGGGAGGGAACCGTTAAACTGCATTTTTTGTCTGATCTCTCCTTTGCTGCAGGTACTTCGCACAGGGCATTTCCCCCTCAACTTATAAAATCTCTTATGGGGACAATGGTGCAAAGCATCCTCTGTACTCCTTGGACTCAGAAATTCATTTCAGCTAAGATTCTATTTATTTTTCAGGTCACTTGTTGGAAGATCAGCTAAAAATCCATGCTGGGGACACAAGTGAGTGGGCTCAGCTTCCATCTACTTGGCCCCCATCTTCCCCTCCTAATTTGACTTTTTGGATGAAAACATTTGAGTTCAGTAATGTTGGGGTAAAATATGAGCTTTTTAAAATAAAAAGATACTAAGCAAACCATTATAAACAATGATAATTCTACATCTGATAGGCATGCATTCTGAGTAGGAATAGATGGTAGTGTAAGTTTTCTAAGTTTGTACTCCTAACCACATCCTTCCCAAGGAAGCGCCACTGCTATTCTTCCCATTGCTACCAGAATTGTTAAGAGTGTGTTTTGCATTTGTTTCCCTTCTTGCCTCCTATTCATTCTTCAGATTGAGCCAGTCAAGATTTTTTCACATTGTTGCAGTTGCAGTGGTGAACTAAGGACCTTTTAAATTCTCCTTGTGTCTTTTCTGGGCCCACATCTCCCATATTGAAATAGCCCTCCCAGACTTCTTGGTCATTCTGCCTTGATTATCTACCTTATTGTCCTAAAGGTTGTTTATTGTTTCTCATTCCTCTGCCAACTTTGCAATATAGTTCCTCAGGCTTACTTGGTAAATTTATATATTAATCTGGGTTTTGCTTGAAAGAGATGGCACTTTGTACACATCTTATTAGAGAGTTACTTATGACGTCTTGGGCAGGTTTGAGTGAAACCAGTGAGGAGCAGAGCCCAGCACACCTGGAGAGAATAGGAGCTATAGGAGAAGCTCCAGGGCAGAAGCATGGCCCTAGGTAGGGAACTGCCAAGGAGCCACTACCAGCCTGCTCTCTGGCAGGCAAGGGGCCTGGGAATAAGTACCCCACCTCACTTTCTACTTGTCTAACTCAATTGATGCTTCTCACTGGCCCACACTCATCCATAGACCTTAGGGCAAAGGCTGTTAATGCCATCGGTAAAGGTTAGTCTCCTTGGTACAATGTAGATTTAGACAGAAGGGGAGAATCTTCCACCTAACACTTAATTTTTCTATCCAGTTCTCAGTTTGTTTCTTTATCAGCACCTATATTCTCATGGCTTCACTTGCCACCTCTGTATTTATGACTCCTCAGTCTATGCCTGATCTTTCTCAACCAAGATCCAGGCACTTATTTTCCTTTGTCTTCAAGACCTTTTCACTTGAGTATCCTGTAGGCACTTCAAACTTAACATGATCAATATAGGATTCATTATACTCTTCTTTGAAGAAAAATAAAACCCTGAATGAAAACCCTGGTTTTTTCCCTGCATTCCTGCATTCCTTACTTTATCAAAGTTATACTTACACTGAATACAAAGTGAAAAATGTTTTGTTATAGAACACTTACCTCAAGGCCTCTTCTACCACATTTCCCCTCTGTAAAGGCAACCACTTTTATTTATTTTTGTTAAGTGCTATGGTGTTTATCCCCTTAACTCTAAACATGGGCTTGTTCTGCAACTTGACTTCTATGCGGGACTCTCACTATGTGAATCAAGCTTTCTTTGCTCCCACTGCCTCCTCCCATAAACACACTCTTCACCCCATCCATCTTCTCAGTATGGATAGATCACAATTTTAGTTAGATCAAAACATTTACCCACAACACATCAGTTATTATAATTGAGGAACATTTGTTCACTTTTATATCTAAAATAAAAAGAATGGCTTAAAGGAATTTCAGGGTTTTACTAAGCCTCTGCCTTACAGTGCTCCCTCTCTGCTTTGTGGATACCAGGCAAAAATACTCAGCTCCACCTACTGTTGAAGCTTCCTTCCCAGCTTGCATTGTTTCTAGCACAACCTGTGGATAAGATAGAGGAAGTAGCATGCAAGAACAAAGGGAAATGAAAACAGAAAGATGGAAATTCCAAAACAGATCCAAAAGGAAATGCTAGATATTAAAAATAAAAGGGTAACAGCATGGCTTTGATGAGGTTATTAGTAGATTTGATATAGCTGAGGATAGAATCTTTGAGCTAGAAGATAGATATTACAATAGACACCTCCAAAAATGAGAATAAAAACAGAAAATAGAACAGAATATCTATGGACAGTGGAACAACTTTAAAAGATATAACATGTGCATAACACAAATAGCAAAAGGAGAAGAGAGCAAGGGACAGTGGATCTATCTGAAACAGTAAGCACTGAGAACTTCCCAAAGTTGATGTTGAACACCATTACATAGATTGAGAAAGCACAAAAAACATCAAGCAGGATAAATTACAAAAACAAATAACCAAGGAAAAACTATAGCTTGACATGTCATTTTCAAATTGTAGACAATCAAAGATTGTCCTGAAAGAAACCTAGGGTAGAGGGGCATGGAACTACCTTATAATAGAGGAGCCAAAATAAGAATTATACACAACTTCTCTTCAGAAATTTTGAAAGCGAGGAGAGAGTGGAATAAAATAACAGAGTAGAGGGAATAAGATGACTAAGCTGGAATTCTGTAGTATGCAAAATTACTCTTATAAAAGAGAAATAAAAACTTAAAAATTGAGAGAATTTTTTGCTAGCAGACTTAGCAAGAAATGTTAAATTTTTTAGAGAAAAGGAAAATGATATAATTAGAAACCACATATATAAAGGAAGAACATTAAAGAAGGAATAAGTAAAGATGAAATAAGAACTTATATTTTTTCACTTTGATCTAACATTATAATTTGTTCAAAATAATGATAGCAAAAATATTCTATTTTTATATGTTTAGGTATGCTTATATATGAATTAAGTGAATGATACCAGAGACAGGAGGAAGGAACTGTATTATTTTCTTATTGTAAAATACATTACCCATAAAGTGGTATAGTGTTATTTGAAAGTGAACTTGTATTAATTTTAAGTGTATGTTGTAAATTCTAGATAGTTTTTTCTAAAAAGTATAATTGATATGCTAAGAAAGAAGACAAAATGGAATAATATAAAGTGCTCATTTAATACCTCAAAACTAGAAAAAAAAAGTGGAAGACTAAAAGAGGTACAAAAAATAAGAAACTATGATGAATATGGTAGTCATCAATCCAATTATATCAATATTCACTTTGAATATTAGTGGTCTAAATGCACCATTAAAAGACAGATTTTGGCCCTGGCTAGTGGCACAGTGGATAAGGCACAGGCCCGCAAACCCAAAGGTCATGAGTTCGATTCCCCAGCCAGGGCACATAATGAGGTTGCAAGCCAGGTCTATAGCTGGAGGCAGGTGAACGGCAACACACATTGATGTCTCTCTTCCTTCCTCTCTCTCTGGAAATAATAAATAAAATCTTTTTAAAATATATGAAAGAAAAAAAGAAAAAGACAGATTTTAATTCTGGATCAAAAAAAATTACCCAACTACATGTTGTCTTCAAGAAACCCATTTTAAATATGAAATGCATGTAAGGATTAAAAATAAATGTATGGATTGTGCTAATGCTATCAAAAGAAAGCAAAATAGCTTAGCTGTATTAATTACATTATTATCATTAGCAATATTATAATTACTATAATAAAATATAATTATAATAATTATACTAATTATTGTCTTTAACAATATTGTGCTAAAGCATGGACTAAAGCATAACAATGTGGCCCAGTGATTGAGGTAGATATAATCAACCTTCTTTTTCAGTGTCTCATGTGATCCTACCTTTGATTATTCTAAGGAGCTCAAGTCCTTTTGAGCTGGTAGTTTATCAATAATGGGTATAAATCATGTATGATTTAGTAGAAAAACCTTGATGGCTTGATAAGAAAACAAGGTGGACCTTCAGAATGTGAGGCTAAATGGAGAGAGTATGTGGAAACAAGGTCCACTGCAAGGTCTGGTGTTCTGAATGGGAGAAGAAGAGCCCCAGCCTGGTGAATAATCAGAAAGGAAATCACCTTTCTAATAATAACTGTGAATATGAATGTGTAGTATGTGCCACTTCCATGCTTAACACTGTGTAAATGTATGGCAGAGCTTACGAAGATATTTATGTTAGTTATAACTATAAACTGATTTTGAGATTGTCCTCACACTGCTTATGAAGAAGGTTTTTCTTCCTAAGATATTAACCATAGACACATGGCTATGGAGCCCCAAATGCTGCTGTTATTATGTCTAACACTGATGAAATATTTAAGGATTTCTTAAGTAGTAAAGCTCTGGGCATTCTATTAGAAATGTGAAATTTATATTTCTTGTGGGAATGTTATGGGAAAAGCATGGGAAAAACTAATTGTATTTGTTATGCCAATAACCACAGAAATAGAGAATTGGAAACTTATGTGGATATATTAATCATCAGTGGAGGCATTTGAAGTTGAATGTCCTCTAAGTTTCTCCTGGGCTCACTGTCATTCAGAATTTTAAAAAGAGCTGTTACTTTTTTTAAAATTAGGTTATTCTTAATTGCTTACACAGTACTGTGAGTTTGATGGCAAGTTCAGTTAATAACCTTATTGCTTATCCAAGTACTCTAAAGAAACATTTCAAAAAGTTTTATCCAAAAACCACCTTCAAAAGAATAATCTTAGCATGTGTGGTTTAAAAAAAAATGCATTTTCCAGGCATTATCTCTGACCCTCCCACTCCACTCCGCCAATGGATTAACATCCTGCCCCAGCAGAACATGGCTGGTATTTTAGTTACTAAATTTCGAAAGCATTGCTCAAGAAATATAATTAATTTGTACAGTGACCTTGAAAAAAGGAAGAGAATTTTAAAAGGGTTATAGTGAATACTATTCATTTCCCAATTTAGAAATTAAAAGGTTTTTTCCTCTAAAATACTTATTACAGGAGTGGACTAGAGGAAAGGTAGAAACGGTTATATTTGTTGAAAGAGTGTATGGGTTTTTAGGGAGGTTAGCAGGAAAAGAGAATTGAACTCATTTTCCAAGAATAAGTGTGGAAAAATGCAGGGGCCATTGGGTCAGTTCCAAAACTACTGAAAGGAGAAGGAACAGGCTCATGCCCTGGAAGAAAGTGAGGGTTTTCAAATCACCATGACTTGGAAATGGCAGCACCTCTCTTAATACTTACGTATCTCAGATGGAGATAGCATAGGAAAGTAAAATTTTAAAGTATATACTCCCTTCTGTTACAACTTCTTTATTTTATGTTCTCTCATCCTCTGTTTTTGCCTGGATAGACATGTAAACAAGATTGGTCAATGTGGAGTTAATGTTTAATACGAAAAAGTATAGCTAGTTCCGGACTGCAGCCCTGTTATTCCATGTTATTTTAGTTTCACTATGAAAATGTACTTTTATGCTTAAAAATTTTAATTTACCTCCATTACATTAGAGTCTTAGACAAAGTAGCTCCAGGTATCTTCACAATCTATATCTGTGTATGGTTTTCTCAGTAAACTGTTTTCAGCTCAAGTCTGGTCTTGCCATTTACCAGTTGTATGCTCTGGGCACACCTCTTAAAAAGTTACCTTTATCATCTGTGAAAACAACATATTGTGGGCATTAAATGATAATACATATATTTTCCAACTATGCTGGGAATGTTAAACACACAATAAAAATGAGTCCCCCTGCCATACTCCACTCTAGTTCTTAGCTTATGGTGGCTCCGCAGTGGAGCAGATGTCTGGCATCTTCACCACACCATCCCACAACAGAGCCTGCATCATAGAAAGTAAGAATTACTGTAGTCTTATTAGCATCAGTTGTTATAAGTAAGTGGTATTGAGATAATATATAAAGACTGGTTCATCTTTTTAGAATAAAATTTAAGGCAAAGTTTAGGTAACTGAAAATGTATTCAATTAAAGCTAGAAGGATTCAGGTACAGTCAATTCTCTTTCTAAATAAGTTAACATCATATATATGCTCATAATGCTTTCACCCTGAGCCTTTAAAATAGATTAGAATACTGTGACAGTAAACACATAGCCAATAAGCCTGTTAAAATGGAAGTTTAAATTTTAAAAACTATATAGGAGGAGCAAACAAATATACTAATAACTTAAACTAATAAAATTGTGGTTATTGATTATTAAATTTAGCTCCAATGTTCCTAGATAAATAGCTGCTTAACTTCCAGCTGCCCAAAGGAACAGCAAGGACTGATGATTACCACCATGCATCTTAATCACCAGGTGGTTTTTGAGGCCTGGTGATGTGTAAGCCACAGAGAATCAGGGAGGCAGCAAAGACTAAGGCAAAGTAGACAAAGCTCAAAGGAAAGCTCCCTGTGTGGGCGTTAGGCAGTAAAAGAAAAGGCAAACAAAACAAGAAAGGGTAAACCTAGGGGACTGACAGCTTTAGGTTTACACTAAGGAGTGCGTCCTTGGTTTTTTATTTGCTGATCTAGCTCTTAAATTTCCAAGCTATTTTCCTAGTCATTAATCATGCATATGATGTTAGTACCATCAGAAGCATCACTGTCATCTCAAGGGAAGAGCTTTAGACAGTAGTTGTGTTCCAGTTTATCCAAATATGAAAAAGAAGGATCTATATGTTTATGCAGCTTTATTCAAACTCAAATATATGAAAAAATTATAAATATTATGCAGTACAGTGCTGGAGATGATTTGGTTTCCAAAAGGATTCTTTGCTTTATAAAAAGGACTCTGTAAATGTTCTCAAAATGCCAATCTTCTCTTTGATCACCTGGTTAGAATTCTTAAAATTGGATTTTCATTCCAGAGATATGAAACTTCAAAGATAGGAACATATCTTTCATAAAGATTATCTGGATACAGATTTTCATTGTATATTCCAAGTTTAGACTACCTTTGCAAAGGAGGGGAGCAGGTCATTGTTGGATTAACAGGGTGTATTTTCAGTTCCCATACTTTTAAGTAATTATATCCAGCCTTGGAAAGGATAATTTAACATTTTTAAAAATATTTTATTTATTATTTTTTTGAGAGAGGAGGAGGGAGAGAGGCAGAGAGGGAAGGAGACATCATTGTATGGTTGCCTTTCACTTGCCTCCAGCTACAGACCTGGCTGGATACTTGGCTTGCAACCTAGTTATGTGCCCTCACTGGGAATCAAACCTGCGACCTTTGGGTTCTCAAGCCAGCACCTTATCCACTGTGCCACCAGCCAGGGCGATAATTTAACATTTCTTTCTTTCTTTCTTTCTTTCTTTCTTTCTTTTTTTTTTAATTTTATTGTTGTTGTATTACATCCATCCCCTTTTTGCTCCCCTCTGTCCCCCTCCCCACCCACTCATTCCCCCCAAG
The DNA here is from genome assembly GCA_004026585.1 of Noctilio leporinus. Taxonomy (NCBI): domain Eukaryota; kingdom Metazoa; phylum Chordata; class Mammalia; order Chiroptera; family Noctilionidae; genus Noctilio; species Noctilio leporinus. Next base: position 325,445 of record PVIW01000951.1, read on the forward strand.
GTGTTTTATTTTGTTTTGTTTTTTTAAGATTTTATTTATTATTTCCAGAGAGAGGGGAAGGGAGAAAGACAGAGAGGGAGAGAAACATCAATGTATGGTTGTCTTTCACCTCTCTCTAGCCATGGACCTGGCTGGAGACCTGGCCCGCAACCTAGTTATGTGCCCTGGCTGGGGAATCGAACCAGCTACCTTCAGGTTTGCAGGCCAGCACCAATCTACTGTGCCACCATCCAGGGCTCCACTGTGCCACCGATTTAACATTTCTTAATGAATGTAAGATAAAATGTTGAACAGAGTACATAAAAATATTCTATCAGCTTTTGAAAAAAAATTGTTAAGATGCTATCTTACTTTTTCAGTCTTAGACTCAGTTTACAGTAGGATTTTCAGTGCAGGCTTGGTACCTGAAATAGAAAGGCCTTACTCCTTGGCATAGACTCTTGCTGGAGCAGGTGGCCTGTCTTCTTTGTTCTTAGAGGGTACTTGCTTACTTTTGAAACTCAAATAATCTGCAAACTCAGAAGGAAATTGGAATTAGATAGGTTGAAGTATTAAAACTTGAGAAAATTTAAAAATTTTTTTTACCTCATTCATTATACATACATAAATTTCTTTCCATTGGTAAATTCAAAGAAATCAACATCATTCTAGAAAGCAATGTCAATTTTGCCTTTTGCAACTGGGATACTTAGTTGCCTGGTACTGATGTACGATGCAGTTTGGCAATGTCTCGAGGGCTGAAACATCATAATAAATGAAATATAATATCAGAAAAGCCCCATAAGGTGCAGCTGAATGTAGAAATATTTTATTTTTTAAATTTAATTTTATTGTTGTTGTATTACATCCATTCCATTTTCCCCTCTCTGCTCTCCCCTTCTCCATTCCCCAATCTCCTCCACCCCCACAGTCAGTCCCACATGTTGTCCATGTCTATGGGTCATCCATACTAGTTCCTTGACTAAACTGTTCCCCTTTTATGCCTCCTTCTCCCCCCTCCTACCTCTCCCTCCCCTCTGCACACTGAAAGTCTGTTACTTGTATTCATGTCTCTGGTTCTGTTTTGCCTATTTGTTTTGTTCATTGTTCTCCTGTATTGGGTGAAATCATATGATATTTGTCTTCCACTGGCTGGCTTATTTCACTAAGCATAATACTCTCCAGTTCCATCCATGTTGTCCCAAAAGGTAGGAGTTCCTTCTTTCTTTCTGCTACGTAGTATTCCATTGTGTAAATGGACCAAAGTTTTTTGATCCATTCATCCATTGATGGGCACTTACGCTGTTTCTAGCACTTGGTCATTGTAAACAGTGCTGTTATAAACATAGGGGTACATAGTTTCTTCTGAATTGGTCCTTCTGACCCAGCGATTCCACTGCTAGGATTATACCTGAATGTGGAAATATTTTAAATAAGTAAACTCTAATGAGGTATTGTTTACAAATGGTAAAATGTACAGATTTTATGTGTGCATTTTGATAATTTTTGAAACATGTATATCTCATAAAGTCATCACCACAATCAAGATTTGGAATACAAAGGAACTGCTCCTTTTAGTCAGTTCCCCTCCCCTGTCCTCCTAGATACGCATGGGCCACATTTTTGTGCCTATTGTTAAACTATATAAATGGAGTCATAGAGTATGTGTTCTTTTGTATCTGTCCTCTTCTACTCAACATGGTCTATTTGATGCATACTTATTGGGTATAAACTAATTTTTTAATGGATGACTAGTATTCACTTTATGTATACACTAACTTTTTGTGAATGGATGGACCTGTTGGGCATTTGGTGGTTTGGGGTTTGGGGTATCAGGAATGAAACTGCAAGGAACATTTATTTACGCAGCTTTGCATGTTCACCTCTTTTGGGTAGAAAGCTTAGAAGCTATAGAGTTGGCACATATTTAAATTTATAATGAAGTAGCAAAACATTTTCTAAAGTGATTGGATCATTTTACAGCCCTCCTCCCCAACATTGTATGAATGTTCTGGGAGCTCCACAGCCTCACCAATAATTGATATTGTCAGTCATTTAATTTAAGTAATTTGAATGGCTATATAGTAGTGTCTAATTTTGGTTTCTCTGATGAATAGTGATGTTGACAGTTTTTAAAATTTGCTTATTGAACATTCATAAACTTGCTGTTTTCAAAGAATCTATCAATCTTTGGCCCATTATTTATTGAGTTTTTTATCAAGTTTTTGTCAGAAAAAATGCATTACAAATTTGACTTGCTTTTCCTTTTTAATAATAATAATTTGAAGAATACAAATTCTTGATTATGATGCAAATTGATTTTAACAGTTTATTCTTACATGACTAGTGCTCTCTATATGTTTTGCAGTTCTTCCCAAGCTTGCAAATTCACATTTTGGCCAAAATGGGAGATTTTTTTACATTATTCTTTCAACTTTTGTTTAACCTCTACTCTTAATCCATTCTCCTTCTCCTCTCCATCTGGATTCCAAATACGTGTATATTAGGATGGTTGATATTAGCTCACAACTACCTGAGATTCTGCTTATTTTTAGTTTTTTTTTTAATTGTGTGTACTTTTACTTAATAATTTCCGTGAATCTGTTTTTATGTTCACACACCCATTTCTCTACCATCTTCAATGTGTTATTGAGCCCATCCAGAAACTTTTTCTTATTTCAGATATATTACTTTTCAGTTGTGGAACTTGATTTACTTGTCTTTTATAATTTCTATATTCCTGCTGAAGTTCATTATCTGTTCACTCATTAAGACCATTTTTCCTTTTAAGTCCTTGTTCTTATTGTAATAGTTACTTTAAAGTCATTGTCTGCTGATTTATATCTGTGTCATCTCAGAAACTCTATTGACTTCATGTTAAATAGTTTTGTAATTATATTGTTTAATATAATAATAAGTCAGAATCAAATATCCTTTAAAATTTTTTTCCACTAGATAAAATGGTGTTGAGTTGCTGACCCTTCTTATATCTTCTTCATGTTCTCCATAAGGATTTATGATTTCTGTGGCCAAAAATTCTTTTCATTGAATACACATATCATAATATAAGATAAATAATGGTATTTATAATATTATAGCTTTAAAGTTTTATTTTGTAATAAATAAAATTTTACTTTTTAAAAAACTTTAAAAGCTTTAAAATTATAAATATACATCACACTTTTTACAATTGATGCCTCTCAGCATTCAATTCAACTGGTACATGTGTCTTGATGTTTCCCTCTTCAAGGTCTGGGAACAGCCAATGAATTAGATGCTGCACAAGGATAATAAACTCTGTTATTTGAAGTCATATCTCAAGGGTCTATCCAAAAGTGACAGAGTCTGCACTTTAACATGTGGATAACTGACACTTCTGCTTGTGAAGTTCACATGCTGAAGTCCTACAATGTGCAATGCTTGATGGGTTTGACTGCATTTTTAAAAATTAACTATGGCTCATGTTCATCTATTTACTTGCATGTCTAGTAGATTATTATTTTTCATTGAACATTATGAATGACTGAGTTGGAATATTTGTCTTCCATTAAAAAGGCAAGAGTTTGTTTTATTAGACAGTTAATTATTGGGAATTCTTCTTAATCTTGTTGAAGCTTGCTTGTAGGCTTTTTAGTGCTGGTTTACAGTTGCACTTATAGTGACATGGTTCTTACTGCAAAAGTACAATCTTTTCAGTTTTTCAGTCAAATTTTCAAGAAATTATTGAGATCTTTACACTATGGTCTCTTTTTTCTAATCTCCCTGTAAAGTGTGACCTCCAGTATCTTCATTTTACTCACAGCTTGGCATCAACAGCTCCCTGCTTGGCTTCACCAAGTCTTACCTGGCACATATGGAGTCCGGCCTTTGACCAAGGTCCTACAAATATCTTGTAGATAGTAGCTCTATCTTCTCTAGAACTTTGTCCTCCAATTTTGAGCTGCTTCGTCAGCCCTGAACAGCAACCTCGGTCTCTTCAGCACAACAAACTGCTTTGTTTATGTTTCTCCTCCCTGTGCTGTGATCAGGAAATTGCCTCTGCCTTGATGTCCTAGACTCAGCTGGATGTACTTAGGGATGACATTTGTGCACCTCCTCTGGTACAGAGTCTAAAAACAGACATTTCATATGTTTTGCACAGTTTTATAGTTATTACTAATGAAAGGGCAATCTGTCATATCTAGGAGCCTAAATCTGTTAGAAGTATTCTTTTGAAAGTAATTTTTATCATTGGTTTTCAACCTTTAGCATATATCATATTCATCTAGAGTACTTGTTAACACACAGATTTTTAGGCCCCACCCTTTAGGATTTCTGGTTCATTAGGATTAAGTTAGGGTCCAAGAATCTGCATTTCTAACACATGCCCAGGTGATGCTGATGCTGATGCTGATGCTGCTGGTTGGGAACCACATTGAGAACCACTTGCTTAGAAAGAGGGATCTTTAGAAAAATACTGAGACCCATTTGGGACTTAATATATACCATGTTTTTCTTTTTGGTCTTATGTCCTGAAAAATAAATTTATATTTTAGCTGGTTTATTATAATGCTAGGCATCTTTCTCTTTTTATTTAAAATATGGTTTTCCAAAAGTTTTGAGTTATTTTTTCACGTTTAAAAGGATATTTTTTATTTGAGTCAGAACAGATGAGAATAGTTATAAAATAATATCTTTTTATTTTTTGTCTGCACAAATTAATATTTTTATTTAATATAAATCTTTTCAAACATGAAATTAGATCATTTTCAAAACTAAGTATTTAATTTTTATTCCAGAAGTTAGACTGTTTTAATTTAGTTGTTCTCAGACCTTGCTGGACCTGGATTGTACCTCTTCCTCAGATTTTTTAAAAGCTTACATTTAACAGCAATTAATATAATTATTAGTTTGTCTACCTTAGTAGTATGTTTTGTCTGCTTTCTTTGCCTCTGTTATTCCAATGACTCTCTCTATATATATTTTTTAACATTTTGAACTGTATTGTTTCCTTTTACTCTTTAAGTTTCATCTCCTATCTGAATAAGTATTATACTGATGTCAAATGGAGAACTTTAAAAAATTAATATGTTGTATTACAGTTATCCCATTTTCCCCCATTGCTCTACCCTACCCCATGCACACCATCCCCTCCCCCACAGTCAATCCCCACCTTATTGTCCATGTCCATGGGTCATTTATACTAGTTCCTTGACCAAACTTGTCCCCTTCTTTCCCCCTTTCTCTCCATCTCCGCTCCCCTCTACATACTGTCATTCTGTTCCTTGTTTCCATGCCTCTGGTTCTATTTTGCTCATTTGTTTGTTTTGTTCAGTTGGCTTATACATTAGATCAGATCATATGATATTTGTCTTTTGCTGCCTGACTTATTTCACTAAGTATAATGCACTCAAGTTCTGTCCATGCTGTTACAAAAGGTAGGAATTCTTTTTTTCTGCTACATAGTAATCCATTGTGTAAATGTACCATAATTTTTTTATCCATTCATTTACTGATGTGCATTTAGGGCTGTTTCAAGCACTTGGCTATTATAAATATTGCTGCTATGAACATAGCATTGCATAGGTTCTTTTGAATTGGTGTTTCAGGATTCTTTGGGTATAATCCTAGCAGTGGAATTGCTGGATCTAGTTTTTTGAGGAAATTCCATACTGTTTTCCATAGTGGCTGCACCAGTCTGTATTCCCATTGACAGTGGGAAAAGATGCCAGGGTTCCCTTTTCTCTGCATCCTTACCATTGATTTGTTAAATGATGGCCATTCTAACTGGTGTGAAGTGATACTTCATTGTAGTTTTAATTTGTATCTTTCTGATGGCTAGTGATGTTGAGCATCTTTTCCTATGCCTATGGGCCTTCTGTATATCCTCCTCAAAGAAGTGTCTGTTCAGGTCCTTTGCCCATTTTTAATTTGAGTTACGTGTTTTCCTGGTGCTGAATTGTACATGACAGCAGGCCTGATCTCAAATGATGACTCTTACTGATGATGCTGATATGGTTCTCACAATGGCTACCAGAGCAGGGAATATGCTTAAAGCATTTCTTAGTTAGAAAAACTGATTCATCTTATTTCTTGAAATTCTAGTCAATCCTGGCCAAATTTATTTGTTTACCAATTTCTTTAAATTCTTAGGGGAAAAAAGGTACAATAACCTATAGTTGTTTTAAGTAGAAGATTATTTGATAGCACATTTTTTTCAATTTTATTGTTGTTGTATTACATCCATCCCCTTTTTGTTCCCCTCTGTCCCCCTCCCCACCTACCCATTCCCCCCAAAGTCAATCCCACCTGTTGTTCATGTCCACGATAGCACATTTTAAATATTGTTTCGGTCGTAATGTATGATTCATAAAATTTCAAAGTTTTGGAGATCTGTTTTTTAATATTTTCATATAAGGATAGTGAAACTAATTATTAAATACGAATTATTTACAGGTTCATTTTGATGGCTGGGACCACAAATACGACTATTGGATGGAGGCAGACAGTCCTGACATTCACCCAATTGGATGGTGTGATGTAACAGGGCATCCTCTAGAAGTGCCATATAGTGAGTATTTTGTCTTTATTGTTGCTTTTCAAATACTTAGCCTGAATTCCTACCTTAATGCTGTTTTTTCCTGTCATTATAAGTATTTGAAAGCTAAATATCAGATAGATGAATTGATTAATCATTGCCCCAGCTATACTTAAACCCAATTATTCTCAATTAAGCCTCAAAGGTCATGTTTCATATAAATGAAAAATTATAATCATGCCCTGTCTGGTGGCACAGTGGATAAGGCACTGGCCTGTTAACCTGAAGGTCGCTGGTTCAATTCCCAGCCAGGGCAACATAACCAGGTTGCAAGCCAGGTCTTCAGCCAGGTCCTTAGCTGGAGGCAGGTGAAAAGCAACCATACATTGATGTTTTTCTTCCTCTCTGCCTCTCTCCCTTCCCCTCTCTCTGAAAAACAATAAAAAAAAATTTTAAAGCTATATATAAGAAATTATTTTGATAGCATTGTGTAAAAGAATCTTTATTTTGTACATTTTAGTATGGAAAATGGACCCAGGTCTCAATACATCTAAGTTTCCCATTGATTTTAGCTGAAGTATATTTTAGTTTTTTAAACACGCCATCTTAATTTTTTATAAAATAGATTTCAAAATGTTTTAGATAAAAATTTTAAATTTCAGCAATTAAAAAATAGTCATACAAAATTTATAAAACCCTTTATTTGATTGGTATGTCTATTATTTGTCTTTCAAGCTACTGAAAAGAAAGTTGAGGGAATTAACTACTCTGAATTATAATGAACCTCAAACTAAAATACCTTATTCTTTTACCTGAAGGATTTCTTCTGATTAGAATAGGCTCATGACTTAATAACTGGTTTTAGACCCATGTGCCAGCACTCTCCATTCTTGTTTGTTTTGTTCCCTCACTGCTCCTGTTGTCCTCCCTGTGGCTTCTTGGCATGAAACGAGCAACTTATTCTGTTAATGGAGATATGTTACATTGAGCCAGCCCAATGATGCTTGAACTTTCCACCTAAATGGGTGTCTTTGAAAGAATTCCTTAACTTCTTGTATAAATGAAAAAGATCCCTGAAAAATGACAAACATTTTTACATTTTTCTAGGTTCTTCAGAAACCACAAAGTCAATAAGGCGTAGGTCCTATGTGACCTACAGTGCATTATTAAGTGTAGGATAATGCTTGATACATAGAGTGTAACCCAGGGAGACACTGTGCTCAGTACCATGTCAGGAAAAAAGTGTAAGCATTTGTGCTTTGTGAAAAAAAGTGTAAGCATTTGGGCTTGTGGTTTCTTTGGTCCCACTTTTTATTTTCCCAGGTTTTATACCCCAGCATTCCAGAGAAATGGTTCTTACTTTATGTTCATCACTACCACCCAATACCCACACACAGTCTCTCATCCCAGTAACTTTCTAAAGTGGGAATGATATAAACAGAGGTAGGGATGGATCATTCTAGGTACCGAGACAGTTCTGTTCACTCCACCTCACCTATTACCTGCTCCTTTGTCAGGCTGCTTAAGTGGCTTCTTGACCTGAAGGATTCATGAGCATCCCAAACCCCAGGGGGCTTATCCCAAACATGATCCCAACTCAAAAACTTGCTTTCCTATCATTCCTACTTACTTCTGAAGCTCCTACTTCTGATTCAGAATTATTCTGGACTCTACTCCCACCTTACCCCCTCCTCACCCCGCACATATAACCAGTTATTATGTTTGCTGATCCTCTTTCTCGGTTTATCCGGAATCTGTCTTTGACCTCCTCTCCTCCCAACACCATTGCATTACTTGCACTCTCATCATATTTAGATATGATTGTACAGATGCGTCACTCAGATCTTCCCAAAGGGCCTAGATGGACCTAAAACTTCAAGTTCTAGGAGGCAATAGAGCCTATTCATAAAAGTGTAAAATGTGGAGGCAGAATGCTTAGACTTGAATGTCATATTCCACTTGCTGAGCTATGTATCTCACTATTTTCTATTTATCTGTAAAACAGAGGTAATATTAGTAAATCTAGCTCATATATTTATAATAACAAAATGGGGTAAATACAGTATGCACATGATCAATTGGCAAAATTTCAGAAAAATAAACAATATACCATAAGTGTTATATTTTGAAATAAATTTATTCTTATATGTAAATACATAAACATAGTTATTATTTTTTAAATGGTTCAAAAATGTCTCCATTTGTTGCAATAATAGACTTGGTTCAACTTTAGAATCTTGAGCAAGCTTTCACTAACTTTTCTTTATCCATGAACATCATCATGTTTTCAATCTTAGTTTTAACAGCCTCTTTATTGGAATGAGGTTGTTTATTAACTTCTCTCTCACAAATGCTCCATACATAGTAGTCTATAAAGGATTTGCATCTGGTGGACTAGGCAGCCAGATTTCCTTTGACCAGAATTAAAAAACATTGACACTGAGACATTCTTGCACCTTTTTTGCCTTGCTGGTACATCATGTTGTTAGAAGATACAATGACATCCGTTTGTGACTTGCTTCATCCATAATACAAGTACTTCTCTCAAAATGTCAAGGTAAACATCCTGGATCTTCATTGATGATCTTCTGGATTCTGTGTACAGTATCTGGACTTGTGCCATCCTTGCATACCTTATGTGTTTTCCTTGGTGTGGCAACATCAAGTTCAGCATCATACACCTTCTTCACATTGTAAACTGTATGTAAAGGGATATTAATTGAAGTCCACAATTTCCTTAGCAGTTCACCTGACATGTAATCCAGAAACTATGATTGCTCTAATATTGTATTCCTTCGATCTGATGGTTGCTCTCCGAATTAAATACTTTATATCTGAAACAATGATGTTAGATCATAACCTTAGAAACATAGTTTTTCAAAATTAATAAGCATGCAAAATAAGCAGATGCAAAGTTATTGCCAATTGATTGTGTGTACCCTATATTTGTATAGTACTTCAAAAACTACCTGATCCCATAGTATGTGCTCAATTAATGTTATGTGGTAGGGAGTCACATAACATTCTATAGATTTTTCATTTTTATATAAAACTGTCTAAATTATTAAGAATTCCAAAAATTTGAAATTGTGCTAAAGTTAAAATCTGTTTAGAATTTTCAAAATACTTTCAATTTTTTCTGGTTTGACTTCCATGTTTTGGCAGTAATATGATTCCTGTTTTGTGTACTCATACTCAGGTGATTGGAATCCCAATAGTTTTAGGGGAAGATAACTTGTAATTGGCTAGCTTCAGTTGGTCATAATATTTTGTTACTGCTGTCCTTGTTTTTATATTAAATTTGTTTGGATTAATCATTATTAATATGGATTATTATAGGTTATAATTATTCACATATTTAAATACCTAGACTTTAAGACATGCTTATAATATGGTTCAGTATATATCATCCTTGCTCCTATTGTTAAAGTAAAAATACACAAAATCACATACACATACACACAATTCTGCTCCAAAATTTATTTGTCATTGAATTCTTTTCCCACTGAAAAGTAGAAGCAAATGGTTGGTATAGATACTGCAACAGAATAAAATTTGAAGGTCTAGAACTGACTGTTTTAACAGGTTCATGCATGAGTGTTTTTCTCATTTCTTCTTTATAATAGTTTGTGTAAAACCCAAACCTTATCTCCTCTTTACCATAATCATAATTTTCAATAATTTATAATATTCAGTCACTAAGATCTAATATAAAAGTCCTTGAAACAGTAACTGGTGATTATGAAGCCTCTTGAGCATGAAAACTTGAATGTTCCTGTTCACCTGGGTCAAGCACCAATTTGTGTGTCTGGGTGATGGCAGCTTCCTTATGGTGTCTGCCATTCCCAGTCACAAATGTTCACCTGCCGGTTACCCTATGAGCCACAGCCAGAGGAAATGTTCCTTTTCTCATACCATGAGGGCACAGTTTGTTTTTTCTAATGTAATACTTCACAGTGGACTTTTTTCTACACTTGGAGTCAAAATTAAATACTTAAGATATAGCACTATTAAGTTGTCAAGTTCTTTCTCTCATACTTTGTATTCCATAAATATGCTTAAAAAGATTTTTAAAAATCAGAACTGGAAAAACCATACCTACCTTGGTCATCTACTTGATTCTTTTTCAGCAATCTTTTTAGCTCCATCATTTGGAAACTATAATCCCAGTCACATTTGACATTAAATTTCTTTAAATGGAGCTCTTTTTTTTTTATTGTTAATTATCTGCCCATAGATTACCTACTCCATTGGGAAGTAGTATGTCCAATATCTCTTGCTTTAGAAGTTAGTCAAGCTTGAGAATATGACCAACTTTGGAATTAGAAAAACTTAGATTTAAGTTTCTATTCTGATCTGACTCTATGCCTTTGAGCTAGTTACTTTACCTCTGGGACTAGAAGCTTGTGAGATTAAATACCTTTATGTCTGCTTTTGGTTATCTGAGGCACAGTGGCCTTTGAGTAAATAGTAGGGCTGAGGGGAAGAGCACAGGAACATTCGCTTCCCATGTCACTGTTTCTCTTCAGTGGTCCAGAAAATTGGGAGTTGACTTTATTTCCTAAAACTTATGTAATCAGTATGGTTTTTTTCTAGGTACTGGTTATAATCACACTATCCATAAAAGTGTTGCCGATCTCTGAGCAAATACTGAATAACATTTAGGACAGTTCAAAACATTTAGAATTATCGACTTAGGAAAAGCAAGCTCTATAAGCCCTGTTAAACAAAGAACTAAAGAACTATGCTGCTCTTTAAAAAAATGATGTGTGAATATAGTGGCAATTCTGTACCCAAGTCCAATGTGTGGGTTTTTCCCTCATACCAAGCAATTCTCTGACACCACCTGGATGTCCTACAACTCAGCTCCATTCTGACACTATCTACCTGAAGATAGCATCATATTCCACAGGTGAAACACTCAGTCCAATGAGACTGTCCTCACTTCAGATGTCAAATACAAGTCCAACTTGTTACCTTTCTTATGAAAAAACTGACTATAAATCATAGGTTTCCATGACCCCCTCCTTGGGTTCAATTAATTTTCTTGAGCTGCTTACAGAACTCAGGAAACCAGTTACGAAGAGAGACATAGGGTGAGGTCCTGAACAAAGAAGGTTCTGTCTTCATGAAGTTCGGGACCCAGCCTGGTGGCACATGGACGACATGTTCTGATTCACCAACTTAGTAGCTCTTCAAACCCTGTCCTTTTGGGTTTTTATGGAGGCTTTATTAAATAGGTGTGATTGATTAAATCATTGTCCATGGGGGATTGCACTCAAATCTCCAGCTCCTCTTCCCTCCCCAGAGTTTGAGGTGTGGGGCTTAAGGTCCAACCCTATAATTACATGGTTGGCTCCATGGGCAACCACTCATCCTTAGGAGCTTTCCAAAGTCATCATTTCATTAACAGAACAAAAGACATTTATTACTGTCATCACCAGAAATTCCAGGATTTTAGGAGTTTTGTGCCAGGATGGGGCACAAAACTATTGTTATTATAAATAACAATATCACAATTATAAATGTACCACCAATGAAATAAAATTATTCTCACTGAATTATTCAGTAGCTTTCTAGTTGTCAAATAAAATGGATATAACCTGTTCTAATAGGAACCTTCTCTCTTAAGCAGAGTTCCACCTCTTCTTTGTCCCTGTTTTAGGCTGTGCCACATTCCTCAGGTCTCCTTTTGCCTCTCTTCATCTGTGCTGAGGGCTCCTTTACCTGTGGGTAGGGTGTGTTTTCCCAGTACCTGATCTTTTCGCACTTGGACCAAGAAGAATTCATTTGCAGTCTAAAGTCACTTTATCACCAAAACTGTCTGATGCCCTTGGGGATATGAATTTTCTTTTTATCTTCATCATCCTACATACATTGTTGTCTTTTCTTTGTTTTGTTACTTTTTTTTTTTTTTTTTTTTTTTTTTTTTTTTTTTTTTTTTTTTTTTTTTTTTTTTTTTTTTTTTTTTTTTTTTTTTTTTTTTTTGCAATTCTTAATGCCCAGAGCTGTCCAATGGCTTCCTGTTTAACAGAGTTTATGTCAAAGTTCTTCCTGTCACCCAGAGGCCCTCTGCATTCTGGCCCCTAGAAGCTCCCAGCAGGGTTCTGTACTTCTGTCCTTGCCCACTCAGGGCTTGTGGCACTGGCCTTGTGCTAGCCCCAGCACACCAGCAGGCTTCCAGGTCTGCTTTTGCTGTTCACTTGATTTGGAGCTGGAGGCCACCATGTGCTCCCAAGGCTTGTTCAGAGGTTCCCTCCCAGAGATGCCTTCTCTATGGAAGCTGTTTACAGATGACAGCCTGAAGAAGGGCCCTCTTCTTTGGCTCTTTAGCTGCCTTTGTGTTTCATAATGGTAGTTCTCATAGGCTCACATGATATGTTAAGCTTATTTGTTTCCCTTCTCATCCTTTATCCTTACCAGAATACCTCTTTCTGCTGACAAGGACCTGCTCCTTCCCACCTTTGGGTAATGACTTAACCTGTGTTCTCCACAGAGTAGGCCCTCAGTGAATATTTGTTGAACTTGCTTGTTGTTTTCCTAACTTTCTGCATTTTATAAATATAATTTGACTGTTTATTTCACCCTGTGTGCTTCTATAGCCCTTGTTTTAAACACACTTTCAATAATTATAGTTAAAAAAGAATAAAATATTTCACCGCATGGGAACGTTTTATTAATGTTTTCAGTTAGGGGTAGAAATAATAAAATAAAAACATGACAGATCCCTATGCCTCTAATGAGGGAGACAAAACAAAACAAAACCAGAAAAGAGTTTTTTAATTGAATGCATATTCGAATGCACCAGTTGGTAACTAACAGACTTTTCTCACCAGGTGTGTGTCAAGTGTTTTTTCTGAAATGACAAGGAACCAACACAAAATCCCAAGAGCTGGTGGGGGAGTGGAGTGACTTAGTGGGCTGCTTAGCCCTCCAGGGACAGCACCTCTGGGAGGGTGGCGTTTTCATCAGGCAAGGTTGGCCTCACCATCTGTGCCATGAATTCTGAGCATCACCAACTTGAGAGGAGCAAACTGCTCTCTCAGTTTTGGAATAAAAATAAGTAGATGTAGGAGAGAGCATTTAACTTGTATTCTCGAAAAATCTGAGCCAACCTAGAAAAAGTGCTTTATCCTTGGGAGTCACCAAAGATGTGGTTGTGGAACATAAAACTGACAGAATCCTTTGAGTTCATCAGGTCCCAATCTGTCATTCAGAGACACAGCATTTGCCCAGCTTACTGAACACAGAGTCAGAATGTACCTCCTGATTAGCCTGAACCCTACAGTGTGTACATACGTCTATGATCATATAAGGCTCCCCTCCCTGTCACCCCTCTTTTAATAGGAAAGTGGATGACCCAGCTGGTGTGAAGTTCTAGCCTTGGAGAAGCCTATGGAAGTGCTGAGTTGGGGCTTTCAAAAAGGAGCTGCACCCTCTCATCTGCAGCAACAGCAGATTTTCATGAGGCATGATGAGTAGAGGGGGACAAAAAATAAAAATAAGTGACATTGCAGCACAGCCTTGTACCCGGAGAGTCTACAGTAACTGCACATAATTTGGGGTAATCAGCATCTCACAGTGTGCACAGCTACTTTATGGAAAATACTGATTGAGCATTATTATCTTTCCATACAGAGGAATCCTTATTGGGCCTGGGAGGAATTCCCTGGGTTCATATTCAAGATACTTCCCCCAAAGTTGGGTAGTCCTGGCTATTTGCTCTAGTTGCCAAATCTTTCTTTAAGATGCTTTATTTTTTTAAAGATCCTGTCCCAGGCTTCTGCTTACCTACCAGGCCTTTCAGAGACCCTGTGCCTATTACAGAAGCACAGAGCTTCTAGTCTGTTCTGGGTCCCATGCAAGTTGTGTCTTAGGCTCTTAACTTGGCCACTGGCTCACTGCTACATTACTACCTCCTGTCCTGTGGGGTCTTTTCCTAGAGATGTATAGCCATCCTTTTTCCTTACAGATTAATGGCAATATCAAAGGAAGCAAATAGCTGGCCTTTGCCCCAGTCCCATTTGGAAGCCCCCCTCTTTATGTCATTCAGGAGGAGGGGATATACAAGAGAGAAAGAATGCAAGTCCACACACTTCTGCCTGCATGTCTTCCTTTCACCTCACATCTGCTTCCCTCATTTCAATCTCTTGAATGCAGATTCTTTCCTTGAAAGGCCTTTACATATGCTATCTTCTTTGTCTGGAATGATCTATATGCTTGTATAATAGAAGATTCTTTCTTCCTTCAATCCACACAAATGGTTTCTTCTGAGAAAGGCCTTCCCTGGCCACATTATCTAAAAAACAGCCACCACTATTATTTCCATTATACAACTTCCTTTTCTCCATAGTGCATATCACAATATGTAGTTACTTTCATTGTTTCCTTGCTTTTTGTCCATGATCCTCATGAGGCTATAAGCTTCATGGGTGAGGGTCAGTGAGTGTTGTATCTGTCATTGTTTCTCTAGTGTTTGGGTTTCAATAAACATTTTTTATATGTGCACTTCTCTAAGAGTTGGTTAATCACATATGCCAAAGCATGTATCCTGCTACATTGGGCTCTCACCTCAGTCTTTATGGAGAGAATTCTTAAGTTGTAACTATGGAATTATTCTTGTCAATACCAGCAGTGAAGATGTAGACCAAACACTCCTCTTTACTAACAAAGGATTTCATAAATAAAAAGTTGACAGGCAGATAAAGGAAATTTTTTAGCTGGATTCCATGCCTAAATAATTTTGTCATTCTTCTTTCTTTAGCTTCTATTTGATTTGTAGTTGGAAGTAATTGTGGTGCTTGATTACAAAGCAAATTAAACAAAGCATTACTATGAAGTTGAATTATGTGTTAGAATAGTAATACAAAGTATAATAACATGCTTAGCCTTTATAATTAAAAACCTTGAGAACATGACTAATTCATTTCACTGTTAAACATAAACAAGCCAAATAGAATGTAGCTTGATAAAAGATACAGTGAATTTTTATCCTGTTTGTTTCATTATGTAAACAGAATGACTTGTAAATATACCACATGGCCTGATACATTGTTTATCCTGTTAAGTGAGATAAAATTCATAAATCTACATTAAGAAATGAGTAACTAATAAAGTCCTCTTTAATGGACATTTGGGATACTCTGGAATTAGAAAAATTTTATTCCATCAGAGGTGAAAACTCTCTTAAATTATAAAATAAGAGTTGATGCAATTGTAGCCTAGATGTGGAATGATAAATATGATGTTGGAGAGATGTCATTCTGAGAAAAAAAGTGAAGATTATTAACTTAACCAGGCAATACCACATTTTCAATTTTACTCTATTTTAAAGACAATTTCTTTAAGGACAAGGAATTTTTAGTACTTGTTCTTCCAAAATACAGCAAGTAATCAGCAGTTTTAAGAGTCCCTAAGTCCTCATTGACTTAATAGACAATTACAGCACATTGTGTTTTTAAAAAAGTTCGCTATTTTAAAAGTCCCTAATTACAGATTTACACGATAAACTTATCAAGGAAAAATAGTACATTTCAAAATGTACTTAGACTCTTAATGATATTAATCTGTTTTAAATGGTCCCTGTTGAAGTACTTATCCTGTATGCTCTGCCTTCTGGAGGTGTGAAGAAAGAGTTCATTTACTTTGTTCTAAAACATAGTCTTTGAGATTCTGGTGGCAGCTCAGAAAAATTTTACAGATTATTTCCCCATCATAACTAGATGACTTTGTTTGCTGCTGTTCAGTTGAGGTGTAATGTTCCCATTACAGACATGGTAAATGTATCTGAACAAAATACAGCTCTATGCAAAATTATAGACATTTAAAACAAATACACACTAACTTCTAAAAGTCACGGACTGATGGACTAGTTGACAATAAGCTGAAACAGGTTCTTATCCTGTCCCAGTTAATAAGTCATTTGGCCACAGGGACATCCTTGGAAATCCTGAGCTGGGCAGGAGACCTTTCAGGGTTTCTTTGAGTTTTAGCCTTATTCAGAAGACTATAGCACCCACCTTCAAGGGAAGGAGAACAGGATGAGATGCAATTATCATATTCCTGTCCCTACATCTTTGTACAAGGCCTGATTCATGGAAACTTTGATCAGTTGAAGACTAAAAATAATGCTTGAAAGAAAGGGCTTTACTATCTCATAAGGTAGTGTTGCTATTGTCACTGAATATTTACTTGATATCTTGAATATACTGAGCACTGTGCTGGGTTTGGAAAGTCCCTGGGGGACTTTCTTCACTTAGCTACAGTATTGTCTTAGAGATATTTTGTTCACCTGTCTTCCATGATTTTAGAAAGATTAGAAAATAATTATCTGTTGTATAAGTATGCATCATTAAGTGCCTCCCTGAAATGAAGATAGAATCAAATATTTTTATAATAAAATAAACTATATATTTGCATTATGAAAGAAGCTTGTTTCTAGATTATGGGTTGCTGGTGGTGGTGTTTTCTTTTTTCTCTTCATTTTTACTTTGCATTTAAGCAACCAAAAATCCACAAGCTGAAAATATATGCAAACCCAAAATTCAATGAACACTATGAATGAGAAACTTACAGAACTGAAAATTTTATGGCATATTTGGGAACTAAGACTCTTCGGCTTATATGTTACTTTTTATACATGCTTCGCTATTCATTTCAAACTAAAAAGTAAAACAGAATTTTTTCCTTAGAGAAGCAGTAAGTTTCACTTCAATATATCAGATCACTGTAATTATGATGGCAGAGCACCATCCATGGGTCTTGGGGCTCACAGCTAGCTATCTGCACCTGTACATCTGGCGCTAGTGACCTTAGATCTTTCCTTCATGACCTGCTCACAGAACTGGCATAGTTAAGAGCTCCTCACCTAGTGGCCACAGATGTAAAGTCAGAGCTACTTTGACCTGCCAGTAGCCTCTCCTCACTATATTTGAATGGCTGCTGGACTATCTTCTGCTGTGTATCACACACCCTAGAACATTCTTTAGAATACTCCTAATATTATTTGATTTATTCCTTCACAAATATTCTCTGTATGTAATGTTATTTCTATAATCAATAAGTTGAAAGCCTTTAAGGGTGAGAACGTGATACTGAGCATATTATACTGGCATTACATCCCCAATAATGTATACGTTCTATTTTACCCTCTCCTTCAAGATGTTTTTTTTTTTTTCTTGTTTCCTCCTCTTTTTTTTTTTTAATTTTGTTGTTGTATTACATCCATCCCCTTTTTGCTCCCCTCTGTCCCCCTCCCCACCCACCCATTCCCCGCAAAGTCAATCCCCCCTGTCATCCATGTCCATGGTTCCTTTATAGTAGGTTCTTATCTAAGCTGCTCCCCTTTCTTGCCTCTGCCTCCCCCCTCCCCCCAACTCCCAACCCCTTTACCCCTGACCACTGAAGGCCTATTCCTTGTATTCATATATTTGGTTTTGTTTTGCTTGTTGTTAGTTTTGCTCATTATTGTCCCAAGATGTTATTCCCCCTGGATAATTCTACATTTTGCTTAGTGCGTCTTTTTAAAATTATATTTTATTGATTATGCTTTTACAGTTGTCCCAATGTTTCCTGCTTTGCTACTTCTCCACCCAGCACCCCTCTCCTCCACTCCTTCAGTCAATCCCCACCCCATTGTTCATGTCCATGGGTCACATATATAAGTTCTTTGGTTACTCCTGTTCCTATACTGCACGTTACATTCTTGTGGCTATTCTGTAACTGCCTATTTGTACTTCTTAATTCCCTCACTTTTTCACCCTTTCCCCCCACTCCTATTCTATCTAGCAACCATCAAAATGCTCTCTGCATCCATGATTCTGTCTCTGTTCTTGTTTGCTTAGTTTATTTTTTATATTAAATTGCTGATAGATATGTATTTATTGCCATTTTATAGTTCCTATTTCTGATTTTATTCTTTTTAAAAATAAACCCCTTTTACATTTTGTATAATAATGGTTTGGTGATGATAAACTCTGTTAGTTTTCTCTCATCTGGAAAGCTCTTTATTTGCCTTCAATTCTAAATGATAGCTTTGCTGGGTAAAACAATCTTGGCTGCATGTCCCCACTTTTCATGACTTTGAATATGTCTGGCCAGTATTTCCTAGCCTGCCAAGTTTCTTTTGAGAAATCAGCTTGATAGTCTTATGGAAACTCCCCTGTAGATAACTAAGTGCTTTTCTCTTGCCAATTTCCAAGATTCTCTCTTTATCTTTAACTTTTGGCATTTTAATTACAATATGTCTTGCAGTGAGCCTCTTTACATCCATCTTGTTTGTGAGTCTCTGTGCTTTCTGGACTTACATGGTCTTTTTCTTTCAGCAAATTAGGGAAGTTTTCTTTCATTATTTTTTCAAATAGATTTCCAATTTATTGTTCTTTCTCTTTAACTTCTGGCACCCCTCTGATACGAATGTTGAAACATTGAAATTGTCCCAGGGGCTGTTACACTATGTTTATTTTTTTGGATTATTTTTTCTTTTTGTTCTGATTGGTTGTTGTTGTTGTTTTGCTTCCTTAAGTTCCAAATCATTTATTTGATTCTTGGCTTCACCCACTGTCCTCTTCTTTCTCTGTAAATTATTCTTTATTTCAATGTTTATCTTTCATTTCTGACTGAATCTTTTTTATGCTGTTGAGGTCCTACTAAGATCCTTGAGCATCCCTATAACCAGTGTTTTGAACTCTGCATCTGATAGATTGCTTACTTCCATTTTGTTTACTTTTCTGGAGTTTTGGTCTATTCTTTTATTCAGGCCATGTTTCCTCTGTATGTTTCTATGTATTAAGTGGAGGTGCTATGACTCCTTCTTTTCATATAGCTTAAGGTAGTAGGTATCTTGTAGGATCCAGTGGCACAGCCTCCCCTATCATCCAAGCTGTGTACACAACATCTTCCCTTTGTGTGGACTGAGTACATCCTCCTCTTGTAATTGAGTCTTAATTACTATTTTTCAGGTCAATAGAAGGCCAGTCAGCTGCAAGGACTGGCTGTGACTACTGACCAGCAGCCTTCACCCTCCATGGAGGATTAGCTGTACACAGGCAGGGTGGTGGTTCTCCAATGTTTCCTATAGCTAGGGTTTTCTGGGTGATGCAGGTCAAGGTCAGCCTCCATTTTTATTCTGCCCAAGGCCACCCTGCATGAACTACAAAGCAATCTGAGATGACTGCTACTTGTGCTGGGCTTGGAGGTTCCCAGACAAAGTCACATTGTGAATGTAGGTTTGCTGCTGCTAGTGTCAGGCCTAGGGCCCCTTAGCAAGAGGTATGGGGACAGGGGTCTCTCTGAGGCCAGTTGTTGATTGATTGAGAGGATTTAGGATGTTGCGAATTATGAACCAGTACCAGCTATTCATATGGAAAAGTCACTGTTAACAGTTTGGGTGAGCCAATAAGTTGGGTAGGACTGACTCTCAGGGAATTTCCAGAGTGGAGCTAACAGTGTTAGCTAGGTTGATAAGTCTCAGATATGGCACCCACCCACTGGCTCTGTGACTCTCTGTTGGGGGAGGGTTCAGAAAAGGGCCAGTTCTGCCTATCTTTCTGCCTGAGAGAAAGTTGTTCCCCAGTTCTCTCCTTGATTACTGACACTTCAGTTCCTTCCTGTATGCCACTGGTGCCTTTTAAGCTACTACCCTGAAGATGGAGCCCAGAGACAGGGAGTAAGTCTGTATGTTGGTTCTTTGAGAGAGCTGCTTGGGACTCCAGAAGTTTCTTCCCCTGACTCAATCACAACTTGTTTTCCAGCTAGAAGTTATGGAGCCTTATTTTCCTAGCACTGGAATCCTAGGCTGGGGGCCTGGTGTGGGGCTTGGACTCCTCATTCCTGAGATATCCCTCCTGAAATTTTATCCACCACATGTGGATGTAGGAACAGCATGTTCCATACCTCCACTCCTCCTACCAGTCTGGATGGATGTGGTTTCTTTAATTCTGTAGTTGTCAGACTTCCATTCAACTTGATTTCTGATGGTCCTGAGTGATTGTTTTTGTATAGTTTAGTTGTAATTTTGATGTGGTTGTGTGAGGAGGTGAATCATGTTTACTTATCTCTCCATCTCAACCAGAAGAGTGCTTCTTTACCTGACTGTTTTCCTAGCCATTGAAAGATTTTGTGGCCTAAGCAATTGTTAAACAAAGTCAAAGAAATACAGTTTTGTAATATTTTTTCAGTTAAATTTTATTTGGTGACATTGGTTAATAAAATTATATTGGTTTAAAGTGTACAATTCTATAACACATCATCTGTATATCATGTTGTATATCTATATCTCACATATGAATGAAAATAATTTGGTTCTTTACTTTATTCCATCTGACTTATTTTACTTAGCATAATATTCTCAAGTTTCATCCATCTTCCCTGACTTCAAATTACACTACAAAACAAAAATGATGAAAACAGCATGGTATTGCCCTAGTCAGGTAGCACAGTAGGTTAGAATATTGTCCCAATTTGCCAAGGTTGCAGGTTTGATCCCTGTCAGGGCACATGCAAGAAGCAACCTGTGTGTGTGAGTGAATGGATAGAGCAGCAGGTCAATGTTTCTGTGTCTTTCTAATCAAAAAACATTTTTAAAAATTATAAAAATAAGTAAATATCATGACATTGGCAGGAAAGCAAATTTTTATTCTTTTATGTAAAGCTTACATATTTTTAGATTGCAAGAACATCCTCAATCGTTTTCTTTGGAGTAAGCATTCTATTTTTCACACCAACGGACTTATTTTGTAATGGGAGTTAGTAAAATAGGAGAGGAATCTTTTTATGTAATATCTCTGACCAAATTTTATGCAATGTCAAGCAGCCATGGATAACTCAGCAGCAGTAAAGTAACATCTTATTCTAGGGTTACCTTCTAAATTCAGCAAGTAAGGCAAAAAATATGTTTAGTCCCAGTTACTGAAAACTGTGTCTCAGTAAGCCCAGCACAAGAGGTTATCCACTATCATTGAACTTGTTGACATATTCAGCATTAGGTGAAGTTATGGGTTGAGGGTCATGCTATATGAAAACCATACAATAGTTTAAATACTAAGACCATTGCAAACTCAGAGACTTGCTCCCATTGGGAGGTGCACATGAGGGCTGAGGAGAAAGGAGGTGGTTCTTGACTACTCACACATGCTCCTTACTATGACCATTGCTCAGTAGTATGGTGGGAACACCCAGACTTTATTCTGTTCATTGTATATATTTTACTACCTTGGCATTCATGGCTATCTTTGCTATCTTTTAGAGGTAGGTATAGTTGATTAACCAAGTTTGTATATATAAACTTTTCTTGTTCTGCAGCATAGCAGACACAGATCTACAAGTTAGGAACCTTGGGTTCTTGTCTTAATCACTAAAATATGATTGATCTGATCAGTCTTAGTTAACCTTCTAAAATTTTATTTCTTGTTTACAAAAGTAAGTATACGGATTATGTTAGTGGTTCCCAACCTAGACGGGTAACACTTAAGAAATAAGATTCACAAGCATACCTCTAGAATTCTGATTTTGTGGGACCTGAAAATTTATGTACTTAAACATCTTTGAGTCCTTCCCGCTTTGTATGCCAATCATGAGACCTCTCTCCTTCCTCTAGTAAACTTGCAAGCCCTCCTGGTCCTTCTGTGTCCTTGGTCTCTGGCCTTGCAGAGCCTGGTCTATTGTTGTCCTGAAATAGTCCTTAGGGTCCATACTACCCTTCCTGTCATGCAGCCATAGACAAGGTATAATTTGTATGGTCAGACCCTGTGATGGCAGCTTTCTCTGAATGGAGTACCTTTATATCTATAATGCACATAAACATTATTATTTGCTGTTTTGATCAGGCAGCATCTAGGAGGTCTAGTTTGTTCATCTCCTTGCATGGAGCTCCCTTTAGGACAGCACTAACACACTTAGTAATGGTCTTTCTCTATAAAGTCTATAATCCAGAGTAATTCAAGTCACCAATGAAGAAACTAGTGCCTTGGTTTTAGAAGATGAGCTACTCCTTTCATTTTATCCAAACACTTGCTATAGACATCAGGGTAGAGGATTTTCTTTGTATTAGAAACAGAAATTCTGACAGAACTATTCACACACCATTGAATATGGAATGCCATTAGTTACAGAATTGCATTTAGAGTAGAAACCATAGGAAGAAATGTAATTATTAATTTTATGTATAGGGTAGAATAAAAGTAGATTTACAGTTGTTTGTATGGAATATAATACAATAATTAATAAATAACAATACAAGAATAAACTGTTCCACAACCAACTATAAACCTACTTTTGCCCCACCTTGTACACACACATGTATTTACATACACATACAGACATACATACACACATACATGAGCTTCTCAAGCAACTCTCAATATTTCTTATTAAGAACAGCTGAAAGCTTACTGGTAAATGAAAATTCTTAATGTGGCTATATTAGGTCAAGGCTAATTTGAAGAGGGATTATAAATGTCATAATTTCTGCTTTAGATATAATTTGCAGGTTACTAGAAAGATGTTATAGCCATCCATTCCACTTTAGAATCTTTGCTGTAAAGTGTAATTCTTCTAAATAATTATATATATAAATATATATATATATATACACACACACACATATATATATATAGTAGTTGTTGTTATGAGAACAGATGACATGTCTGTCAGCAACTAGTTTGACTTTTTTAGTCAGCAAATTAAATGTGTTGTTTTTAACAAAAATGGGACTCTTAACAAAAAAGCAGTTCAAGGATTGGGGAACCTCAAACTCAATTCATGAATGACAATGATATACTTACAGCATTAGGCCTTTCCCTTATCTTCCTTAATATAAGAAAAATCCTAGGAAGAAGAAAGGCCATAATTGCCTTTCTATTTAGTATCATGTTGCATAAGGTGAAGCAGAAGAAGGGAGAAAGAAGGAGTTAAGAGTGGAGAAGAAGGAGAAGTAGAGAGAGAATGGTTCTAAAGGATAAAAGGTGGTTTTACAGCATTTTCATTTATATTAGATGGGAATTATCAATTTACATAAACCCTGTGCAAATTAGTAATTTTTTTAAAAAAAGCTGATTGTATATAAAATACAAGCTAAAAGAGGTTCAAAGCAACAGAAAGTAGTTTTAGTTTTTTAATAATCTTTGAGACAGCATTGTGTAAAAGTTAAGGTTTAGAAGAAAGTACATCTGTTTTGTTTTCTTTCTTTAAAATAATGGGAAAAAAATGAAATAGGGTCCTTCACAATAAAGTTATCAGTTAGATGTAGTTTCAATTGTATTTAGTTTTGGTATATGTAAATCAAAAAAAAATTTGTGAGCCAATAATCCCTAAAAGTTTTTCTACTCTTAAAATTCTGTGCTTCTACATTATCTATGTGGACCTCTCCCTTTTTCTGCCATAACTCAAGAATGTCATTTTCTGATTTATTTTTCAGTGATTAAGAGCTGGGTTACCAAACAGCTTTAGCAATATATGAAGGTCTATAGTATTCAGTAATATAAAAAGAGCTAGTTTTGTGCATTTAAATAGTTTTTGGTATAATTGATGTTATAAATCCCTTACTTTAAAATGCTAATGTGACATATTTGAATGAGAGATATCTCAAATTAACTTTGTATTTCTTCCTTTCTGCTTTAATGTCATTACAACCATATAGCAGTTAACACCATCCACACATTCCTCACTGTCTTGTCCCTAGTCCTTACAGTGATTTGTGCAACCAGACGTAAGATATTCATCCAAATACCTCAGGTCAAATCATTCCATTTTCCAGCAAACCTTTGGTCTCCCTTATACTGTACCCATATTACACGAGACCTTCTTTTTATGGGATGCATGTGTAATTATCCAGTTGCCCATCATCTTATTCTTTCTCTATTTAAAATTCAACATACGATAAATGCATTTTATATCTGCTAAGAAAATCTTTGCCAACTGCTCTGCTGTCTTTTTTTAAATACTGAGCAAAGCCCAATATACTGTGTTTCACTTTTTATCATCACTGCTCAGAAGCTCTATAAGATCTGTGGAAGGGACTTCTAGAAAACTGTCCATTGCTTTTGCACTCTTTTCTTACCATGATATTGTTTCTGTGTGGTAGAATTAGTACCATTTTATATTCACTGGTCCTTCAGGGTTCTAGCACATTTCTAAATGTTTTCCTATATGTTACCTTCCTCTCTAATATTGATTATAGTTTAATGGTTTTTCTGTATGATACAACATTCACATTTTTAGTAACCTTTTAAAAATTCTTTTGCATTTTCATTTCAGAAAATTACTATTCTATTTTATTTATATGTCATGAAATCTGACAGCATGAAACCTAGCACAAACAGCTGTGGTGTTTAGTTACACTATTTACTTCTTATTATTGAAAAACTCATTGTTATATTAAAATAGGTATTTATTGTCCCTAATTTTATTAGGAGATGGAGAATTGGTATGATTAACCTGTAATTTTAGTTTGAAAGATTTGCTTATTATTTTTGTTTTCTAACATTCAAGGGTAATTATTTCATTAAATCTCCTTAACAAACTATAGTATAAATTTCCTGGTTATGGGGTGGAAAAGGAAACAGGATACAAATATAAAATTTTCCAATAACAAAATGAATTATTTGAAATGAGACCATGTGCATATATGAATAGTTTATTAATTTTTAAATTTCCAGATTGAATATGTTTTGCCTCACTTGCTCCATTCTTAGTCTCAGCTGATGATTTTACTGCCTATTTTGCTGAGAAAAATAGAAGCCCTCAGCAGAGAAATTGGTCATTCCCCCACCCTGATCCACTAGCATTCCCTTCTCTGTACACATGTGCTTTGCCTCCTGTGCCACTGAAATTGTTGAGAGGCCCGTCTTTGTCAGCAGTCTTCACTGGCCAACAGCCTATCCCTTTTTGGCCACCCCCTCTCTACATTATCAACTTTTCCTTCCACTGAAACATTCCCATCATCACTGAAACAAAAACAGTAATAGAAGTATTTGACCACAAACCTACTTTTATACTACCTTTTATATAAAAACTCTTTAAAACAGTGTGAACTATCACTTTTTCCTCTTCCCTCTGTTATTTTCCTTTGAACTTCAGTTAAACCTGTTCATGTCTGTTCAATGAAAAGTTTCCTGTTCCAGTCACCCCAGCTCTGCGCACTGCCACACTCACAGCACTGAACCCCTATCTCCATATGTCTTTGCTGTGAAGGATGTGTTTCTCCTGGCTTTCCTCTTACTCCCCATCTGCTGCTTCTCAGCCTCTTTCCTCATCCTAGTCCCTGGACTACTGTCTGGCACGTAGCAGGCACTTAATATCTCTTTAAATGAATGAATAACCCTCACTGGTTATTTTTATGTTAATAATAATAATAATTAATAAGGTATTTTAAATAATCTGTTATCAGTGACATTTAAACCTAATCCACTTTTCTGTTATATCTTCAAGTGGATATTATCATCCAATGCTAATGTTATTTCTCTATAAAAGAATCAGGTTCAACTGAATGCTTTTCAGCAGTGAGTAAATAGTGTTTCAATAAGGATGAGAATGTTGCTGCTTGATCCTTATTTTCTGATGCCGTCCACCATCTATCTGGAGCTCACATACATATATCTTAATTTGTTTCAATCAATGTCAGGATTGTCATTCTGCTCTGGGTCAGCTCTATACCAAATAAAACACAGTTCTAAGAGAAAACTGCTTTCCACTCAGAAGGAAGGAGATAATCGCAACTTCCAACACTTTCTGGGTGGTATCAGAAGCCTTTCCGTTCATCTCTCATAGTTGCCAGTCTGAGCCATTTTGAAGTAAAGGACAGTTCTCTTTCTCATTTCCTAGAAAAGAGTGCAGTCTGTCTTATTTCTTCATTTGTCTTTGATATCTTACATCATGTTTACATGACAATAGGTCTGATATTCACATGCAATTCTAGTTTTACTTTTAGAACAATTACTTGATTTCACAAAAGAAGAATCAAAATAAAATTTGTCTTATCCTAAGGGTTTTTTTAACTCCAAGTGATGCAAAAGTCTGCTTATAATGGCATAATCAAAAAGGGGATTATTTTTCCTCCATGACAGATACTGACATGGTAGATCCCACTGGCATGTCTTGGGTGCAGGCTCAGTCTTTTTATATTTTCTTCCTCCTCCAACACGTCTTCTTTTGCACTTGTGCTTGTCACCTCATGAACTCTTACAAACTATATTCTTCAAAGGTCAGAGAAAGAGGAAGTAGACAAGCAGTACCAGCCATCCTGACCTTTTTAATAAGAAAGAAAAGCATTACCTTTCCCTGATGTCCTAGTGACCATGTCTGGATGTGAGAGAGGCTGTGAAAGCCTCTTAGAAAGGCACTTTGCAGCCCTAAACCAAACCAGGGTTCAGTCAGCAAAAAGGAAAGGATGTTGGGTGGGCAACTACAAGGTCTGCCCTTATGGCAACCATGGAGTTTCATGTGAAAGGGGATCCATGAGGACATTGTACTACAATGGCATGTTAGTGTGAAGCATTATTCATTATTCATTACTGTAATTTCCAGTTTATAGGGATATTTTTCATTTTGTTGTCTTACACTAAGAACTCTGCAATTAGATGAAATCCCGCCTGAGTAAACTTGTTATAAAAGACTTGGAATAAATTAGAAGTTATTCATGCTGCTTGATATAGCAAGTAGCTCATAATATTTAGAAATAGAAAACCAGATTGATTTTAGACATGCTAAGCTCTGAAATGAGAATCAAATAGTGATTATCTCATTGCATCCTGATCAGGATATACTAAAATAATACCTATACATGTTAATTGTTGCTGTCTTTAAAATTCTTTATTCACTCTTAAAAGTGATAATTATTCCATATCTCTTAAGTGCTAGTCACTACTGTAGTAGGTGCTAGGGATACAATGTAAACAAATTAGGGAAGGGAGAATAGTGACAAACAGATAAACTTGGAAAATAATTTCCAATAAAATGGTAAAAAGAAAGCAGCAAAAGGTGATATAGTCAGGGATGTTCTCTCTGAAGAACTGATTTTAAGCTGAGAACATTTTTTTCTAGAGACCTAATTCCCTCAATACCCAAGCTACAAGTAAGATATTCTTGGCAAAAAGGAAGGTATTTTCTGGGGACCTATGATAGAAATTAGTTTTATCATAGGTTTCCTTTATCTTCGAGGCACAAATATGAAGGACTGTAGAATTTACAAGTTTCTCTCCTCCACAGGTGGCTCTCTGTCTTAGTCATCCTTGAGTTAATGCATCAAACACCATGCAGAATTTACCAAGGAAATTGTTAGATTCTGTGCATTTTTATTGCATGTTCTTCTTGACTCTTTTGTTATGCACCTTGCTAAAATTCTTAATGTGATAATTTTCTCAATCATTGAGGTTATAACTTTCCTTATAGTCCTAACAAGGAGAGAATTATGACACCCACTAGGGCTCTGGATAAATATTTCAAATATCACTTTAAGCTTTAATTTAATCAAGCACATTAAAGTAGCTCTGAAAAAAACAATTCTAAATAGCATTCATTGGGAGGTTACTGAAATATCCACAAAGAGTGACATCGGACTAGCTAATGGAAAGTATTTGTCAGTTTGTTTATGGGTTTAATATTTCAGGCCTTTGTGATGGTGATCTTGGTAGT
The DNA here is from genome assembly GCA_004026585.1 of Noctilio leporinus. Taxonomy (NCBI): domain Eukaryota; kingdom Metazoa; phylum Chordata; class Mammalia; order Chiroptera; family Noctilionidae; genus Noctilio; species Noctilio leporinus. The sequence goes on from PVIW01000951.1 coordinate 353,568, forward strand.
GCATTGTGAGGTGCTGTAGGAAAATGTATTTTTATCCTGTGATCTTTCTTTCCTCATATATCCTTTTATTTACTAACATATGAATACTCATTAATTAGGAACTTGTTTATAATTTTTAAACATCAGTTCCTTGGATTTATTTAAAAATTATTCTCTATAAAGCTGTTTCCAAAAGCTGCCTTTGAATTGGGTGGTTCTTATTTCTTTCTTTTGATCCCTCAAGGTATTTTGTGAAGTTGTCAGAGCATCAGTATGTAAGACATACTTTCTTATTTTTCTGTGAATTTAATGAAAACGTTTTTGAAGTATAAATATTTATTCTAATATCACCACACATTGAGTCCTTGCTTCAGTCCATATTTTTATGCAACATATCATACTGCAATGCAAATTTCTGGTTTTTATGTAAGATTCTTTTCTTGACCAAGACCATCTTGAAGCAAAGACTTAAGAATAATCTTCTGTTGACTCAAAAACCATCTTGAGTACCAAGTACTTGTCCAACTAGGTGCTGGTGGCACAATAATGAAGTACACACAGGCTTGCAGCTTGTAACCTAATAAGAAAGATAAACACTACATGATCATTTAATTTGTAGTTAGGTAAATGTTCTATAAAATGGAAGCCTAATGTATTCATGGAAGGTAGCCTGAGGAAGTAAAGTATAAGCTGTGACCTGAAAGATAAATAGGAGTTATCCAGGCCCTACATCATGGAAGAATCTGGTAGGTTCAAGGGACAACGAAAGACCAGTTTGGATTCAGACTATTGAATATGGAGGAAAATCAAGTGAGATATGTGTGAAGAGGTATATAGGAGTCAGATCAGGAAGACCAGGATGAGGGTTTTGGAATTAATTTAAACAACCATGAGAAGCTATTGCAAGGTGTGAAGAGGGAAATGTGGTTGGATTTGTGTTTTTAAAAATGTCACTCTGGTTGCGAGAGGGAGAATAAGTAGTGATGAAGGTAAATTGGCAGGTTAGAGAAAAATTTAAGAGATTGAGAATTGATTGGCAGTTGATACAGAGTGAAATGAGAGGGAGGAGATGTGAAAGACTACTTTCCAGTTTAGGAATGGATTTATTCCAGAACGTGATTTATTGGGATGAGCAGCACCAGAAGAAAAGGAGGTTGGGGGACAAAATGATGACTTCAGTTTTGAACATGTTTAGTTTGAAAAGCCTCAAAGAGCTCCTAGTGGATATGTATGGGAGTTAAATGTATGGAGTTGGAAATATTTGGCCTGGAACATAAAGAATGTCTGAGCTATAGCCTGTGCGCATCTGTAGCATATTGTTGGTAAAGGGAGTGTTGAAATGGACAGCCCAAGAACAAAATGTGGGCTCTCTGACAATTAAAGGTTCAGTAGAGGAGGGAAAGCTGGCAAAGGGACATTACCAGGGTGTTATGTCACCAAAGCTGGTGGACAGTAACAATTCAAACAGGAGATAGTGGTGAAAAGTACCAAGACACTGAGTATGATGCACACCTTAGCAGTGCATGTTGGGCTTAGTGCATAAGGTTGTAAGTGAGCTTAGAAGATGGATTTATTTATGTTGTTTGAGAAGTGAGATGTAAGTAGAGATAACTTTTTTGAGAAGTTTGGCTTTGAAAGGAAAAAGAATGAACAGCAATAAAAGGAAACAGGTTCCAAGTCGAGTTTTAAGCTTTTGTTTTCTGTTTTATTTTGTCTTCATTTGGTTCTTTTTATAACAGGGGAAACAAATATGTTTAAATGTTGGTAGAAAGGGTTCAAAAGTCCAGGAGTCATTAGAATATTTGATCACCTAAAGATCCTAAAGAACGAGGTGGCTAAGACCCAAACACCAATGGTGAGAAGCTTGCCTTGAGAGCGGAGAGTCCTCTTTACCTTGTGATGGGAAGGAAAGAGGAAATGATGGTGCACAGGTGAGCAAACTCCTATTTTCTCAGTGAAATAGCAGGAAAGTTCAGCTACTTAGAGCTAATGGTAGAAGTTGGTAGAGGCTTTGGGAGAGTGTAGAGGAGCTCAGGGGACATTGAGGACAGTAAGTTGTTTTAGTAACAATCTGCACCGTTGTGTAACTTTTTCTTAGGAGAGCTTAGCTACACAAAACACAGAGTAGGAGCATAGTGCATTTATTCCATGGTTGAATTTTTTTCCACAATCACTTTTGACAAAAGGTCAAAAAAGAAAGGGATTTTATTTGCCATAGAAGGTCAAATACTGGTTGATAGTCTCTAAGTCAAAGGAAGCGGGGACTGATGACTGAAGGTGAGAAAAGAAAGGAAATTCATTGCCTGGGAATTGCAGTGATATTGAAAACATCATCAGGAGTTGGGTGGGATACCTGGGAAGGCAATCTGAAAGGATAGGATTTTGTAGTCAGATGGCTATTGCTTAGTGATTTTAGAAGCAGTGTCATTTTGGCAATGTCAGGACCAGAGGGTTTTCTTTGTGTGTGTGCCCAGATGGATCAGGGAATAAGCCAGTGCAAATAAATTGATTAATTATCTGTGATGACAGCATATTGGATGGTACAATAACGTGAGTATTGAGGGTGTCTTGGGTGATTGCTGGAGCTGGGCCAGAATGGAACACGGCGAGTGGGGGCTGCAGCCTTTTCTGAGTGTAAGTGTTGTGGGTGACGGAGCAGACAATGCTAGCAATGAAAGGGCCAAAGATGAGGGCGCCCCTGGTGTCAGCCTCAGAAGAACAGGAACGTTAAAGAATATGAAAGAAATGTAGTCTAGAAGAGATGCTGGGAAGAAAAGACTTCTCTGCCAATTCTGAGACACATGGAGTGTGAGAAAATGAACATTTTCTCCTGAAGAAAGCTGTACAGGGTGCGTGTGATAAATTGGCAATAACATTGCATCTCTTTATTTTGTGTGCTTCTTAATTTTGAAAAATTATGTTTCTAAGGTTATGATTTAACATCATTGTTTCACGTATAAAGTATTAAATTCTAAAGCAACCATCATGTCAAAGGAATAAGATGTTAAAGCAACCATAATTTCTGGACTCGTGCAGGGCAAACTGCTAAGAAAATTGTGGACTTTAATAACATCCCTTTATGTACAGTTTACAATGTGAAGAAGGTATATGATGCTGATCCTGATGTCTCCACACCAACAAGAAAAATGCATAAGATACTTAAGGATTGCACAAATCCAGATATTGTACACAGAATCCAGAATGTCATCAATGAAGATCCAGGAAAGTCAAGAGAACTCCACAGCAAAACTGCAGATGTCGGATTAACGGTTTGCAAGATTATTGCTGAAGATATCAGATACAGATTTTATGTTCTTAGAAGGACCAGTTTATGACACAGCAGACAAAGGAAAGACCCTTTGAAAAAGAAAGGAAACTGCTAACAAAATGGAAAAATTTCAAAGAAAAAGACCCTCTGATTTTCTTCTTTAATGCACAGAAGTTTCAGCAGGACCAAATAGTCAACAGAAGAAAAAACAGGTGGCTCTGTGAGAATCTTAATGAAGTCTCAATTGTCATGAAAATGAAATTTCCTGCTACAGTGATGGTGTTAGGTGATGTCAGCAATGAAGAAGATATCATGACTCCACATTTTTTCCCACAAGGCTTGAAGGTGACTGTTGATATTTACCTTGATGTTTTGAGAGAAGTAGTTGTACCATGGATGAAGCAAGTTACAAATGGATGTCATTTTATCTACCAAGAAGATGGTGCACCAGCACATAATGCCAGAAAGGTGAAAGAATTTCTCAGTACCAATGTTCCTGAATTCTGGTCAAAGGAAATCTGGCCGTCTAGTTTGCCAGATGCAAATCCTTTAGTCTATTACGTATGCAGCATTTGTGAGATAGAAGTTCATAAACAACCTCATTCCAATAAAGAGGTTGTTAAAATTAAGATTGAAAACAAGGCCTGGCTGGTGGGTCAGTGGAAAGGCACCAGCCTGCGAACCCAAAAGTTGCTGGTTCCATTCCCAATCAGGGCACATAACCAGGCTGCAAGCCAGGTCTCCAGCCAGGTCTATAGCTAGAGATAGGTGAAAGGCAACCATACATTGATGTTTCTTTCCCTTTCTTCCTCTTTCCCTGCCCTTCTCTCTAAAAATAATAAAATATTTAAAAAGAAAGAAAGAAAGAAATGGATTTGAAAAGAGAAAAAGAAAAAAAGAAAACATGATGTCCATGGATAAAGAAAAATTAAAGTGTGCTCAAGATTCTGAAGTTAAATGGAGTCTATTATTGCAGCAAATGGAGACTTTTTTGAACAATTTAAAAAATAATGAGTATGTTTATGTATTTACATATAAGAATAAATTAATCTCAAAATATAACACTTTTGTGGTATGCTGTTTATTTTACTAAAATTTTGCCACTTTATTGCACACACCCTGTAGAATACATTCTTTTCAAGTAACGGCCAGATAAAGTTAGAGCTAGAAAATGGAGAAAATACTGAAATGAGGACAAGGAAATGGAGCTTGCACAGGAAATGAAAATATGAGCCAGAGAGAGAAAAGGAAAGTGGATTGTCAGGGAAGTAAGGTCCAGGTGGTAAGACAGCATGGGATAGAACATTCTAGGAGTTCATTTCTATGTTGGGGAGATGGGAAAGTGAAGGAGAGCAGACAGAGGAAAGTCAAATAACACAGCAGCTGGGATTAAATCTAGAAATCTTTTAGACATAGATTGCCTCTTATGCTTCACAGAATGCATATTTGGCCTGAAATGTTTATATATACTAGTGTAGAGTGATGTGGGGTGTGTGTGTGTGTGGCGTGGTGTGGTGTGGTATGGTATGTGTGTGGGTGTGGTATGGTGTGGTATATATATGGTGTGTATGTGTGGTGAGTGTGTGGTGTGTGTGTGGTATGGTGTGTGGTATGGTGTGGTGTGGTGTGGTATGGTATGTGTGTGGGTGTGGTATGGTATGGTATATGTATGGTGTGTATGTGTGGTGAGTGTGTGGTGTGTGTGTGTGCTGTGGTATGGTGTGGTATGGTGTGGTGTGGTATGGTGTATGTGGTGAGGTATGGTATGTGTGTGTGTGTGGTATGGTGTGGTATATGTATGGTGTGTGTGTGTGGTATATGTGTGGTGTGGTGTGATGTGTGTAGTGTGGTGTGGTGTGGGTCAGGCAGTTCTGTTTTCAGCTAGTAGGCTGAGGAAGCTGGGACAGGGCCATGTTTGCCGGATTCGGCATGCCCCTTTACTAGCCCAGTTGCTGTTGAGCATTTGGGGCAGAGATGTGCTTGAATGGGAGTATACAGGGCATGGCAAACCAGATTTCACCTCCTCACATTCTCCCCTCATGGCTGTCTTGCTTTTGCTAACATTCTCTGAAAGAGATAAGAGAATCTTTTCATATCTGTTTTTTTTTTTTTTTTAATTTCTTCAGTGCCAATTTATTTTGCTCTGCCTCTTACATTAGTTGCTGTTAGTGTTACCTATTATAGCAATGATATTTTTTGCTAAATCATATTGTAAAACATCACAAGTACCCAGTAAGTAGTTTTCATAATTTATTTTTAATTTGTAAAGTCTCAATGAATGTCATTTACATATTTTAGTCTTTCCAGTTCTTCTTTACTAAGGGTGTTTTCAAGGTTCTATTCTTTTACTTCCTGAAGGATCAAATGATGTGAAAACCCTTCCAGGTCAAGCTGTTTGTCCTACTCCAGGGTGCCGAGGAGTAGGACATATTCGTGGTCCACGGTATTCGGGGCATCACAGGTAAAACTTTTTCTTCTTTAAATTGTTTCAGGGTAAATTAAAACATTATGCAGATTAGCAGCTGTAGGGAGCATCATAAATGACTTGCTTGGAGCCAGACATCTCCCTATCACATTGCCTTCTCTGTGTGACTTCCTTAAAGTCCTTCCTTGACATTTCTGCCTGTCTGCCCACCTCTGCCTTCCCGGAGCCTTTTTGGACCCTAAGGCCTTGCCCAGACCCGCATCACTTCCCAGCACTGCTGCTCTCTAATCGTTCCTTAGGATGCACTTGCCACTCAAAGTTTCACCCCAGTCCTGAATTTTCTCCACACAACCACTGTGTCTCGCTTTCTTTAGAGAAATCCCAGAATGTCTTGCCTTTTTCCTTCTTGTTTTCACTTTTCCCTGTTTCTTTTTCTCTATTATTTATTTGGACATGAGGTAATTCTTGGATAGAATAGAAAATGATAAAAATGTGAAGTTATGTTGCAAAATGTACCTGTGGTTTAAATATTTGATAACAGTATGAGAAGGATAGTGCTGTTATGAATAATAACTACAAATAAATGTACTAAGCTCCTAATGTCTCAGTCTGTAAGCTTTTTCTGTCCTGGGCAATTGGTAAAATAATGGATAGATGAATTGTATTGATGATCTAGCTGCAGAATATTTTAATTAAAACTGAACAGAATTGACATCCAACTTAAGTAAAAACAACTGTTTTTCAAAAATCATAGAAAAGTATAAAGAAAAAGAGAATAATCTTATACTACGTGAAGCAAGAAAGCACTTGTTTCAATTAAAGAGAGCCAAATAGAAGTTCCAGTTTTATCAGGTGGTTGCAGTTCTGGAAACCGGTGCATGAACCAGTTCTAAACCAATTAAAACAAGTATTATTATAAGAAATAATGATAAACATTCCCAAATAGCATACATGAATGTTATATATGTAAATATAATATTGACATTAACTCTAGAAAGAAACTGAAGACATACAGATGCTTGGTTACTTGTGCAAATGTGTAGGGGTTTGTAGAGAGTGCTGCTGCACCTGGTGGAAACGGTGTAGTGCTTTATGAGGGAAGGAGGAAAAAAGAGGGTAAAAGACATGTGGAGAATGAAAAAGAAAGAGGGAGCAATCACATCCTTGGGAGGGTGGTCTGTACTAGGGATGACCCTATTGGAATTAATTGAACCACTTTCCAGACTATTAGGGGTTTGTGGCTACAATAATACTCCTCAGACTTTTACACTGTGTGTGTGTGTGTGTGTGTGTGTGTGTGTGTATGTGTCTTTGTTTTATCTTGTTTTTAAATCTAGAACTGCAAAGTCACTAGTAACTAAAATTAAATAAAATTAAAACTTTACTTCCTCACTTAGCCACATTTCAGGTGCTCAGTAACCACCTATGGCTAGTACCTGCCATACTGGACAATGGAAAAAGTTCCTTCAAGACAGCTCTAAAAGGTAGTTTACTGTGTTCTGCTTTCTCATGGTACATTTCTGAGTGCACATTTTTCCAGATGAAATAACTGGCCATCTTACTGTCTCTTCAAAACTGGAACCATTATCCTCAGAATTAACCAGACCACAATCTTGCAGTTGTCCTGTCCATCAGCACTTTCTGGAATTTACTGTCTCGTAGCACTGGGCTGAAATAATACGTACCAGCCTGGACAGCTCCTTAATCATCAGCAGAGCTCACTCCAGGCCTCTTCTTCCACTTCATTAGAGCCGAATTGCCTTCCACACTGCTCTTAGGTGTAGCTTCTTCTCCCTTCCCTACTTGGATTCTGAAAACATTGTGACCAAAGTCACAAAGCGCATGTTCCATTTTGTTCCAGCAGCTTTTCTGAACTTTTCTCACCCAGTATGAGGTTTAACTGTTTGTACTTGTATTGTCTAATTATGAATAATATTGAGAATATCTGACATGATTTTTTCAACCAAGTGGCCTTTAATAGTTGACCTCAGAATTTCTCAAGAAACTAAGATGTAAGAAAAGGAAGAACTTAAAAGAAAGGCATTCTATGACACATAGGGAAAAGTGAAATACTGAACACAACATGTTAGAAAAATGGGACTAGAAGGCACAAGGCATTATACCTCACAAGTAAAGGTGAGACCTTTGTGATTGGGTTGTGGCTCTTATTTTCTTAATTCACTCTAGGTCATCAGATGGTGAATATCACAGGTTAGTCCATTTATTTACATAACTATGTGTATAACTTTTGAATTTATTTAAATCTTTCATGCTTAAATGAGAATTACTTTGATACCATAATTTGTTTTTTTAAACGTTATTTCTATTTTATAGTCTAAATTTTACATATTTCTAAAAGTTGAAAAATACTATTCTTCAGTATGTATCATTGGTGGTATATGTTGAGAATATTACACACACACACACACACACACAAACACAACCTTGGGTTGCCATAACACACCTAAGGTTATATATTTCACTTCTTACATGTCAATAAGAATTTTTAAATGTTACTGTATTCTCCCAGAATCCTACATCATAACTACCTTGAATTTCCTGAAGCATTTAAAGTAGTAAAACTTGTATATTCCAAAATGAAATTCTATTTTCCCTCTTGTCCTAGATTTGTATCTTTACCTAAGAGTCATCATCCTGCAAGATGCTTTTTACAGTCCCTAGCCAAGAAGATTATTAGGCAGATATTCTTACCTTTGAAAAAAAAGAAGAAAACAATAAAACTGGGAAACTCCCCTCTAGTTTCACTAAGGCCTATAACAAACAACTAAATTGGCTTCTGCTTCCAAAGCCTTGGGGAACACTTGAAAGTATAGCTATGCTTTAAGGAAGGGAGATATTTCAGTGGCTTTTCTGTAAAATATTTCCAACCAATGGAATACTTGCAAGTACTGAATCTTATCTTACCATTTATGTCAAAATTTCTGATTTTGATCAATTGAAGTTTTGGTCTTTTAAAATGAAATAAACAATTGTCTTCAAATAAATGGTCAACATCTTGTTTTGTACAGCTGATGAGGAGAACAGTGACATCGAGACACCACTGAAGGTGTTTGAAAGTAATATATCACTTTAAGAAACCAGATAACTTACTTGGGGTCCTTTTTAAAATAGATTTCAGACAGGTTTTGTTCTTGTTATTTTTTGTTTGTTTATTTTTAGTTTTCATTGAAATAGTTAAGGGATTAACCATAATATTTAAGATGTTTGGAGTTGGTGTAGAATCTGCATAAACCATTCTTTGAAAGAAATTATATCAGTTCATATCTGAAAATAGTATTTTTGGCACACAATTACAACACAAGTTATATTTTACTCAAATGAATTTACATAGAATTAAATAGCTGTATTTGTTAACAGCTATATTTTAAAATGGCAATATTGGGGCTACAAGATGTATACTTATTTTTAAGTCAGGTTCCCCATTAGACATACTCTTTTTTTCTTAAGTAAATATAGACACTGGAACACTTGACTACCTCTGCGTCATAAAACATACAAAGGTAATTTGTTTAGGAACTAATAGTCTTTACACAGAGAGCCAGGTCTTGTTATAATGTAAGGATCTCTGGTCTGGGAGTCCTGTATGGGTTGCAGGACAGGCGTTGCTAGTGTGCATGTGTGTTTATGTGTGTGTATGTGTATGGTATGTCATGTATGGTATGTCATGTATGGTGTGTGTTGGTCTATTAATGTTCAGGCTTTAGAGTTGGACTTCCAGACCTAGCACTTATTATGTGGTAGCCCACTACCACACTATTCTTAGCCTCAGTTTTCTCTATAAATAGGGCTTTACAATAGAAAAAGTTAAATTTCACATGAGATTAAAACAGGTATAAGTCTGTATTCACTGTATAATACAGTTGGTTACTGAATGCATAATTGCAGGGAATTTAAGGAGAAACAATAATATTGGGAGCCTTTAACTTATCTATTTCAGACTGTGACAAATTAAATAGGCAAAAGAGAAATACAGCAATACACTATCTGAGTCCTCATTCAGCATGATGATAACATGATTTTTAAAAGGAAGGTTTGCCCTGGCTAGTGGCACAGTGGATAAAGTGCCCACCTGTGAACCCAAAGGTCACTGGTTCGAGTCCCAGCCAGGGCACATAACCAGGTTGCAAGCCAGACCTCCAGCCAGGTCAGAAGCTGGAGGCAGGTGAAAGGCAACCATACATTGATATTTCTCTCCCTTTCTTCCTCCCTCCCTTCTCCTCTCTCTGAAAATAATAAATAAAATATTTTTTTAAAAGAAGGTTTATTGAGTATAGTCCAAGTAGTGGAATTGCTGGATCAAAAGGCAGTTCCATTTTTAGTTTTTTAAAGAAACCCCATTGGACTATACCCAAAGAATCCTGAAACACCAATTCATAAGAACCTATGTACACCTATGTTCATAGCAGCACTATTCACAACAGCCAAGTGCTGGAAAGAACCTAAGTGCCCATCAGTGGATGATTGGATCAAAAAACTTTGGTACATTTACACAATGGAATTCTATATAGCAGAAAGAAAGAAGGAACTTGTACCCTTTGCAACAACATGGATGGAACTGGAGAGTATTATGCTTAGTGAAATAAGCCAGTCAGTGAAGGACAAATATCATATGATCTCACCCATTACGGGACAATAAT